>JAFJYI010000382.1:0-514617 GCA_019022655.1 Acacia acuminata | reverse complement strand
TATCTCTATAAATTAAATCCGAGAAATAATATCTATCTATTTAATTTAAATTTGAGATACCATATCTCAATTTAATATTAAACAGATATACGATATCTTTATTCGAAAATTAAATGAGATATAATATCTCAATTTGTTTTAGATATTTAATTTATCAAATAAATTAAATACAAAACAAATATATTAATATTATAATCTCTATTAATAATAATAACATATATATTAATTTCGAATTTAATATATATATATATATATATATATCCTAGATTAAATTTAGTATTCATTAAATCTTAGACGTATCTAAGATTCAACGAATCTGGACACATTCGCTCGTGTTGAGTTATTCTTGTGTGCGACCTATGCAGCCCATATGAGATCGGGGCGCTGGGCCAACACTTTGTCAGCCCACACAAGTCGCAAGCGGCCTCTAGCAAGACATTGCGACTACCCAATTCACAATGGGATCGATGACACGATACAACCTATCGTACAACCATGTCACGTCCCTTTTGTCACGCGATAATTTGGTCAAGGATGAGGCATGGATAATGTCAACTTCCTTTTCTTGACCATTACTTTCGATTCTCGAGTAGTCTAATAAGTGAAATGGAAACTCCTTTCCATCACAAAGATGGCCATACATTTCTTAGACTCACTCATCGAGGGGCCCAAGATATCTATCTCTACAAATGTGAGGGACAAATTCCATCTTGACCATTCACATTCCTCCGCATGAAAACCACTCGATCCCGATCCCACTTTATCATCACCCTGGTCAAAGGTGACTTTTGACTAAGTCAAAGACCGGTGACTCATCATGTAGGAATCCATGATGATCTCGAGTCATAGGGCGTCGTGACGCGTTATACATGAGATAAGCTTACGACTAGATCCATGCAGCTTTCTCATAGTGGGTCGGTCCAAAGACTTTGTACTCTTTTAGTGCCCATAACTTTGATTCGTATCTCCATACCTCATCAAAGTCATATCGGTCTTATCTCATCTTCGCTCCGCGTAGATGACCGACCGAGGGACATTTAGTCCGGGATGTAGTTATCAATACGAACATGCAAACGAAAATGATAACAAAAGAGAATACTTTAAATAACTTAAATATCCAAAGTACAATGAATTGCCCCTAGGGCATAATTTCCAACAAAGGGTGCATGCCGAAGTATACATTTGATAGTCCTTAGGCATCAGAGACCTAATTTCACTAAGCTTCTCCATCGCAAGTATGGTAGAGAGTCGAGAAAGAGATGTTCCATCGAGATGTGGACAATGATTCCACTGAAAGACCGGTTCAGTTCATTCAATCTGGATAGAGTATCGTCTGTTCTGGATTCATGGCATCGATATCTAGTTCTACGTTTCTAGTTTCATAGAACAGATCCTCTTTTGCAGCTGCTGTGTTCCACATTGAAGATTTCAGTTCTCGAATGCCTTGGTCGAATTTCAAGCTCCAGAAGAGTTAGATCCACTATTCGAGTGCTGTCTATAATCCATTTGAGTGCTGAAAAGACAGATCGAAGAATTTACAGCAAACCTGAATTCAAGAGATGATATGCACTGTTTGAAGGAGGGTTCAAATCTGAAGCATAATAGGCATTGGCATTCTTGTTCTCCAAATTAGATTCAAATTTGGGAGTTACTCTTCAGTGGAATCACCTTTCCAGTCGTATTCAGTTGATCTTGGCACGTTACAAAGTGTGGTGGAAGTTTCAGCTCTAGGGAATTTCCAAGACTCTTTGGGCGTATTGCTGTTTTTGGTTAGATTTCCAACTGGAACAAAATCTCTTGTTAACCGTGCTTGGTGGATTCCTAAAGGAGTTTACGCAAGGATGTGGCGTTCATGGCAAGGATGTGCTTCTCTAGCCATCTAGATAAGTTTCCTTTTTCTTGTCAAGTTTTCGAATATTTATTTCTTGTTCTAGCAAAAGAGAGAGGGATTTCTAGTTTGATTAAGGATTTTCTCTCTGTTTTTCTTTGAATTTGAGCTGAGATATGTATAAGCAAGAACAGGTTCTGATAGGCAGTGTTGCTGCTGTAATACTATATGAGGATATGACTCCTATCCAGGCTACTTATGCTATAGTAAATAAGGAAAGGAAATGAGAAATTAATTAAAAGGCCATGCCTATCAACTAAGGGACTTGCCTGTGGTGATGAGTCTTCTGAACATAATAGGGCTTATCTTATGGGAAATGTTGCTGATGTAATACATGGCATAATTTTCCCTATATTTGGCCTCTTGCTTTCATCAGCTATGAAAATGTTGTATAAACCACCAGAGCAAATGAAGAAAGAATCCAACCTTGGGGCAGTTCTTCTTGTGATTTTGGGATTAGCCTCTTTCGTGTCTCTACCACTACGAAATTAGCTCTGATGGCAACATTAGATCTCTTGATATCCCAACATTATTTCACAATGCACAGGAAGCTCTTCCTCCCTTGTAGCATTTGAAGTTGGTCTTCATGATACGAATGATGCAGAATTAATTGGTGGATTACTACCTGAGATTTGTAGCAGCTCAAAACTATTGATTTAAGTGACTATGAGCAGTTGGAACATGTACTTGTGGATGAACAAGATACACAAACGACCAAGTAAAAGTGTCAAGGAAGAAAAATCTTCTAAGAAAAAGTTGAAAGAGATTAGTTTAACCCTTTCAATACTGAAGAATTTGAATCTCCGTAGGGTGGATCACTTGAGACATATGGGTGAAGATCCCAAGGTCAGCTTTAAACATCTTACATATCTGCATAATCTAGATTTGCAACTCTTTGGCTTTAGAGGATCTAATTTCCATTGGCAAACAATATTAAGAAATGTTCTAGTGTAAAACACAAATGTCTAGCCTCTGAGGGCTAGTGAATGATTTATGTCGGATCAAATAGCTCCTAGGGATGGCTGATGACTAAACACCATAGAGAGAATCACCTACTGCTATCTATGAGGAAGATAACAGGGTGTTCTCAGAGATCACTGTGCTACACGAAGACGGTATGTCGCCAAAGGGGTGGGGTGTGTGCACAGTGAGACTGAATGTAAAGTAATGAATGATGAATGGAGAGAGTGCACCTGGTGAATATCCTTTTATAGAGGTCACCTAGGGTTTCGACCACCGGTTGTGCTCGTCTTCCCCGCCATCACGTCTCCACGATCAGTGCTGTGTTTTCTCCACTACCTCCATTACCTCCGATTTCGGGTATGATCATGGGGTGATTGGCGCTTTTCCTAATTGAGGAGGATCTTGTCATAAAGTACCCTTGCTGGGCCTAGACCATGCTAGGCCTATTACTCGGGTCCATAATAGTTTCCCCCAAGCTCGGTAGCTCAGGTTTCTGATCTGGCGAGATTATCTTGCTGCCTGACCCCAACTTTTTCAGTCTAAGTCTCTATTGGCTCGTCTGGCTGCTACCTTCTATCAAATTTTGTAGAGGCCAAAGAAATTTGAAGGTCTTCTGCCCTTTGCTCCCCATGTTCTTTCCTTCCTTGAGAGTGAATGATGACTCGGCCTAGCTTTTGTTGTCGAGTTGAATTATTCCGACGTTCCCATGCTCATTTTTGTGTTGCTTTTTGCACATACACTGATTGAGTACCTCTTAGGATCGATTGCTTTTATGATGCTCGGGATTATCTCGGATCACCCATGCGTCGCGTCACCCCCGGTTTATCACTCATTTCTCCCCTCAATCCGGGGTATCTTAAAGCGAGCAGGCGTACGAACGGGCATGATACAAATGGGCGTGATTGTCCCAAGGAAAGCGTCTATTCGTTTCCTTACAACCGCCATTTTAAAACAATTGTCATGAGTCCTGAATAGCCGCCTTCGGTTATCATGTGCAATAAATGCTCACGTCATCCGTCATTATTACTCGAAAGGGTTTTCTCCTCCTTTTTGGATCGTCGTAACGCTTTATCTATTTTGACATTACGACTCCGACCCTTCACTTCTTCACGTCTATAAAACCCTATCTACTGCTTCATTTTGTCATTTTGCTTACGAGCTTTCCTTTCCGTTCAAAAGAAAACTTTCTTGTTCTCCTCAGAGTTCTTTGCTTTTGAAGCATTCAACCGCTCCCCGATTCATTCATCAGGTACTAACAGTAGCTTCCTGATCCTTTTTCTTCTGTAGTTTATTGGGAACTTCCCTGAAACACTATTTCTGCATGATTATTCCTGTGCGTTCTGGGTTTTTGCTATTTATTTCTTCATGTTGTTGTTTCTTTGTGTTTGTCTATGTAGGCGTTCGAATGACGATGATGACCTACTTGAATTCCTCTCTGAACGGGAAACGTTGAAAACAAACGTTGAGATATCCATTGGTCTGAGTCATTGCCACTTTTGGTGATTCTTGCATTCGTTTCGCTAAAGTTCTTCCGAACAACTGGCTCCCTTTTTGACTTGGTTTTCTAGGTTTGCCCGCAACCTTCTTTGAACTTTAGTTTTACATGTATTCATGTGATAATCTTTTTAAACTTCAGCATTCTTTCCCCTTTTAATCGCGCAAATGAACCTAAATCCCGACGTGCTTCTGGACATGTATGGTAGGCCCATTCTCGAAGAAGATAGGGACATCCTTAAAAATCTTTCCGGACCGACAAAGTTTTGGATTTGGTCAATTCTTCCCACCTAAGAGGAGAAAAGGTAAGCCTTCCTTCGCACCTCGAGGGGCAGTGGGAGCAGTGGAATTGCTTGAGTTTCTGCCTCTTTTTCACCCCTATGAACATTGAAGTCTCGGCACCCATACCCCAAGCTTCGAACTCGGTCCCTAGTGGTTCCGCTTCCGTTATGAAAACTCGGGGTCCAACGCCATGCAACAAGTGTTGCTACAAGGCCATCGAACTCGCCAGGCTTGACCGCGACAGAGAGGCCGACTTGCTGCTGGACAAATGTCTGTGCAACATTGTTCTCCCCGTTAGCTCAGCTGGCGTTCTTCTGAATCATCCTAACCCAGCCCCCATTTATGTTCCCAGAATTAGCCCGCTGCGTCAAGTATACTCTTGCTTTCTGACTCTTGCCATTTTCCTTTTTATAGGTATTAGATGGCTTCTTCACATTGTACCGATCAGTCCGAGACGGGAGAGTCCGGTTATTCTTGGTCTTCCCCAAAACCTGTTGCCAAAGAGCTCATCGTTAGTAGCACGTGACTAGGATGAGGAATTTGATGCCCGCGGATGACCTTGGATGAGTCGTTCGTAGTGGGGAGGGATATGACATATGCCTGCCTCAAGAAACCGAGTCCGTTGAATCCTTTCGATCGAGCAATAGGGACCTTCACTACTTTTATTTTTATCGGGATGTAATTACCCGACTTGGTTTACAATTCCCTTTTTTCGATTTTCAAATGTGCCTTCTTCGCCATTTGCATCTCACCCCCTCATAACTGCATCCTAATGGCTGGGCTTTTGCCATTACTTTCGAGAACTATTGCAAAACACAAGATATCGTCTGCTTCGTCCCCGTGTTTTGTAGTTTCTTTGTTCCCTTAGAGACCAATGTCACCACCGAGGACGATCGCACATGGTTTGGTTGGACCTCTCTCCGAGCTGCCCATGGTCGTAAATTTCTTAGGCCATTCACAAATTCGTGGAAAGGCTTTAAGAATTCCTTTTTAAGGTTATCGCCAAACTCGGGCAAGTGCCTTGGTTTCTCTAATCCTTTGACTCTGGGGAAGTCGAAGAATGATTTCCCCTGTATTGGTGTGCGGGTCACCATAAACTTCTTTCTAAAGACTTCCTTCCTTCCGCTACCAGCCTCTCGGAAGCCGAGGAAGAGACTATACTCAAAACTCGCCAGCAAGAAGGGCTCGTTGGTAGAGTCGGCTGAATATATCACGGCTCCTGTACTCAAAAAACGGCCTACTACGAGTATGGATTTGTGCTTTTATTGCTTTTCATACCTTGCTTTTGATCGCATAGATAACTTATTTGTTTCCTTTTTTCAGGCCGACAAATGGGAAAACGACCCCCTTACCTTGACATGACGGGTCGCGAGGAGGAAGCCACTGGTGCAACCACATCTAAGGCAACAGCCACTGCAAAGTGGACAGTGCCTGAGCCCGCTCAGCAGGCTCCTACCAAGAAGGCGAAGGTTACTAAGAAGAAGAAGACTACTGCCGATACCGCTCAAGGGGTCCCGCAAGTCACTAAGGAGAATGCTACTGCCGTGGAGCCCCCACTTTCTCCCCCATCTTGGATTCTGAAACCCTGACCGAGGAGGTCGCCACTTTCGGCACACTTATTGAGCTCCCTTGCTCCCATGTCTGGGAGCATAGGGTCACCAAAGGTCTGCGCCTCGGCATCTGTCCTCCTGATAACTACTATGATGGCAAGCGGCTGTCCAATCCTAAGATTAAAGAGCTCCGAGATGTGGAGCGTGCGAGTTTGAAGATCGCTAGATTATGCCAGCTCGTGGCCTATCTCAAAGAGAACCACGCCTTGGTTTTGGAGGACTTGAAGAAGGCCGAGGTGGAGAGGGACAAGGCCCATGGACTGGCAACCCGGACTCTACAAGATTCGCAGAATGCCAAGGCGGAGAGGGACAATCTTCGAACGGAGGTGCAATCAATCCAGGCTGAGAGGGATAATCTCCTTCTAGAGCTCCAACAAGCTCGAGAAGGTTTGTAGAAAGCCAAATCGGAGGTAGCCCGGAAGCGGCAGATTCATGATCACGACGTCGACTCTATGAGCATGCACAAGGCCATGATTACTGAGCTGGAGGCAGAGGTAAAGCACTACAAAGAAGCATTTGCCGCGACCCGCAATGACGTCTCCAAGCTAAGACCGGCATCAAAGATGCCTTTGATAATGCTCTGGAGCAGGCCCAATTCTTGAACTTGCCTTTAAGCTGAATCTTGAGAGGGCGCACTACAACGCCTACGTTGAGGATGGAAAATTTATTCCTCCTTCTTCGTCTGCCGGTCCTTCTACCCCAGGTCCCGAGGTTGTTCCCGAGGTCCCCGGTGTAGAGGCCAACCCTCCCAACTCGGCCGGTCCTAACGAGGATGCTTTTGCTGCTGAATTACACTAAGCATAACCTCATCGCAGCTCCAATCTTCTTTGTTTTAGGTTGATAGACCCCTTCTTCAGGCCTCTTTTTTGTCAAGATTCATCTTTATTTGATAGGTCTTTAATGTAAAAGCACGTTAGTAATGATTTCTTGTACTTTTCTCGAAATTTCCTGCACCTTTTGTGTAAACAACTGTTATTAATGAAAAGCATTTACTTTTTCCAATGCACCTTGATTCATCAAACCCGCGTCGTTAGCCAGGCTAAATTTGTAACTTGCATCCGCTTTGTAAGTGAATTATCATCAATTCATCGATGCGTCTATCGTCTAATCAAGATAATCTCGGAGCTAAGACAAACACGCTACTCTCGACTTGATCAGAGTCGGCAAAACGGTTCTCTTCTATTCAAGTCATCCGCCAACTTTCAATTTTGACGTTGTGTGAACTTAACTCGGATTTCCAACCCAAAGCTTTGTTTGCCACTTAGCCTCTATAACTGAGCCGTATTAATCATGATCTAAGAACGTCGGGTAGTGTTTCCCGAAGTCTTACATGTTTATTACTTTTGCAATTTTACTGCTAAAAACACGTCGGTCAGATTTTGACATGATCTATAAAAACTGGTTGATTTACCATGGATTTATACATGCAAATTAACTGGGCAGTGTTCTTGCCGATACCTGATTTATGAAAACGGGTTTCCATACCTCAGGTTCATACATGTTTGTTTTAATTCTTGGCGGCATTGCCGTTGCATGATTCATGAAAATGGGTGTCTATACCACAGATTCATACATGCTTATTCAGTTTGGCGGCGTTGCCGCTAAGACATGATCTATGAAAACAGGCGTTCTACCTCGGATCCATACATATTCATAATCTGTAAATACCGGTGGATTTACCATTGATCTATTTATGCGCATTAACTTGGCGGCGTTGCTGCTGATACATGATTTATGGAAACAAGTCTTCTACCTTGGATCCATACATGATTGTCTATCTCACAATTTATGAGAGCTGGTTTATTCACCAAGAATTTATACGTGTTAATTACTTCGGCTAGATTGCCTTCTCGACATGTCGTATGAAAATGGGTTCCTAGACCTAGAATTCTTTATTCATTTTGTCTGGCGTTAAAGCGGGGGTACTTGGTTCTCATAGGAACCTTCACTAACTTACGACGAGAATGCCTGAAAATAACGAAATATAGGAAAATCCTAACATTAAATGAAACAACAAAAATTTGAGTGAAAAATCTTCAAAATTCGCCCCCAAGAATCTCAGGACTCGAGGTTACTCCACTTCGCTGTGGATCTCGACTTTAACTGTAGTAGGCCTTAAGCTTGTCCGCGTTCCATGTTCTCTTGACCACCTTTTTCATTAACGTCTCTAACAAGTATGCTCCCTTGCCGAGCTTTTCTTTGACGCGATATGAGCCTTCCTAGTTTCCAGCAAGTTTTCCGTCGTTGGCATTCTTGTTGCCAATGTCTGCCCTTCGAAGGACCAGGTCACCTTTTTCAAATGACCGTGGTTTTACCTTCCTATTTTATCATGCCGCGATAAGTTGCTTTGTCACCATATCTCGGCAATGCGCCGTGATTCTGACTTCATCGATCAAGTCCAACTCTACCGCAATCGCCTCACTATTCTCATGTTCCTCGTGTAGAGCCTTAATCCTCCTCCATGAGGGCTCGCAGATTTCCACCGGGATCATGGCCTCGCATCTATAAGTTAGTCTGAAGGGAGTCTCTCCCGGTGGATGTTTGCAAGGTAGTCCGATGTCCCCATAGGATGGAGTACAACTGCTCCACCCAATTAGATTTGGCCTCTTCCATCCGTTTTTTCAATCCCTTGACGATAACTTTATTGGATGACTCGGCCTGCCGTTAGATTGTGGATGTTCGACGGAGGCAAAGTGATGCTTAATGCTAAAGTCAGACATCATTTCTCTAAAGCCCTTATCAACAAACTGGGTTCCATTATCCGTGACTATCTCGTCGGGATCCCAAATCGGGATATAATATTCCTTTGAAGGAACTTTTGTACTCGCGCCGAGGTAATGGTTGCCAAAGGTTCTACCTCAATCCACTTAGTAAAGTAGTCCACTGCTACTATCAGCCATCGGAGCTTCCCTGGTGCCGACTTGAATGGGCCTAACCAATCCATGCCCCATTTTAAAATGGCCACGGAGCCGAGATCGATACCAGTAAGGCCGGGGGAGCCCGCATCACATTGGCATGTTTTTGGCAACTTTCGCACTTTTGGACATGATTTTTAGCATCCGCTGCCATTATAGGCCAATAATAGCCGGCTCGCACTGCCTTCCGAGCTAAAGCCTTCGCGCCCATATGCTGGCCATTAATCCCTTCATGTATCTCGGCCAACACATATTGGGCTTCCTCCGAGTTGAGGCATTTGGACATGGGGGTATGTAACCCCTTTTGATATAGTTGGTCATTCACCATCGAATATGCAGCCGCCGCTCTGATCAATTTCTTTGACTCTAGGACATCGTCTGGGAGGATTCCTCTTTCTAAGTAGTCGACAATTTGTTTTCTCCAATCACTTGATTCCGAGATTACCATGACACAGCTTGGTTCCAACAAACTCTGCTGAATCACGGTCCGTAGGTTACCGGGACCCTTGGTGCTGGCAAGCTTGGATAATACGTCTGCCTGGTATTTTCTCCCCTTGGGATGTGCTAACCATCACCTCGTCGAATTCTGCCATAATTTCCTTCACTTTCACGAGATATTTGGCTAACAGTGGTCCTCTAGCTTGATAATTCCCTTTTATTTGGGAGGCTACGAGTTGGGAATTCGTGGATACTTGTATTTTCCTGGCCCTTTTCTCCTTTGCCTAAAGCAAACCTATGATGAGGGCTTCATTCTCGACCTGCTTATTGGAAGTCGGAAAGTCAAGTCGGAGAGATAACTCCATGGAGACTCCTTCTGGGCTTTCCACGATGACCCCCGCTCCACTTCCTTTGATGTTGGATGAACCGTCCACAAATACTTTCCACGGCTCTGCTTGTGCCATCTCGATTTCAGCTAACGGGGTTAGTTCCATTAGAAAATCCGCCAGGGCTTGAGACTTAATGACCTGCCGGGCTTCATAAGAAATGTCGAACTCTAACAACTCTATAGCCCAATTTATCATCTTTCTTGCAAGATCAGGCTTGTGCAATACCTACCGAATGGGCTAATCAGTTATGACAATGATCGAGTGGCCATGGAAGTAAGGGCGAAGCCTTCTTTTCATGGTAAGCAAGGCAAAAGCCATTTTTTCCAACTTCTGGTATCTTAATTCTGGGCCTGTAAAGCCCTGCTTACAAAATATACCAGTTTTTGGCCGTCCTTTGTCTCCCGAACCAACACGGCACTTACCGCCTCTTCCCCCACGAATAGGTACAGCATCAAACTTTCGCTCGGCTCGTGCTTGGACAAAACCGGTGGTGTTGCCAAGCATTGCTTTATCTTTGTGAACGCGGCGTCGCACTCCGCGTTCCATCCCCCCTGAACCTCTTTCTTTAAAGTTTAAAGAAGGGTAAGGATTTTTCAGCCGACTTCGGTAAGAACCTAGTCAAAGTCGCCAACCTTCCGGTTAATTGCTGCACTTCTTTCTTGTTTGTTGTTGCTTCCATGTTTAACACCGCCTGGCATTTATTTGGGTTAGCCTCGATACCTTGGTTTGTCAACAAAAACCCTAAGAACTTGCCAGACGGAACGCCGAAAGCGCACTTGGCCGGGTTTAGCTTGATTTGATAAGCTCGCAACTTGTCAAACGTCTGCTGTAAATCACGGACATGGTTCCCTGGTTCTAGAGACTTCACTATCATATCATCTATGTATACCTCCACATTTTTCCGAGTTGGTCCTCAATCACCTTGGTCATCATTCTTTGATATGTTGCCCCGGTGTTTTTAAGGCCAAATGGCTAACGTTGTAGCAATAATTTGCTTTATCCGTGATGAAAGCCATCTTTTCTTGATCCTCCGGATGCATAGCAATTTGGTTGTACCCCGAGTATGCATCCATAAAGGACAGTAGTTGAAAACCAGAGGAATTATCGACCAACTAATCGATGTTAGGCATAGGAAAAGCGTCTTTAGGACATACCTTGTTTAAGTCTTTATAATCTATGCAGACTCTCCACTTGCCATTAGGCTTCTTAACCATGACCACGTTAGAAAGCCATGTCGTGTACTGTATTTCTTTGATAAAGCCGGCTTCTATTAGCTCCTTTACGTGTGCCTCGAGAGTCTTGCCCCGATCTGAACCGTGCTTTCTCTTCTTCTACGCTATGGGAGTAGACCCCGGGTGGATTGCCAATCTGTGAGAATAGAAGTCAGGATCTATTCCCGGTATCTTGGATGGCTTCCACGCGAATACATCTCTGTTTTGTCTCAGGAAATCTTCAAGCTCGACGCGGATCTCGGATCCAACGCCTTGCCGACTTTGGTAATTTGCTCTGGTTCAGTGCCCAAGACAAAATCTTCCACCTCACCCTCTGGTTCCCCCTGAGGACTTTGTCTTCCTCTCATAGGTCTAGTTCCACTATATGAACGGATTGGTTCACAGCCTTTTCCTTCCTGTTGTTCGAACACACAACTTTTTTAATCTTGTTTTCTTTGACAGCCTCAAAATAGCATTGTTGGGAGTCCTTTTGATCACCTTTTATAGTGACTACCTCATTCTTTTGTTAACGAATTTCAGCCTTTGGTGTTTTCAAGACACCAGCATATCCCAGTCGTGAATTGTAGGTCGTCCTAAAATGATATTGTACGGGATGGGAAGTCGGCTACAATGAATCGGATGAGCTCCATTTTAAATGCTTCCTTGGTTCCCAATGTCAACCTAAGGTTTATACATCCTTTCGGACAAGTATCTTGTCCATTGAAACCCATCAACGTAGTTTTGCAAGGCTTCAGGTCCTCCGAGTCGAATCTCATGCGCTTGAATGCATCCCAGAGAATTATGTCCACCGCACTACCATCGTCAACAAAAATTTTCTTAACGCGGTAGTCAACCACAGTTCCCGTGATTACCAGCCCATCATGGTGGCCTGGTACTACATCTTCTAATTCTTCGCTTGTAAAACCAAGCATTGGTGGTTTTGGTTTTGTGGAGTCTTTTTAAACTCAGGATGGTGCCCAACAAATAGGACCTCCTTCAAGTATTTTTTTGTTGCGAAGCCGAATCTCCTCCACAACCAAAACCCCCGATGATTACATTGCAGTCATACTTAGAGTTGGGAAACTCATCTTCACTGCCTTCCATCTTCTTTTTCTGTTCTCGCCTCCTCTTCTCTGGGGGCGGGCTCTTACTCTAGTCCCCTTGTCGCTTATTATGCTGCCCATGCGTCTGAATGACATACCGACAGAGTTTTCCTTCTCAGACGAATTTTTCCACTGCATCTCTCAGATCCCAGCAAGCATCTGTTGTGTGACCATGTTGGTCATGGAACTCACAGTATCGAGATTTGTCCAAGGTGGCCTCTTTTCGTAATGGACGTGGACGCTCTACCTTTTTCATCTCGGTCATGGATACTTCCTTCCAAATCTGAGCTTGAGATACCTTCAATGGAGCATATCTGTCATACCTTCCTTCTGCCCTGCTTCCTCTGGGCTTGTCGTCCCTTCCACGCGGTCAGGAATCTTGCCTGTGTTGGTTATACTACTCATTGCCACGAGGAGGGGGACTCCTGGCTTTCTCCTTAGGCTCTCGGCTCATAATATCCATTTGTTCCAATTCTAAATATTGTTTAGACCGATCTCGAAATTCTACCAGCTTCGTCGGACTATTTTTCATGACTAATTTATTCAAACGTGAGGACTTATCTAAGCCTACTATGGCGCAATGCAGATGTACTGCCTCTTTTAGTCCCGGCACTTGTAGGGCCGTGTCCTTGAATCGCTCCAGATATTTCTGTAATGTTTCATTAGGTGATTGTTTCACATGCCCAAGCAAAAACTTCTTCACTAAGTCCTTCAGGTTGGGTATTGAATTTGGCGGCAAGGAGTTAAACCAAATTTGCGCGGTCCCCGCAACGTTCCTACGAAAAGCCGAGGTATCACCGGGCCCTCATACCCCTTTACCATAATTTCCAATTTGAAATTCCTGACGTGCACTTGCGGATCTTGACTTCCGTCATACTTTGGAAAGTCCTTCGTGTCTAATCCCTTGGGATAAGCCAGCGATCATGATTCTTTCGGAAAATGGACTTTGAATTTTATCCTCATCGTCAGAACCTGACATATGCTGTGCTAAGGGTGCCTTGTCTTCATTGGGTGGATCTCGGCCTTCGAGAGGCTCCTTTCCTTTACTCTGGGCCGACTTCCGAATCCGTGCCCGTCAAGTCCCTACCTTGGTCTTCGAGAAATTTGTCTCATGGGCCGAATTCCTACTACTCCTACTCGGGTTCCCACCTTCTCGGGTAGTCGGATTTTCTAGTGTTCTGATTTGTTCTTCCAGCGATTGTATCTTCAATGCCTCATCCTCTGCACTTAGGACGTGGTCCTGCTCCATCGCATTTTCTTCCACGGGGTTTGCCGGTGGTGTCCGAACACCGGTGGATGCCGACAAATGAACCCCGGCTTGGCCTAAAGAACGTCCCTATGGACTCGGCTTGGGCTTGCGACGCTCTACCCACGCCACGCGTTTGGTGATCAACCCGTCCAACATGCTCTTCGACCAACCGCCTCATCCTGCGACCTTCTTCTCGCCTCCAGGTGGTGTTATGATGATTCATCTCCTCCCGGATAATTCGGATGTCTTCTTCCCTTTGGAGACGATTTCGGGTTTCCATTTCTTCCATCCGATTTAGTACCGAGCCCAAAGTGGTTTCCAGCCTTCGAATATCGGGATGCTCCACCTGAAACTCTAATGGAGGATCCTGCAACTGTATCGGTGGACACATCTTCTGGATCACCACATTCTCGGGAAGCAGAGAGCTTGCAGCGGCCGAGGTCTCTGACTCCATTTCCACGACCACACGATCTTTGTTTGGTGCCCTGGAATCTGCCTCCTGAGTTGCTTCCTCCGATACGGTTGCAATGACTATTTTTCCGGCAGTTGTTCCTATCGATTTTCCTGACTGCGACTTCTAGTACTTGCAGCCATTGTTAGTGATAATTCAACGGCTTTTCATGATTTGGGAATCAAATTTTACGGTCCCCACGGTCGGCGCTAATGTTCTAGTGTAGAACACGAATGTCTAGCCTCTGAGGGCTAGTGAATGATTTATGTCGGATCAAATAGCTCCCAGGGATGTCTGATGACTAAACACCCTAGAGCGGATCACCCACTGCTATCTATAAATGAGATAACAGTGTGTTCTCAGAGATCACTGTGCTACACGATGGTAGCATATTGCCAAAGGGATGGGGTGTGTACATAGTGAGACTGAATGTAAAGTAATGAATGATGAATGGAGAGAGTGCACCTAGTGAATATCCTTTTATAGAGGTCACCTAGGGTTTCAGTCCACTAGTTGTGTCGTCAGTTCCCCCGCCATCACGTCTCCACGATCAGTGCTGTGTTTTCTCCACTACCTGCATTACCTCCGATTTCGGGTGTGATCATGAGGTGATTGGTGCTTTTCCTGATTGAGGACGATCCTGTCATAAAGTATCCTTGCTGGGCCTAGACCATGCTAGGCCCATTACTCGAGTCCATAACAGGAAGCATTTTTATTCCTATATGAAAAGCATGAAGAAGCTCATGACAAACGGTGTTTGACTGAGTCTAGAGGATACTGCATGGAAACTAACAACTCACAGGTATCATTTTTTATTCCTATATGAAATGCGTGAAGAGCATGGCACTCATTTAGTTGAAGCATCTTGGAATCATCAGGTATCATTGCTGCTTCAGTTCTCTTTATCATATATATAAAGTCAGAAAATAATACTTGTGAAGTTCATCAAACTTAAATTGAAAATTGTGGTGAAATATTTTGTGGGAACGAGGCCTTCATCACGATAATCCTCAAGTGAGGTGCTTGAATTATTTTGTTTGATTGGAGAAGCTCCTTATTAAAATATTTGTGGCACCACAAAATACTGAGGGAGTTCATTACCTCAGCGCTCTAGGAATTATTATTTCATGATTTATGCACCATAATTTCAAGATTTTTGAAATTATTATCTCAAAAGGGGTAGAAAGGAAAAATATAGCAAGCGGCAAGCTAAATTTTCAGATTTTCAATACATTGGAGAATCTTCTAGTGTATTGAAAAGACTGCACCCGTGTTATTTAAATCCAACAAATATAGGGGCTGGATTGTTAAATCAGGAGGTTAATATTGCTTTGTCAAAATGTCCAAAAAATGTTGGACATTTGGCCTCAGGAAGCGTCAATCAAGGGAATATTATCCACACTTTGCTATGCATATTAGTCTCAAGCGTTCATAACGAACTAATGGAATTCAAAATATAAGTCTTCCTTGGGGCAATCAAGTGGTCTAGCAAGCTTTTTTAGCCCCAAAAGCAAAAGCACCACGTATCCTGGAGACATTACTTTGCAAGTATATAACACCTTGCTGACACTTTGACCAAGGTTATTGTTCACACACAAGGGATCAATAATACTAAAATGCTTGGAAACATCTAGCCCAGTCATCAAATGGAACCTGGTTACACTGATTACAGTTAAAATCCAAGATCCGTGTAAAGACGGCAATGCCGCCAGGTCTATTTTAAATTCCTTTATTGGATTATTTGCGACGGCTACAGCCGCCAAGTCTATCTTAAATTCCTGTAAAGGAAAAGAAGGCGAACCTAGTTAAAACTGAATCTTGTTAAAATCCGGGATCCGTGTAAGGTTTTGAAGCCGGACTTGATTTAAACTGAATCTGGTTAAAAACCGGGCTCCGTGTAAATTTTTAAAGGACCTGGTTAAACCACATCTAGTTAAAATCCGGGCTCCATCTAAACTCCTAAAGGCGGACCCCAGTTAAACCAAATCTGGTTAAAATCCATGCTCTATGTAAATTCTTGAAGGCGGACCCCGGCTAAACTGAATCTAGTTAAAATCTGGGTTCCATGTAAAGTTTTGAGTTCAAAACCGGTTAAATTGAATCTAGTTAAAATCCAGATTCTGTGGAGATAATGGTTAAAACGTGTTTCCTTGTGAACAGACGTGTTTCCTTGGGAGCACGGTAAAGCCGAGATAACGGTTAAAACGTGCTCCCTTTGGGACACGGTAAAACCGAAATGTACTCCGGATTAAATCTTGGTCAACCATGTCGAGGCGTATAGTTCTTGACTGGCACCAAATGAATATTATGCACAATATCTTTTTGAATCTGGCCCAGTCATCAAATGGAACCCTTACACCGACACGCTTAAAATCCGAGTTCCGTATAAGGAATTTTGGTGTGTCCCAGAGACTACAACAATCTCTGTCAAGCCAATTTCTCTCCCTGGTTTTTGGCTAGTATGAACGGTTAGTTTCTCGAAACTTTATTTTGATTCCTAACCTATCTTATTGTAAAATATCATCTGCTTGTTATGGCACGTCCAATTCATCAAATCATCTGATGGTATAAACCCATCTAAAGTTTTGCGGGAAGCGAAAAGAAGGCGGACCCCGGTTACACTTAATACAAAAGTCAAAATTCGTGCTCCTTAATTGAACTTGAGATACACTGGAAAATTATACGCTTGATTTGTGCTCCTTAATTGGACCCTAGATTAACTAAAGATTAACCAGTTGACTCCGAGCTCCTTGATTGGACCCCGGATAAACTGAAAATTATACAGTTGAATCCGCGCTCCTTAATTGGATCCCGGATAAACTGAAAATTACACAGTTGAATCTGCGCTCCCTATTAGACCCCGGATACATGAAGATCATCCAGTTTCATCTGCGCTCCGTAATTGGACCCCGGATAAACTGAAGATTATCACCAGGGCCCTTAAGCCCAGGTTATTTGTCAAACGAAACCGCAACAGCAAGCCTTCACAATTTTGATGCTTCATAACTTGCTTCGGGATGACGCGGCGATTCTCATGATGACCTTGATCAGGTCGAAATGTTCAAAGATCTCGTTCACGAATCGAGTTCGAACATGTGATAATTTGCCCTCATCCTGGATTGAATCCCGGTCAACGGAACCGGACATGGAGGTTTGATGACAGATCTTCACTTAAAATTTTGTACCTGGCTTTTTAGCACTAGAAGAACATTTCAGCAGATTCTGCATAACACATTATTTGGCCTTGGCCCGGTCATTCAAAAGAACTTTGAACATATGTTTGAGTTCATATAATCAACTCACTGTTGAAATGAAGATAAAATTCGGGCATGAGATCCGGTTAAATAGTCAATACACCCCCAGCCCAGAGCCCTTAACTGCCAGGCTGGGGGCAACAAGACAAGTATGGCACCGTAAAGCTGTCAGTGACATAAACAATTGGTAGCGGGTTCCTCTTCATGAAAACTCGAATTGGGAGAACCCGGTGCTACAACAAACAAACCTGGAAGCCCAGTCTGTTCCTCTTCAGGATAATTCAGATTAGGGGAATTTGGTGTTCTAGCAAACAAACTTGGAAACCTGGATGATTGAGGAAGAAGAGATCCCAACGATCATGGAAAGAAACAGACGAAGTTTCAAAGCAAATTGACCCGGACTACATGTCTTGGGGCAATTCAATCAGAATACAAGTAAATCTAGGATTTGCTGAAACTCGGATAGAAACTTTATCAAAATCAAACAAGTTGAAGCAACTTGGATACGATATCCGGGCCTAATTAAAATCCCCTTCGTTCAATATATTTAATGATGATCACTAAATAGATAAAGCTAAACAAGATTAAGTAACCAAAATTAACATTAATCATAACTAATTAATAAAAACAAAGTCCAATCCACACCTATAAGTTCAAAGTTCCCTTTGCAAAGAAAAATTAGCCAAACATGGCTTTAACAAAAATCCGAACAGATAGAAAATTCCAGTCAAATTCAAATGGGGGAAACTACTATACAAGTTGTCAATGGTGTAAGAAGAACTAACGGAAGCCCTCACAATTGATAATTCGTGAATGTCCGCCTCCTTCAGCTTTAGCTTTTTAGGTTATTTGAATTTTCAAATGCTATCCCTTCAATTGCTTCGTTGCATTGAACGTTGCTAGTGAAAAATCATGTTCACCATCAAAAATGGGATGTTCACCAAATGCCCCGAGATCGAGGCAAGCGAAAACAAAGAACGGGGGAAAGGCAAATCTGGGAAAAACCTATCACCTAAACAGGAAAATCGGTAGCAGAATACGAATGAATCCAAATTAGTCAAGACTTGGACAAAAGCAAATCAAGCCGGAACAACTCGGATACAAAAGATCCCGACCTCGAAGTCAAGCAAACCACCTCGACATTACCCCAGATCTTTGAGACATTACCTCGGATCTTTGGAGTAGATGACTTCGATCGGCGGGATCAATGTAATCCAACTCAACGATATAAGGCTCACGACAACACAGCTCGGCTAGTGAATGTAGTCCGGCAAAATACATCCCGTCAACTCAAAAGCTTGAACTGCCGGGCTAGGGGCAACTGTTACGAACCTGCATAAGGCCCATATTCAATGTAAGGCCCAATAGGGAATATTCTAAGATCAGGATCTATCTATAATGAAGGAGGATCCTATCTTATCTATAATCCAAGAAGATCTTCATCTAAATCTAACAGTTACGATACTAGGGCCATGGATCACATAGGGCCAATATCAACTTAAGGTACACTCTATAAATACAGAGGTCAAATCCTAAGGTGCATAGATTCTAAGCTCTCTCTCGTCTACAATTCTACCTACATTGTGCACACACCCCATCCTCTTTGGTTGTGTACGGTGATCTTCTATTCTCAAAGGTATCTCATCCATGGATACCTAAGAGGGAGCTATTTGATCCAAGATAAACATACTAGCCCATCTAGGGCTAGACATCTGTGTTCTTATGACAGAACAAATAGCAATTGGAATATTTAAAAACAATTTTTCAATCGTGATTTACGGAATACGAGAAAAATATGTGAGATGAGTGTTGTCTCGACTTATGTGTATAAGCACTTATAAGCTTTTTAGCTCCTTAAACATGCTTGTAAGGAAAAACACGTTTACACAAATTAAGACAAAAACTCATCTCATAAACTTACCTCATGCACCATAAATCACATTGAAAAAACAGCTTCTATCACTTATCCAAATAGGCGCACAATCTATAAATAACTTTACAAGGCCCTATTTTGTAAATCAATTCATCTCCTAATTTGGGTCGTTGTTGTGTTATTCGAGCTCAAAATGTTTATACTTTAGATTATGTGAGCTTGCATTGCATTGATGTCTCGATTGAGCATTGTATCTCAAACGAACAAGTTGTGCTAATCTAATCCTAATCATCCCTAAACTCTCATTACTTAATTGAACGAGGATAACTACTTAATTATTCCAAAGAGGTTTCATCATTGCATTTCAAATCACTTAATTCATTCACCATTTCATCACATTTAAAAAAGACCAAATAGATAGGAGCTCTGGTCATTTTTAATATAATTGCATATTAGTTTATGGAATGAAAACCCCCATTAATTTTCCCTTTCAGTTTACAATTTGACTTAGTTAACTAAGGAATCAAATAAAAAAGGCTCCATGACTGAATATAATATGGATCGCATCATTATATTGCAATCCTTGCATCTAGTTATTTGATAGGGCCCCACAGGCTCTTCATCATTGGTCAACAAAAAAACTTTATCCGATCCTAAATATAGACTTTTCTTTAAAGATTAAGGAAGCTAAATAAATTACGTGATCATATCATATATTGTATATTCTAAGATTATAAATCAATTTATAAGTAAAGCAAAATAGTTTGTGAAAAGACCTCTCCTAACTAAACAATATTTAACCTTAATATTTTCATTTAACCGGATTAAGAGATTAAGAAAAACTCTTTTCTTTATAAAATAAGTACATCAAAGTTCAAGGCACAAATTTCGCCTACAAACTCACCACACAAAATCCAAAACTCTGGGCACAATTGTCGAGCAGAAGAATACACAGTCCACGAGTTTTTACAACACTACATCCACAACAAAGGGTTATACCAAAATATTTCCACACAAGTTTTGATAGTGGATCCACTGAAATATTATATCATATAAAATAAAACCTTTGGTTCAACAAGAATATAAACAAATCATCCCAACCAAGTAAAGCAAAAGCGTATTCTCAAAACATGTTAGCACTAGAATGGCAATATAGAAATCATTACAGCACCAAACCAAAAGAGGCTTACAAAATTCACAACTATTATGCCTCCGGTTGCTTCCCTTTACTACTAGTGGAATTAGGAGCCTCGCCTGAAAAATATTAATAATGACGGGGTGAGACATAAAGTCCCAGTAACCAAAATTAATTTATCAAATATGCAGGAAAGGATTGTAAGTCAGAGAAGCAGGTTTATTTGAATGTAGAATATCACCTAGAGGGGGGGTGAATAGGTGATCTTTGAAAATTTAAAATCTTTTCTTGTGTATAAGCAAAATAGAGACAAATAAGATAAAGGAACACAAGACAATTTATACTGGTTCGATCCAATACACTGACCTATGTCCAGTCCCCAGAAACACTCTGGGATTCCACTAAGTTTCAGAAACAATTACAGACTCTTTAAACGAAGGATGGTCCACTCACTCTCAGACTCCACTCCCCCTTACAAGTTGTAATTGATGCACCCTCTCTTAAGGTTCCTCAACCTTAAGATACAAACTTAACAATGAAATAAGTGCTTAAATACTTCTCACGAGTTGATAAATAAATGAACACCGAAGTGTAGTTGATAAACAAAAGAAACAGCAAATGTAATTAAACTCGAATTGATTGTGCAGCATTTTTGGTAGTTGGCGAATTGAATGCATCTTGTATTTATAGTTGTCTCCATTAATGACCGTTGTTGAAGCTCATGAAGTAGCCGTTGAGTCTCTTGAATATGTCCGTTAGACAGATGATGCATTTGTTGAGGATTTCGCCGTATGAGTACTTAGGTAGAATGTGCAGAGTGGATATTCTCTTCCATTCATTTTGTTATATCCGTTGTGAAGTGGCATTTAATGCGAGTCAAAGAATATAAGGGTTAGCTTTACTTCGTTCAGAATATCAATCCCCGAGAGTATCACGATTTAGGTAGCAGCATTTAATGCTTCTGACATAATTCTGCTTTATTCAAATCTGTCATCAATCTATGTTTAAATAACCTGAAACTCATCAACAAATATGTTAAGAGCATTTGGTACTTGTGATGAATAATAATTAGAGATAAGAAAGTGATATAGATTGATTCATGATTTCCGAGTCGGAGATTCGAAGAACAGAGTATTCAAATTTAGTTTAGACATTCTCGAGAATCAGTCATGGCATTCTCGAGAATTACCCAACCAGGAATTCACAAACTGATATTCTTGATAGTACTCGAGTAAACTACTCGAGAATCAGTCTCTTTAAGAACTTGTGTAGTGATGGTTTTTTAGCCAGATGAATTCTCAAGAATTAGATATATATTCTCGAGAACTATATTAGTAACTACCATTTGTGAAAGAAAAAGAGATTCTCGAGAACTATCAGATGAATTCCCGAGAATTACCAAGTTAAAGTTATATTGAACCAGAGGACTTAATTCCCGAGAATCAAGCGGCATGTTCTCGAGAATCAGAAAGATGTTTTTCATTTGAGTCTTATACTTATACTCGAGAACCTAGTTTTCATACTCGAGAATTGGATAGGTTCAGAGATAAGGATAACGTAAGATTGTTTAACTTGTTCTCGAGAATTAGTGCATCATCATACTCGAGAATTCCCTTTGCACAGAATTTACATAAATTGTCAAGGATGAAGTGTGTTCTCGAGTACTCTAAGTGCATTCTTGAGAATCCTAATTTTATATGAAGATATGTGAGTCTTTCAATAAGAAAACTTTTCTTAGTTCATTCATTTAAATAACTTAAAACTTTTAAGATCATTGTCATCATCAAAACACTATTTGAGAACTAACATTATTAACACATTTATAAAAACAACATCAAATAATTAATTAATCCATAATAATTAACAATAGTTCTCACTCATCCATCCCGCTCCTCCTTATTTCCTCGTGGACATGGATCAGCCCATCAGTGCTAGTAACCCGGCCAAGGTTAACTATCACTTCAAGGATACTGTCCCCTCCCATACCACCATGCAATACCGCAGCAGGGAGGTGTCTGCCCAAAACATTCAACTCAAATCCGGGCCAAAAACATGAGAGAGCCGATGGGCACAATTTCGCCTTAATTCTCTTCATACAACCCAACATATCCCACAATAAAATAGATAATATAACACTAAAATTTTCATCAACAATTTACTAAATTATTATTCCATATATATATCATCTCATGATAAACATTACATTTGTCACAACAACAACAACCCCAATAATAATATTTACTTAATTACACAGATTGAAAAATACACTGCTTCACTGAAATAATATCATATTCAAACATACACAAAATTTTTCAAAACACATACAAGTAGTATATATAAAAGTATGACTTAGAAAAATACCTCACAGACCAAAACAAGCATATAAAATAAATTAACCCTGGTTACCTCAATTCCAAGCTAAACCTTATCTCGGAAAGTATAACACGAACAATCATTGGTCTGGTCACAGATAAACTCTATATCATCACAATTATAATTTCATATATCTTAAATTATACAAATTCAAATAAATATATATTATTATAATAAAAACTGAAAATAACAATTTAAATCCTTCAAATTTCAAAACCAACCGATTAAAAATCTCTGTAATTCATCTATTAACTCAAGACAAAATTTATAAAACTTTTAATCGGTAAAAATATTTAGTAGGATATAAATCTTGAATTTTCTAGAGTAGAAAAATTAGTTTAAATTCCTACCACAATCAATAATCATAATCCCAAAATTTTCACTAACCAACATAATATTATATTTATTGGAAAGATAAAAATATATAGAACAATTTTCATGAAGGAAGTTTATCAAAAAGGAGTTAATTTAATCACCAAAATGATCTTATAAAATAAATAACATACCTCAAAATACTCAAATCTCCTTCCTTTTCCCCCTCTCTCTCTCTCCGTCTCTCTATCTCTGCGCTCTCTATTTTTCTTCTACCTAATTCCCCATCTCACCACCTAATATTAGAGTCGGGAAATCGGGCTAGGCCCATCGGGCCGGCCCGTTTAAGCCTTGGCCCTGTAGGGCTCGAGCTTGAAAAATAGGCATGAAATTTGAAATTGGCCCCGTAGAGCCTCGGGCTTAATCGAGCCGACCCGTTAGGCCCCGTTATCGTAGCATTTTCATTTTTTTTTTTTTAAAAAAAAAAAATATTCAAAGAGTGAATGATAGCCTTCTACTCAAAGTGAAGCACAATTAAATATCTATGAAATTGATGATAGTGATGAAAAATGTGACAATTGACAATGATAGTGGTATGCTTTTATATTTTATGTGAGTTATTTAATGTTGCTTAGTTTAATGCTTCTTACGCTTTATGTGAGGCAATTATGGACAATGGTTTGTTTTTTATTACGAATTAATGGATGCGTTTATTTGTTGGATGATTTGTATTGTTTAAATATTAATGTTGATAATATTTATTTGATATATTAGAACTTTAATAGTTACAATTTACTAATTATATTTCTTTAGAAAAAACCCGAAAAAAATAATTAAAATTTGAAATAGTAATTTTTAGGCCCCTGTAGGCCCCTGACCCCCGTTTATTCTTATCGGGTTGCAGCTTTGAAAAACAGATGTTTTCCTTATTTCAGGTCCTGTCGGGCCAGGCCCTGTAGAACCGGCCGGCCCTGATTCCCAACTCTACCTAATATACACACACACGGTACACATATATATAATTGGCCAAGTCACCGCCTCAATTAATGAGGCGGTGATCTAATATTTTTTTTTTAAATTTTTTAATTTTATTATTATTTTATTCATCCACCATCACATGTTTCATTTTTTTTTTTTTTTTGTCTTTTTCCTATTCTTTCTTCCGCCATCTCATAACATCATCATTCTTTTTTTTTTTTTTTTGGAAATGGGCAAATTACAACAAAGGCCCAAACTTTACTTTAATTATTATTATTATTTTTTCCTCTTCCTCATTTTTATTTTCAATAGTCATATATAATTATTTTTTAATTACAATTAAATCCTAAAAATAAAATTTAGGATGTTACAGTTTGGGGAAAAATAATTAATATAAATATTTTATAATAATTTAATTAGTTTCTTCAATCTCTCTAAAAAGGTCAACTATATCTTATATTTAGAACCGGAAGGAGGAAGTTTATCTGGTCCAAAGATGTCAGCCTTCTCATAAATCAAGATTTTCTAAAACATAAACATATTATAATGTGGCAAAAAGCAAAGAACATCAGTTTGAATTGAGCATTTGACAGTTACATTAAACCCAATGCCTAGAATTATATAGCATGTAATTTCAGGTTGCTCAACTCGTTCCCCATGCAACATGAAGCAACCGAATGAATACATTTCACAGCAATGTGATATGAAATTGTAATCCTAATTCTATATTTTGAATATTAGGCAAGTTAGTTAGGGGAAGAGCAATGTTACTTGAGAGTGGCATTAGTTATTACTCCCTACGGTCTTAAACATAAGATAAAGTTGCTTTTTCTTGAAGATATTAAGAAAACTGATTTAATTATTTTTAGATATTTATATTTTCATTTTTTCTCCAAATTATTTTGCTGAACTTATAAATTGATACATAATCTAAAAATACACAACATATAATATGATTAAATAACTTATTTAACTTCTTTAATCTCTCCAAAAAAATTCAACTCTATCTTATATTTAGGACCAGTGGCGTATTGAAATTCAGTTTAATTTAAATTTCAGACATTATGTTAAATTTATTACTTGTTCAGTTTGCAAAAATTCCAATTCTTATAAATTGCACTATATGATCATAGTCTAATTTTATATGGATGGCACCCAACCCTAGTAAGGAACACAATGTGATTTGGACAAGAAATATGGATGATGCCCTGTTGATGCTTTTATGGCTACTTATAATGAGAGCGGCAAAGTTAATGGGACTTTTACTTGCAAGGCCTACGACAATAGTGTTAGAATTAAGTGCCTTATTTGGTCAACAAATTGACAAGGATAAGGTGAAGAACCGATGGAAGACACTGAAGAAAAACTTTGCTGAAGTATTTGACATATTTAAAAATTTGAGTGGATTTGCTTGGAACCTGACAACAAAATTGTGTGAAGCTAAATCTGAGGTTTGGGCTGCATTGATTGAGGTAAACATGTTGTCTTGTTCTATTGAATTGCACAATACTGAATAAAATGTTGTGTTCGTATTGAACCTGAGCCCTTACTTCTCTAGCTATTATAGTCTTTGAAAGCTACGGTGGCTTCTAGTTCTTATCTGCAATAATGAATAAAATGTTGTGTATGTATTATGATGTTATACGCTCCATGCATGGAGTTCTATGTTTTCTCCTTTGGTCTGGCTTAATTGTTAGCTTTTTGTCTATAACAAAGAATAGAATGATGTCTGTTGCAATTATATCCAAAATATTTATCTAATGCTTACATATCCTTTCGAAAATTTATGCTTATATGAGTTCTAAATTTAATGTTCAATTTGTCACAGATTATTTCGTGAGTAAGATATGAATTCTAAATTTCATTTACTCTTTCAGATTGTTTGTTTATTATTGTTGTTGAAAACTTTGTTTCTTCATTTGGGAACACATTCTATATCTTGTTGCATCTAAGATTGAGCTTCTGGAACAGATCCTTTATTTTTTGTAGGCTAAACCTAAACAGCAATTTGGAGAACAAATCCTTTTCCAAATTATGACAAGATGATGGTATTATATGGAGTAGATCGAGTAAAAGGAGAGGAAAGCAAAACAATACGTGAGTTTAGAAAGAGACGTCGTCCTCATGAAGAGCTTACCGACACTTTTAATGACATCACCAACCTTGTTTCACAGGTGGATTCACAGCTAACAATATTTGATTCTTTTGTTGAAATAGATAGGCAAGCTAATTTACCTGGAACAGGATAGTCTTTTGAACAAGATCATTCTCCTAGTGCTTATAGTTCTTGTAGCAAAAGGGCAAAGAGAACAACTAGACAACAGGACAATCATTTGAAAGATTTAATAGGGGTCATGTTAGCAGTGACTGAGGCAATTAATAGAGGAACTGATGCATTCATTGAAACCACAAAGATGGAAAGCGCCACAATTGTCAGGTGAAGAGCTTTGAAAAATTCTTGAAGATTGTGGATGTGATAATGAAAGAATACCTGACATATATTGCTTTCTTATGGGTGATATTGACAAGCTTAGGATAGCGGTTCATTGTCCACCTTCAGCTAAGAGAATGGTCATCATGAAGATGTTCTATAATTCACACTTTAATTAGTTGGTGATGACTTATATATTTTTTGGTTGAGTAATAGTTATCACTTTTTGAATATTTTGTTACATGCTTAAAATAGGTATTTGAGCATGTAGTGATAACTTGGTGTGTACACTTACTAATATTTTGTTAATTGCTCAAAATAGGCATTTGAGTATGTTGCAATCATTTATTTATATGTAGATTATTGTTATTTATATATAGACTATTGAATAGTTTGTTATGACTTTATAAAAAGCGTTCAATTATTGTTTTTATTGTAAAGTTTATTAAATCAGTATATAATTTTATTTTTACATATCATTCATAATGTAAGATGAACTAATTACTAAAATTTTTCATCTATTACAAAAATTTATTTACATAAATAAATTAATATGTAGAAAACACATAAAATATTCTAAATAAGAGTGAGGAAGAAAATATTGATAAGAAAATGTGTTTTTGTTGGACAAAAACAAAAATTGCTATTTCGTTTTCATTGTTGCAGCTGCATAAATTGAGGAAGAAGAGATAACATATTAAAAATGAATTGTCTGGTGATGTACGTGGGGAAAAAAACATATATATATTTTCCTTCCATTTGTTTTTTTTTTTTTTTTTTTTTGGACTGGCGGATAAATATGTGTTCCTATCAGTGATATTTTAATTTATTGATTGAGTGAAGAGAGGAATATAGCAATAATAGAAAAGAACACATCACGTGAGAAGAAGGGTAAAATGGTAAATTAATTATTACAACCCTTCCCTCTCCTCTTAAACCAAACAAAGGATATCATCCCCTCCCTTCCCTTCTTAGAAACCAAACAAGGTAAGAAACCCTTCCCTCCCTCTCCACACTCCTCTCCACTCCCTTCCCTCAAACCAAACATACCCTAATTGTGTCCCACAGCTAATTTAGATAGAGTTTAGAGCAATATTAACCTTGAACCCCCTAGCTCAATATAAGAGGCATTTCCCCATTGTAACAGTTCTGTTGCCCAGTATCTAATGAATGCAGATTCAGTAGAATCCTTGTTTCTCTATCTCTCTTTCTCTCTTTTCTCTAAACCCTCTCTACTCTCTTCTGTCTAAATTCTTCTCCTCTCTTCTACCTACCTTCTCGACACAATTCTGCTACAAACTACCAGAATCGTATCACAATGAGACATGAAAGAACTGGCCATTGAACTGAACTAAAAAAGGCAATTCTATAACCAACAGAAGGTTGGATCTAGCAAAAAAGATTAGTCACAATGTGGTAAATTAAAGTTTGAATCCCGTTGGAGGGATATTCACATTTAGTAATTGACTGTACTTGAACAAGATTACATCCAATAAGATTATACACGTAAGCAATTTAAGAAAAGGCAGTTATGTATGGTGTCAATTTACCGCTTGCATCCCCATAATATAAAAGAAAAGAAAAAGGAATTTTTATGTGATTGCCTCTATGCAAGCCAGCCATCCCAGTAAAAAAGTTTGCCCCTTTTCTTATGTGCTTATGTAATTTTGAGGCCCTGGTATATAAACATGAGCTTGAGTATATCTGTATTTAGAGCTTCAGAGGTATAAATACAGTTTGTCAATGCCCACATAATTTGCATGACAGCTGAATGATAATGCATATACAGATCTCACTTCTGCCAAAAAGTGCCTTTCAATTCTGTGGAGATAAGGGCTTGAGAAGCTACTTAAAATTTTCATAATAAGATGATCAGCATAATACAGCATTTAGATTATTCATATCTACGAGTGGCAGAAACCTTTGACACACCTAACCATTCCAAGTAAGAGATCGCTAGCTATTTGCCACTTACTAATAAACAGATATTTCAATGTTAGCAATAAGTGTCAAATTAAGCAGGAGACAATAACAGGCATTATATACAAAGAAACCTGCAACTTCAACGCAGAACAAGATGCGCCTTGCTTAAACTATGAGAGAAAATTCTTAGTAACCACAAAAGCAGGGTATGTTTCTATCCCGCAGGTAATGTAGCCTTGTCATTCCTCTGCTTTGCTATGTAATCACGGACTCGCTCAGCTTTTTCTTTCATAGAGTCAATCATCTCTTCAGTTGCATCAGTTATCTGTTTTGGCAAGTGAACCTCCAAGAAATCGAACCACTCACCAAGAGTTAACTTCTCCAAATCAGGCCAATCTCCATTTTCATTCGAATCCTTCCTTTGAGAAGAACAGGCTTCTTCACCTTCCCTCTTATTACTACAGGCCTCCTTGTCACTACCACAATCTTTTTTGCGCTCATCTTCTTCAACACCCTCTTTAACACCAGGATTTTGATTAACCTCTGTGTTGTCCCTCGCTTCTTGGACCATATCTTTCGAGATGGCAACTTGATCACAAAGAGATGTATCTTCCTGCAATTTCCTCCTCCTAGTACCAGCCCTTGTTTTCTTTTCCACGATCTTCTCTTCTGTACACTTCAAACCAGAATTGTCTATACTATTTGTTACAATGCTAGAGTTAGAAGTTCCAATCACGCTCTGCTGCTGCTTCTTTGAATTTCGGGTTGCTCGCTTATTCACTGGCAGTTCCGCTTCTTCTTGCAGAGGAACCACATTCTCCAATTCATTATCAACCTCAACATTTTCAACAATGCTCTGAAGCTGAACCTTTCTAAACTCTTCCCCAACTCCACTCTTCAAGCTAGAATTTTCTGTACTCTTTGTCATATTGCTAGAGTTAGAAGTTCCAATCACACTTTGTTGCTGCTGATACTGCTTCTTCTTCGAATTTCGGGTTGCCCGCTTATTAACTGGTGGTTCCACTTTTTCTTGCAGAGTGACCACATCCTTCAATTCACTACCAGCCTCAACGTTTTCATCAGTGTTCTGACGCTGAACCTTGCTAAACTCTTCCCAAACTCCACTCTTCAACCCAGAATTTTCTGTATTATTTGTCACATTGCTAGAGTTAGAAATTCCAACCACACTCTGTTGCTGCTGCTGCTTCTTCTTCAAATTTCGGGTTGCCCGCTTATTAACGGGTGGTTCCACTTTTTCTTGCAAAGGAACCACATCCTTCAATTCAATACCAGCCTCAACGTTTTCATCAGTGTTCTGAAGCTGAACCTTGCTAAACTCTTCCCCAACTCCATTCTTCAACCCAGAATTTTCTGTATTATTTGTCACATTGCTAGAGTTAGAAGTTGCAACCACACTCTGTTGCTGCTGCTGCTTCGAATTTCGGGTTGCCCGCTTATTAACGGGTGGCTCCACTTTTTCTTGCATAGGAACTACATCCTTCAATTCACTACCAACCTCCACGTCTTCATCAATGTTCTGAAGCTGAACCATACTAAACTCTTCCCCAACTTCACTCTTCAAGCCCCGGCCTCTCCTCGGCCTACCTCGTTTTTTCTCCACCGGCTCAACCACCACTGTTTCTGAACTCTCCCCCTCCAATTTCTCATCCTTCTCCTCCAATTTCTCGCGTACTGTACCACTCACCTTTCCTGTGGCTTGACGCCTAGGGTTTCTCCGTAAGCAGCTACCTTCCTGAGCCTGTAGATCTACTTGAATAGAAGTCAATTCTCCGAGCTTGATGTTATCACCATGGTGGAGATCGAAGGGAGTGTTGGGAGGGATCTTGGAACCATTCAGGAAGGTACCATTGGAGGAATCGAGATCTCGGAGTACCCATTTGGCGGATTCGACCAAGATTGTGAGGTGATTGGAGGAGATGCCAGCGTCTTTGATGGAGAAAGTGTTGTTGCGAACAATGCGACCGATCCGCACGACCTTGCTGGGTTTGAACCCTAGGGTTTCGCCTTCTCGAGGGCCTTGAAGAATCACGAGCTTCAGTTGTGGAGGTTCCATTTTCGTCTCTCCCTGAGAGAGTGAGAGAGGATTTGAAATTCGAGTGGGGGTTCGTTTGTGTTCGTGGCCGGCACCCACTGATTGAACTTCAAATTTTGAAATGTGAATTTAGCGGTTTCTTTCTCTCTTTCTTCTCTGTTCTTGCCGATAAAAAATTGCAAATTAGTATTTTAGTCCCTATAATTTGCATTAATTTTCAAATAAATTCTCACAATTTTTTTTTCCCCGAAAATGATTCTGCATGGCGAGTCCCTGCACTTTGTGAAAATCGATCTCTCGAGCTTTCCAATTGTTTTAATGTGACCCTATTTATTAAACACTTTCCACATAATTTATTAGAAGTTAAAAAAACTTTAAATCTCATTAATTTTGTCATAAAATTTTGATAGCTTATCAACTTTATACGTATTTAATAACTAATGAGTTCAGAAAAATAATAATTTACATAACAATAAATTGGGATAAAGATAGTACATTTATATACTAAATTTAATCGAGTGACCTATATTAAGGAGAAAAACAAATACTCTCTATGTACCAGATAAATGGGACTATAAAAGTAATTTGTAAAAATATAATATAATTTAGAGTAAATACCTTTTTTGGTCACCTGAAAAAAAAAAAACACAGACTCCATTTTGGTCTCTCAAACAAAGAAAACCCCTTTTTAGTCATTGAAAAGGATGAATAAGGGTTGATTGGTGAACATTTTGATCCCTCACAAATTTCCAAAAACCCCTTTTTAGTCCATAAAAATATCCTATTTTAGTCCCTAGGGACAAAAATGGGGTCCGTGTTTTTTTTTTAAGGGACCAGAAATGGTATTTACTCTATAATTTATGGTGCATGATATCATGATGTTATTCCTTAATTTTATTTATATTTTAGAGTATTGGATGCATTATAAATAAGATTAAATGCTGAAAACACTAAAAAATAACATTAAATTGCTATATGCAATTGGAAAATAACATCAGGGTCTTGAATTTCACTTTACCTTTATATTTCATTGCCTTTGAATTCTAAAATGGTAGACATATGGAAGCTATGAAAAGACTTTGTGATAGTTATAAGACAGAAGTAAGGTGGATCCCACAAAACTCATAAAGGCATTTTTGAGTTGGCGTTGAAAAACACGTTGAATAAATCGAGATAAAACTCATCTTACATACTTCCTTCGTATATCGTAAATCACGTTGGAAAAACAATTTCTACCACTAATACAAAGAAACATAAATTTGTCTGCAAAGGTTTATCTTAATGCAAATGAGTTGGTGAATTGGAGAGGAAAAGTATAGTGTGGGTCTCTTAAAAAATGATTATAACAATTGGATCCAAAGATTCTCAAACCCGGACCAAATCGGCTAGATCAGCGAAATCGGTGACTCAACCATGAAATCGGTTCAGGCATGTCCCTCACCTTGAATTTGGTGCCACTCGATGACCCAAGCTCAACCCAATCAGCCCGAGCAAGTTTATGGGTTGACCTAGTTGCCTTTTAATAAAATTAATGAGTAGATGTCAATATTAGTCAAAGTTAACGATAATTTGTGTTAATGACTATTAATTTAATGATTAAAAAATCGTACGCAAGAATATTTTGTTATCATCCATCTATTTTGACACTTTGCTAGGAACAACATTTATAATTATTGATTGTTATTAGATGGTTGATTAATACTAGATGTCTACATGCCGAAAAAATTGTAAAGAATATTAGAGAAGTATAACATTATTTTGTTAATGATTCATATATTAAATTTGATAACCTTTAATTGGATCAGAGTTTTATCAAGAAACTAGGATATACCTACCTTACACCTAATTGAGCTTTTATAGGAATTCTTGAAGGTATGCTAGGACCAAGAATGCAAACAAGTCATTATGTACAGTGACTTCATGGAAGATTGGAAGTTCTCTTTCATTGCCAAAGTAATCAATCTCTAGGAGCCATTCTTTGATCAACACAGTAATCAAAGAAGCCAATACTTGAGCAAATTAACTTGCTTACCTGTACATAATATGGATGGCAATTTCCTATGACTTGGTTATCCTTTCCTTTCATTCAGGGGGAAACAGAGAGAGCTACAAAATAACATTAATTGAAATTAAGATTCATTTATAAAATGCTAATAATGAGAATAAATTTAGGTTAATTTCTTATATATTGGGCACACAATACAATTTCCATGAGCCACATTTTACAATAAGAAATTATCAATATATGTAACAAGACAAGACTCCAGGCAGTCATAACTCATAACAACAAAACTACCATAGCTTTCTCAGTGAGGACCTAATTTTCATCATCATCATCGTTGTTGTTGTGAACGTTAATTTAAGATTAAACATGAATCTTTATCAGGAGAGCACAGCAAATCTTTATCAGAAAACCATCAAAGCTTTTTGAGAGACTGGCTGTATTGTGTAGCCAAAAGCATCGATTCTGTTCTCCAAGAACACTCTGGTTTTCATAAACAAGAGTCCATCTTGAATGGAATGAAGACTAGAGAAGTTTCAGTCCACCGGTCACTTCATCTACCACATCCGCTGGTCCTGCACAACAAAAATAGATTGAATTAAGAAAAAAGGGAAGATTAATGTGGAAAAGGCAATATTCCATGACAAGAGATATTTACCCATAATTGCCATCACTGTCCTGGAATCTAGAAGATAGGGAAAAATATTAGTACATTAACTAAGATAAGCATTAGATAGATATAAACAATAGCTGAGCATATAATAATAGTGCATCAATTAAATTAAACAAGATGTGGAAACTACCAATTCCATTAGTAACTACAGGTATAAAAACCATCACCCCTTTCCACCAAAAAAGAATAAAAGGGAAAAACTATTGGTTCTCCTGGCCATCACAATCAAGAGATTGACATATTAATTTTAGGATAACTGTATGAGTCCTATTATTCAGTTATAACTTCCCTTCAAGATGTTTACTTTATCTAACAGGATTTCTAAAAAGTTCCCTCTCAAGACGTTCTCTCTCCCTTTCATCTTCATAAGCATACAACAGCTAGTCTGCAGCTCGTGAGTTATTCCTACAACCTGATTTGTCAAAACAAGGGTTTAGAGACACTAGTTCATGGTCAACATATAGTTGTCAGCCATCTCTACAGCACTAGACCCTTCAAGCTTTATATGAACACATTCCCTATTTCACAACTTGCTCATTAGCTTCCTTGCTTCCAGTCTACTTCACGGGAAAGAAGATGAGATTATTGATGGTGGATCCAGAGGAGACCAACTATCTATTGTCCTACGAGATGTGGGCAGTTAAAAATCAACACTGAACACTACTTTTCTTTAAAATCTGTAACATATAAGATTATTGGCAAATGGAAATTGACTGTGTCGATCATTGCAAGCAGAGCTTCAGCAATTTAAGAAAATCAAACAGCAGAAGAAAAAAAGACCTAATAAACTTAAACCCAAAACAATAGAATGACCCATGTGCAAAGTGCTAGTAACTCACTTGGTGCAATCTGTGTTCTCCCTGCATCAACTGTGATATGGGTGGGCAATTTCAATGATTTTGCCCGTTCCTGTCAAATTAATAATGTGGATAAGCCAATAAGATTTCACATTGATTTTGTCATTCTTATAAAGTTCACTAAAACATAATCCAGGACAAGTTTAGTCATAGAGGCGTTTGAGGCTATGAATATTTCCTGTTATTGCAAAATGCAAACACAAAGTACAAAATTTGTAGCTAAATATCCGCTCCTGTCCTTTTTCACAATCACAAACAACCATGTTTTATCCCCATAAGATTCTATAAACATTTATCAAGACATGCACTTCAAAAAATTATCAAGCATATGCATTTGAACAGCCACCATTAAGAACAGAAACAGATCTCCTTAACCTCAGGCTTTCTGCTAGTGTTTTCATAGCCAAGTCTCCTCAAACCAATATTTACATTTTCACAGTTTATTTCAAGATGCCTCTTTGTTTTCATGGTAAGTTCTACAACCTCTATCCTGTGGATTTAGGTCAGTTCATCTTCTAGATTTAGATGTTCCCTTCTCCATTGTGTTTCCAATTTTATGACCATAGAGTACATAGTCCTTTCAAAAAAGTCATAAATAATCTACATCACTTTATTCCTTTCTGGTTACCAAGTCAGGTAGGATTTGTGTCCTCTTATTTTATTTCTATTTGCTGACCTACCCATTTGTACATTAAAGCTATGAGAATAGGAATCTGGACAAACCATTGCAATGGTATGATAAGAAAACTATTTATGCCAACTAGGAATTAAACTTCCAAGCTATTTTACTTGATTAATTAGTAGAAGTAGATTAACTGTCTAATTAAAGCTACTTATGTGCATCAAAATCATAATCAACAACAACAACAAAGGCTTATCCCCTTAGGTGGGGTCAGCCATAAATATAATAAGGCAGGCAGGCATGCCAACACTCTCCAACTAAATAGATTAAACAAAAACTTTGCCAACATAAAGCCAAATAATTCTAAACAACACTCACTTGCAAAACCAGCATATCTTCCTCATTCTCAATTTTGACAACAACCTTAGGCTGTGCACACATCTCCCACCTGCACATTGACAAGTCACAAGCTCATAATGAAGAGACACTGTCAAGGATGACCTACTACGAGTAAAATCAAGACCTGCGACTGTACCTATTCAAAGCTTTTGGAGCTCGATGGAGAAGCTTTTTGTAGAGACCCAAAGTTGCGTGACTACAGAATAAAAAGAACCAGATTCAAGCACATATCAGTTGGAAAACAACATTGTTCATTTAAATAAAATTAAAAACATAAAAATTCAACAAATGAAAGAGAAAAATCAGAACTACTAAACTTTACGTGAATTTACTTCTCAAGAAAGCAGTGAAAAATAATGCCCTCTTAGAATCAGATATGTCAGCCCCGAGACAAAAGAAATTATTCGTATAGTACTTGAAGTTTTAAACACAGAAAGTAATGTTGCCAACAGACAAATATTGACCACTTTTGACCAACATAATTTTTACTCAAACCAGTACTGTCACTTAGAGGCAGAACTAACAGGTAACAACTGTCTCCATGAATTAACACTTTTGATCAACATGCCATCAGTTGTCGTTTTCAGAAGGCTTAAACCATACCAACGAGCCATGGACAGAAAACAGAATAAGATGAACATTCAAAGCATACTTAAATCTAGGATTTAAAGCAACTGACCTATAATTTTATGACCATTCAACATCGTCCCATCTTAATAGCTTCTAAAGGGGAAACAATTCCTTATTTTCACAAATATTGGCAATCAGAACTTGCTCCCAGATATACATTTATCATTTGTTTTCTAAGTTCTAACCTTAAAACGATTCACTGTATTAAGGATAAACAAAAGGCAATTGCTGTATTACGAGTCAAATATTAAGAGATACATAATTAGTACACGCAATTAAAATTAAAATTAAATTAAACTAATTAAAAGATACCTGCACTGAGCAGCAATTTTCCCTTTACCCATTTTAAGATCATTTCTCACAACCAACACCTGCAGAAAAACAATGGCACATTTTCGAGCTTCCCACTGAAAATCAGTTACTGGATTTGTAAGAGAAAGAAGAAGAGAAAAATAGTTACCATTTTAAAATCATCTAGTAAGTCAGCCAGATGTTCAATCTCAAGCGGCTCTTTGAGATTCTTCTTCTTCTTCTTCTTCCCATCCTTCTCTTCCACTACTAAACTCCCTTTAAATATCCTTGTAAAGGTAAGGGGGCGAACACAGCCAAGGAGGTACCCACAAGCAATACAACCTGCACTAACTAGAAGTGCATTCAGCCATGCGAAATCCATTCGAAAAACACCTTCTTCTTCTCAAGACTCCGAGAACTGGAGAAGCGCCGGAGGATCAAAGATGGAAGAAGAGTCTAAGGTGGTTAATATTAGGGTTTATCATTGAAAGCTCTCAAGCAACTCCAAGGGAAAAAAATAATAGATTAAAATTAAAATAGGGGGAAAAAACGCCTCGTTCGTTGCCGCGATCTGAATTATGAAAGTCAAAAATCAAAATGCCCCCAGCAACCAGAAGTCCCTCACGAAAATAAGAAAAAAGGAATGAAATGATCGCTCCCATTCCCATCTCTGTCAAAAACAGGGAAAAATAAGCATCTAGTCCTTACTTTTACTGAATTTTAAAATAAGTCTGCACACTTAATTTTTTTTTTGAATCTAGGTCCCCACAGTTTAGAACCCATAGGATTAAGATGTGTTTGGAAATTGGAAAGCACCATATGGGTATGGGTAACAGATAGTGAAAACGTTTTTTTTTTTTTTTTTTTTTTTTCCCGAAACTTTTAAAAACTCATACTAGAAAAAAAAATAAATAGTGTGATATGACTTATATTTATGGGAAAAGTATTTCTCCTATCCATAAAAGATAGAGTTATCTCCTATGAATTAAAAATCGTCGTTTTGAATTAATGAATGGTGTGTTTGTAATTTGGTGAATTAATGAAGGGTGTTTTAATTTTGCACCCTTCATTAATTCACTTAAAATTACAAACAATTTTAATTTAAAAACGCATTTAGAGTAAATATTAAATAGTGTCATATGACTTATATTTATATGGGCAATGACAAAAGTAACTTCGTTTTATAGTGAAACTTATTTAGATAATTATTTAAAAAAGTAAATTCAGATGAAAATAATTAAAAATGACATAAATTTTATTAAATAATACATATACATATTATAATTATATGTTATGATAATTTTAAGACGTAAAATTAAATACTCCATTGTTCTATTTATAATTCAGTTCTAATATGTCTCACATTAACACTAACTTAAATTTTTTAAAAAAATTTATCCTTATTTAATTTTTAACCTAATAAAAACAAAGTCAACATAATAATAAATTAAGGGTATAATTATACATTCATATAAAAAAAATTCTCTTTACCCTATAAATAAAAGTAAAATAAACCTTCTCTCTGACCATACAAGGGGAAAAAAAAAAGGAATATAGTCTCAAAAAACAATTTCTCATTTTGCATCATCATCACTAGCATACTTCCTCTCTCTCCTCTTCTTTATCTTTACACCCATTGTCTCTCTTCTTTTATTTACCTTGATGCAAGAACTAGCTCAAAAGATGACTTCCACAGTGCCACAACTTTTGGGCAATAAGCTCTTCTAACATAGCTAACTTAAATACTATGGCGTAGCCGTAGCTTCTCAACGTGGCTTTTTTCTTGCTCACCGCTTTTCTAACACATGCCCTTAGTAATTTATTATGGCCAATGTGAGTGGCTTTGGCCACTGGGGTTGGAAATAATGAGGATGTTTACTTTTTTTTTTTCTAAGAAAAAGAAGGGTATTTATGTAAATGTGTCCAAAATTTTATTTTCATTTATGTTTCTTGAGACTTTACTTACATTTTTTATTTCATGGAACTTTATTGACATTTAGATATTTTGGAGGGACTTCAACGTCATTCTCCTAATATATATAATTGATCTCAATAGTTATGGATGGGGAGAGTCAACCCTCCAAATAAAATTGAAGGAAAATAATTTATTACTTTTTCAACTCATCAATGTAAAAGCTGCTCAGATTTTTCCTTTGGAGAGTGCTGTCAAAAGCTACTCCTACTATGGTTAACTTATACAGAAGGGATTGCTGTAATGCTAAATTATGTTTAATCTGTAAAAGTGATGTGGAATCTGAAACTCACTTATCCTTGCAATTTGAGTGGGTTAAAAGAGCTTGGTTTGGCTCCTCTCCTTCTTTCTTAACCTCACATTTAAATGGCTGAAGTGATTTTGGATTGGTAATGATTGGTTAAAGCCAGATGATGATATGCAGCAGTCTGATCTCTATTTCCAGTCCTCAAAGTAGGTGGCTGAAACCTGATGGTAATTATTCTTGAAAAATCAATGTGGATAGTGCATTCTTATCAAATATGAATAAAGCTGCTACTGCTTTTATTATCCGGGATTGTAATGGCTGGATAATTGATGGAGGACAAGGAGTTTTCCATGCTGATTCTGAATTTATGGCAGAAAGATGTGCCTTGTTGGAAGCTGTTAGGTTTGTTAAACATAATGAATTGGATTATGTTATTTTTGAGTAAGATAGTTTGACTTTGGTTAAATGTGTTAATGATGGTGTTGAGAAGTGAACCACTATTGTAACATATCCTCAAAATGAGGAAATTAATCAGGAATCATGTTGTTCAATGGATTCCTAAGGTAGCTAACTGGCTGGCCAAAACTTCGTTGAAGGAGTCACGTCTTACTGATTAAATCGCCAGACCTCCATAAGATCTATTGAAGATTTTTGAGCTCTAACATGAATGATTATACTATAGACATTGGTTAATTTTGGTTGCTGTTTTTTTAAGTTGCTTCTCAAGTAGCTGATGTTTTTAAGTAGTCGTTATTTTCTGTTACGAACAGATGGATGTATGGTTTTAATTTATCAATGAATGGTATGTTTTGAAGGGGAAAAAAGCCTAGTAGATCAATTAGATTTAATTATAAATATAAGAATTTAATCTCTTTTGCCATCTTTTGGACGACTCTTTTGGATTGTATTCCACATAATAAGGGATTTCTATTAAACAATAATTTCAATGTAAAAGTTATATTATTGACCTAACAAAACTTTTTTTCCCCTTACCAATGAATGGCTACATATTAAAAATGAGACCTCAAGAACAATAAATAGCAATATCCTCTATATTACAAATGAAATCTCAACAATGTTAAAAGACGATGTCTTCTATTCAATTAACATTTCCAAATATCTCTTTGTACAAAACATTCCTAAAAACAAGAAGTCATATTTGTAGCAGAACAAAAAATGGAACATACCATCTATTAGCTCCTTCTAAAAGCTACCTTTTGCCTCTTGATAATTTGCTTGTATTAGGTCTCAAACCTTTTTTATTCAAAATCTGATGGATGTGCAAATAGAGCATAACAAAAAATCATATTTGCAGCAAGGTATTGAACGAAATATGCTCTAGTATGACTACTGTTGTCACTTGCAACACTTAACTTGAAGAGGGAGACAAGTATCATGATGGTATGTCTTATTGGTATGGCTTTTTGACTTGCAATAGGTTAGCATTACTTAACACAGCATACATTTTATATGTGTTATTGTGTAAAAGGTTTAAGACGTGATAAACTTTCATAGAGGAAATAGGATATCTATAAACATGTAAAAAAAAAAAAAAAAATTAACGCAAATAAGACAAATAAAACAGAGAAAGACATGTGTCAAGGGAAATGTGCATGACTCATTAATTGTGCTTCAAACATGAGACCAGCTCATAGCCGAGAGAAATGAGACACCTCATTAATTGTGCTTCAGACATGTCAGAGATGGAATAGACGTATCACTTAATAAAGTCACGGGCATATATATACGTGGTAATATTTTAGCCATCGTCCTATCCTGACAAAGAAAAATATATTCTTCTTTTTCACTATGGATTTGTAAGAAAACTTAGATCTTCATGACTTTTTTCCGCTACGAGGTACGAAGGTGTGTAGATGTTGAGAGAGAGTGGTTGAAGAAGGAATTTGATGGTGATGAAAACAGGTATTCAAATTTTGAAACCCTTGGCTATAGAGACAAGAAGCTATGAGAGTCTGAGGAAGAAGAGAAAAGAGGAGGAAAAGGTATCGGGGATTGCGTTGTCCCGTGAATACTGAGCCAGTGTGAAGCCAGAGGCATGAATATTTTATCAGATAAATAAGCAACGACTTAGCTAAAGTGTTTTGTGAGAAGAGCCAGTGCTAAGCCGTTGAGCAGATTGACTTAGGGATGCGATATTATATATGTATATATTGATTAGCATTAACCAATAGATATAAACCTAAACCAAATAACCGACCACACAAGACACTACCTTTTTCCGTATTTCCTTCAACTAAAGAAGACCCTTTCGGGATAAGATTAAAAAAAAAGCTGAAAGAGACAAATGTAAATAAAGGACATTAACCAATATATATTAACATGAACCAATAGATATAAACCTAATTGAATTTAACGTGTAAACACAAGACAATCTCGTTGATCACCTGAGCCTCATGGCAAAGATCAACTACTCACAACAAATTGATATCGTTGTTGCTCACAACAAATTATGGTTCCGTACATCTGAATTAGCTATGCTCTATTGCAAGTTAAAAGCTCCCAGAGCCCAATCTAGTGGAATACTTCCCATCTGATTACCAGCCTTAATCCTGACAGAGTGATTCTAATAAATTAAAATTCAACCATAAAAATAATGCATAAATGAAATAACATGAAGAAATCAAATATGTGCAGAACCGACCATGAGTTGATAAGAGCATAAGCAAGCACACATGGATATACTAAATACATTCACACGAAGAAAAAAAATCCAATTCCCCTGGATCTTGAAACTTACAGGCTTCTACCCCCGTCTGGCACAATTCAATAAAGGGGGAAGGCAATAATTCATCCTTCAGTTTAATATATAATTCTGGATACATGACATGCCGGCAATGAATATCTAATGGTCGCAGGTAAATCATGTATGGTGCCACGTGTGACAACATGATTGTTCATAAACCTTGTCCAACAACATTGAGAAGGACATCTAAACAAACCTACGAAAATTTTTCTGCTTCATCTCAGACTAAGTGATCAGCCCCCAAAAAATATTATTATTCTTTGTCTTCACTTCAACAAAAAGATAAATAAGGGCATGTACTTTTCATCATTCTCAAAGCAACTCCAAGACTGTCATGAAGCAAAGCAACATTGTATGTTGAAGAGAAGCAATATCAAAGCAAATCTTCCTCTTCAAGGGACTGGTATTTTTCCTTTATCTTTGACCAATCCACTTCACAAAATTCTTGACCTGTTGTCATCAACTCTAACAAAAACGCCCTTGGTCCCAGTTCAAAAAACTAATAGTAGAATTCAGTAAAAGTTGCATGCAAATCCAAGAATTCATGGATTACGGTAGCATGTATCACACTAAAATCATGGAATGTTAGCCATCAAGAAAGAACACCTTTGATGTATGGAAGAAATTTTGTGTGGCAAGAAAGTTGCCCAGAGATATCAAGAGTACTTATAATTATGGTTAAAAAAAAATTAAGAATGAAAATTGTAAATCTCTAAGGTCATTCTTCATAAATGCACCAATCAAACCCATGAGAGAAAGCATAGTTCTGATGAAAATTATGTTAAAGGATACTCAAGACACAAAAATCAGTCCCGAGAATACGATATAAAATTACCCATGTTAAAATCTCCGATGTAAGTGCTTCCCTCAATGATTCATGAGCAAAGACATTCTCGCATATTTGATAAAATAGTCGAGGTTGATTCAAGGACTATTCTTTCCATGGTTATGATGCCAAGACTAACCCCAAAAAAGAAAACAACAACAAATCCTTAATATTCAACCGAGGAAGCTAAGGAAGATAACGGGATAAGCTAGGCTTATGAACAGGAAAATGAGTCAGGAGTTCTTGTTAAGCCATGACTTATGAACGGCTTGAGGACTAATTCCAAGCGAGTTCAAAAATCTTAAATAGATAACCACGTTTTTTAAATTTAATATTTTATAAAAATATTATGAAAATGCTAAAATAATAACAATATATTCATTTAAGAAAGGAGAAAAATATATTAGTATATATAAATTCAAACAAAAAAATAATTAAATATATATTAGTCTAACACATTCCCATTTTTATGTCCTTATTTTTAAAAATATTGAATGAAATGTATTAAATATATATAATATTTTAAATAAGAATATATCAAATCTATAATGTAATTAATAGTTTATACATGTACTAAGATGTTATGGCTCTTTTACCGGTATAAGAATTTTTTATAAAAAATTTATCTAACTACAACAGTTTTCAAAAGAATTATTGATATAATGTCCTTTCTAGCTATCCACGGCGGAGGGTACAACGCCACCGGTTGTTGCGTCAAGGAGATCGATGCAACCACCTATCTCGTCGGCATGTCGGACTTGCGACGAGATAGGAGCCGATCAACGGCGTTTTGTACCCCAACGCCACTTGGTGGCATCCTAGTCAAAAACGCCACTCGGCTGCGAGTCGTCGTCGTCGAATCGACGGATTCCCGACGACCCGCGTCGATTCGACCCCGCATCGAAATCCTCACGCTCCTGCGTCGGGCCCCCTTTCCGAAAACAAGTATGCCCCCTTTGGAAAACCGTACCCCCCCCCAACTCAAAAATCGTATGGCATCCCCCCTCCCCCACAAACTCACACACACAAGAGCCACCCCTTCCCTCTCCCTCATCCGTATTTACTCTCTCCCTCACCTTCATCCGGCGTGAATTTTTTCCCCTCTCCCTCTTGTTATTATTCACTTCTTCATCTAAATCTCCCTCGCTTTTCCATTTTCTCCATTGTTTTTCGATCACGATTCACTCCTTGCCTCTGCCTCATCATTCGAAATTCTCTCTTTCACTCCTAACTTCACGTTTGCACGGTAAATTGTTTTTTTTTTTTTTTTATGTTTATTGTGTAATAATTAACATTTCTGTTTAATTGGTTTTTTTTTTTAATCTTCGTTATTGGGTTTTAAATAGTTTACTCCTACTTTAGATATGTCTCGCAAGGCCGCATGTTATGTTTATTGGTTTTTTTTTTTTTTTTTTTTTTTTTTGCTTTCACATTCCCAAATTTATATTGTTCTTCAACTAGGAGATTACTAAAAACTAAAGGTTAGATTGTTAAAATAAAATGCGTGTAGGGCCAATAAAAACATGATTAATTAAATAATGTAGGATTGATAATAACTCCTCCAAATATATTTTCTAAATTCACACATATTTGAATTGAAAACCTTATGTTTAAGTGGTTAAAACTCTTTTCAATAAAATCAAAATTTGGTGGGGAGAATTTTTTTTTTTAACCACAAAAAGCATTTACAGTTAAATTAAATAACATATGAAAAATTGTCTGATTTATAATTTCTTAATAAATTTATTATAAACCTTAGGATACAAGACTAATTGGTAAATTAATTAAATAGTGAATTAATTATTTATTTTGTATGTTAATTATAAACCTTAAGATAGATGAATAATTATTTAATAATTTTTAAATTAAAAATTTGATATATAAATTGTAAAATATTATTATTAGCTAAATTGAATTAAATAAATTTGTCAAAATAATAATTAGTGAATTAATAAATTTTTTTGTGAGTTAATAATGTGTTGTGTTATTGTAAATTTTTATTAGTCGATGGATGACCAACGCCTTGCAATATTCAAATTTCAGGTCCCAAAGAGTGGGGAGTTCCTAATGAGGAGGTGCAGCAGTCACACCAATCACAAGTTGTATGGAACACAGGAGATTGCAATTCCTTGAGGGTGAGACGAGCCTCACAAGGGTCTTTGAGAGATGTCTATGACCCGAGATCTCATCCCACTAGATTTGCAAGAGCACCTTATGCGTGCAGGTTTCTGGCACGTGTCTCGGATGAAGAGACTCCCGGTACATTTTAAAATTTATTATGTAATTAATTATATGCATTTAGTTATTTGTACATGATACGGATAATATAGAACCTTTACATATCAATGGTCTACTTTTATGTTGGTGCAGATTGACAAATACTTTATTTCTGCTTTGGTTGAGAGGTGGAGGCCGGAGACTCACACCTTCCATATGCCGGTTGGTGAGATGACTATTACTCTACAGGATGTCTTCATCTTCTTCCTCTTGCTCCTCCTCATTATCAGGTTCATCTACCAAATAGTTGCTTTCTTCTTCATACGCAACGGTTGATTGTGTTGGCTGAGGTGTACCAAAATGAGCCATATAATGTGACCGATGGAGTCATGAGTCGGTATTGGTACACCCTCCTCCTCTAGCGTCTCAATATCCACATATAACTCAGCAAATTGGTTTTTGTTAAAAGTTTGAACAAAAACGTCCACATCCTCATCACCGGATATTTCAAAACCCGAATATTTGTGGTTTCCACAAGGAACTTTACCCATCACTGAAGATATTACCTGATTTTCTTGCAGCTTTAACTTTTGACGGATCTTTTCATATAAATTTGCAGCGGACATGCCTCGAACAATATACATTCCTCTTTTTTCACCATCAAAGCTCAATCCATTTGCATATATGCTTTTAGAACCATTATAATATACAAGTGAACGAATTTGATTCATTTTTTGCAAAAAAAAAAAAATTGAAGAAACATAATGAAGAAGATGGAGGATGGAGGGAGTTTTCAAATGAGGGAATGATAGGAGAAAGAGGGAACTTGAGTCACGGAGAGTTAACGAGTAAATGGTGAGGAAGGAGAGGGAAGGAGTTAAATAGTGAGGCTGGGAAAGGGTTCACGGGCTCAGTCACGGGTTGGGGGGGGGTGGTCTGGAGATTCTTGACGTGTGTGTGACACGTCAGGAATCTGATGTGTCAGGGATCCTGACGCATGGTGGCGTCAGGGTCCCTAACGCCATCAATGGCGTCAGTGTGGGCCGACGTAATCGAGCCCTAGTTGCGTCGGTCAACCTCGACGCCACCGGTGATGGCGTCGGCCTCTATGACGCAACACATGCTCACGTCGTACCTCCCAACGTTTCTTCCCCAAAACGACCTTAGATTGATAATTCTTTTGAAAACTGCTTTAGTTTGATAATTTTTTTGTAAAAATTGCTATATTGGTAAAAAAAAGCCAAGATGTTAATGATATATAATTGTTATACTTTTATTTGATGCATATATGATTGTTATACTATTTATAGTGATTTTTGTATTGACTGTTTAATTATTAATTATTGGTTGGTATAATGCTATTTGATGTGTATATATATATATATAGCCAAAATAACATCATGATTTTTTATTTATTTTTTGGTTAAATAACATTTCGTCAATAATCAAATCAATAATTGTGGACACAAAATTCAATGATTAAATTAATTAAACTAATAATTGAATACTCTTCTACCAAATTTAATGCCTGATTGAGATTACGTTTTAGGGGAGCAGATTGTCTCAGTATCTGCTCCCTCCTCATCTCTCAGTATCTCTCTATCTCAGCTGTCCAATATTTGATCTAACTGTGTAGAAAGGGTCTCGTCATCCATTTCAAAATACCGCATGCGGTAAAGATGAAAATTTTAAAAGAAGATGACGTGTTTCTCTCTTGACGTTAGATCAAATATTGGACAGCTGAGATGGAGGGATACTGAGAGATGAGGAGGGAGCAGATACTGAGATAATTTGCTCCCACGTTTGAGACTATTTGAAATGCTAAATCACATAAATCGAGACAAAACTTATTGACAACTCCTTCAGTAGGTGATTAACAATTCCATATGTGAATTCTAACAATTCTTTGGCGCATTTTTAACATCGAATTTTCTGTTCGACTTTTTTGACATTTTTTTGGTTTGTTAGAACCTTAAAGAGATTTCCCCATAAAAATAAGCATCTAGTCCTTATTTTTACTGAATTTTAAAACATGTCTCTACAGTTAAATTTTTTTGAACCTAGGTCCCCATAGTTTATAACCTAAGGGTTGAGGATGTGGTTGGAAACTAGCAACTGGCTGACTGAAGTGATTTTTTTGTCAATCAAACTTTTAAAAAATCATGTTAAAGTACAAATTAGATAGTGTAATGTGACTTATATTTAAATGGGCAGTGACATAAGTAATTTTATTTTAAACTGAAATTTGTTTAGATAATTATTTAAAAAGTAAATCCAGTTGGAAATAACTAAAAAGGCCACAAATTTTGTTAAATAATACATATTATATAATTATATGTTATGATAATTTTAAGACATAAAATAAAACTAAATACTCCATTGTTCTATTTATGATTCATGAGTTCCGATATGTTTCACATGTACTAAGAAAAAAATTTAAACCTTATTAACTCTAACTTAAAATTTATTTTTTTTAAATTTTATCCTATTTAATTTACAGCCTAGTGAAAACAATGTCAACATAATAATAATAAATTAAGTTGGCCAACACATTATCCTATTTATCAACGTGACTTTTTTCTTGCTCACTGCTTTCCCAACACATGCCCTTAGTAATTTATGGGCAATGTGAGTGGCTTTGGCGACTAGGGTTGGAGATAATGAGGATGTCTTTTTCAAAAGAAAAAGAAGGGTATTTATGTAAATGTGTCCAAAATTTTATTTTCATTTATGTTTCTTGAGACTTTACTTACATTTTTTTCATGGAACTTTATTGACATTTGGATATTTTGGAGGGACTTCAACGTCGTTCTCCTAATATATATAATTGATCTCAATAGTTATGGATGGGGAGAATCAACCCTCCAAATAAAATTCAAGAAAAACAATTTACTAGTATTACTTTTCAACTCATCAATGTAAAAGCTAGTCAGATTTTTCCTTTGGAGAGCTGTCAAAAGCTACTCCTACTATGGTTAACTTATACAGAAGAAATTGCTGTTTAATCTGAAACTCACTTATTCTTGCAATCTGAGTGGGCTAAAAGAGCTTGGTTCGTCTTCTCTCTTTCTTTATTAACCTCACATTTAAATGGCTGAAGCAACTTTGGATTGGTAATGGTTGGTTAAAGCCAGATGATGATATGCAGCAGTCTGATCCATCTATTTCCTCACAGTAAGTGGCTGAAACCTGATGGTAATTATTCTTTAAAAATTAATGTGGATAGTGCATTCTTATCAAGTATGAATAAAGCTGCTACTGCTTTTATTGTCCGGGATTGTAATGGCTGGATTATTGATGGAGTACATGGAGTTTTCCATGCTGATTGTGCATTTATGGCAGAAAGATGTACCCTATTGGAAGCTGTTAGGTTTGTTAAACATAAATTGGATTATGTTACTGCTTCGGTCCTAATTATAGGACATATTTAACCGATTTTCAGGTGATTAAGGAGAGGAGTTAAATTAGTTAATTTTACTTATTTTCCTAAAATGACCTTATATAAATTTAAAATGACATAAGTAAAAGTGAATTAACAACCCTTACTACATACCTTTCCGACTTAGAATTTTTCTTTCTACACGCTTTTTAATTGAAATAATGGTTTTGCTATATACACATATACATATGTATATATGTATACATATAGATATAGACACCCACCCACATACATATACATACATATATCTACTCACATATATATGAACACACACACACACAAATATATATATATATATATATATATATATATATATAGACACACACATATATGTATCTATATGTGTGTTTATATATGTACACACAATATATATTGACAGTGCACACACGATATACATATATGTATACACACACACACACACACTCACATATATGTATATATATGTGTGTGTCTATATATATGTCTCTGTGTATATATGTATGTATATTTGTATATAGACACACATACACACATATATGTAATCACCAAAAATCAAACACAATTGAGAGAATAAAATAGGGGTATTTTAGGAAGAAATTGACAAAAATTAGAATATTTTCCTATAATTAGGACCAAAACCAACTCTCAAATGTTGTCTTATAATTAGGACCGGAGGGAGTATTTTTTAGTCAAATAGTTTGACTTTGGTTAAATGTGTTAATGATGGCGTTGTACATGTCTCTGAAATAGAGAAGTGAACCAGTGTTGGAACATATAAATATAAGATTTTATTCTCTTTTACCTTCTAAATTTATAATTTTTTTTTTTCAGACGACTCTTTTGGATTATATTACACATAATAAGGGATTTCTGTTAAACAATAATTTCAATGTAAAAGTTATATTAGGTAAACTAACAAACTTTTTTTTTTTTACAAATAAATAATTCAACTAATTTTCTTAATTTAGATAAATTATTTATTTATCTCTTGTATTATGGATAAGAAGGGCTATATTTTTTTCCCAACGTAAAAGGAGTATATTTTAAATACATACTATAAGAATAAAATAGTACTACTAATATTTGTTAATAGCATTGCTCAATATTGGCTAATCTCTAATTATCGACGGTCATATAATGGGGTGATGATCAACTAACCAGTTAATCAAGTTTGTTGATCTTTAGAGGTGACTTCCTGGGCTTCAATATGATTAAACAATTAATCATATTAGACAATTAATATATATATATATATATATATATATATATTTTTGGTCAATGATATTAGACCAATAATTAATCATATTAGAGATTTACATCCCTTTAAGATCAAATTTAAGGCAATGATTGAATCTATTCCCCACACATATTATTTCTTGTTGCTTCAATTACAAGCGAATTAAAAAATCTTAAATAGATAACCGCGTTGTTTAAATTTAATATTGTATAAAAAATATTAGGAAAAATGCTAAAATAATAAAAATATATTCATTTTAGAAAGGAGAAAAATATATTAGTATATATAAATTCAAACAAAAAAAGAATTAGTCTAACATATGCCCAATTTTATGTCCTTATTTTTTTAAATTTTTTTAATGAAAATTATTAAATATATATATAATATTTTAAATAAGAATATATCAAATCTATAATGTAGTTAATAATTTATACATAATTGTTATACTTGTTTTTTATGCATATATGATTGTTATACCATTAATAGTGATTATTGTATTGACATTTTAATTATTAATTATTGGTTGGTATAATGTTATTTGATGTTGTTATGTGTGTGTCTATATATATACATAGATAGGTAGATGGCCAAAAGAACATCATAATTTTGTTTTGGTTAAATAACACTTTATCAACAATCAAATCAATAATTGTGGACCAAAAAAATCAATAATTTTAGTTTTTTTGTTAAATTAATTATTATGTGTTTAGATTAATTTTTAAAGAATAAATTTTACTATTTATGAAGCAAGTATATGATAAAAGAGCTTCTAAAACCGGAAATTACAAAACACTCAAAATTATTCTAACAATTGCGGCTAAAAGAAAACTTATTCAAACAATTAATTATTGATTATTAATAAGGATTAACGACGAACTTTAAAATCTCGCCGTCCGTTAGTCGTATAGTGAGTTGTAAAGTAAAACGGAACTTTTCAAAGTTGCGATGACACCAAATTGAGGAAGGAACCCAACAATACTTTCGCTCAGTCGTTGCGCGTAGTCTACTCAACCGAACTCACCTCAATCTCCAACGGTGCGCTTTCAATTCTGACTCTTATACGTTCGATACAGATTCGAATCTACCTTTTCGATTATGGAACTTTCTTTTTAATTTTCTGCATTTATGTTTTGATCCAAAATGGTTTCGTTCTAACTGATCCATTTTACGAGTATATTACTGCAATTGTCTCTTCGCTGAATTTTCTAGGTTTTGAGGACGATTGTTTGTGGGATAATCACTGCAATCTAGGGTTTGCTGGGGGTTACATTGTGAAAAAGGTGTGAGAAATAGAGGAGAGATGAGTGACAATTTGATGGATAAAGTCAGCGCCTTGGGAGAGCGCCTGAAAATTGGTGGGTCTGAGATGGGTCGAAAGATGAGTGAAGGCATGAGTTCTATGAGCTTAAAGATGAGGGAACTTTTTCAGGCTGCAAGCGAGACTGATAAGGTTGTTGATGATGCCACCTCAGAGACACTTGATGAGCCTGATTGGGCCATGAATCTTGAGCTTTGCGATTCGATAAATAATGAGCAGGTCAACAGTGTAGAAGTGATTCGTTCAATCAAGAAACGGATTATGGTTAAGAGTCCAAAGGTTCAGTACCTGGCTATGGTTTTGCTTGAAACGTGCGTTAAAAATTGTGAAAGGGCCTTCACAGAAGTGGCAGCTGAGAGAGTCCTTGATGAGATGGTCAAGCTGATTGATGACCCTCAGACTGTTGTGAATAACAGGAACAAGGCCTTAACACTCATTGAGGCATGGGGGGAGTCAACCAGTGAGCTTCGGTATTTGCCTGTATATGAAGAAACGTACAAGGTATATTAACAGTTTGGACGCTTTTAAACCTAATTATTTTCATTGTTATAGGAAGAATTATAAAGGAAACGAGGGAGCTTGTAATTCTGTAAAATTTATTTAAATTTTGTGTAAGCTTTAAACTTATACTTTATAAGCCATTAATTATTACATTGTGTTGAAAATTATGATAAATTCCTTTTGATAGGGTTGCTATTAATCATTTAAACTATGGGTTCTGGTCCCTCAAGGGGTAAAATAGCTAGAATGCCCGAAATGATTTAATATGAAATCTTAGGGCTTTCTTTTGGTTGCTATTGATCATTGTTCCAAATCCCAATTCACTGAATGTGAAAATTTGAGAAGACATTTTTGCCTAAATGCTAATGATGATATTGAAATTTTCATGGATCATAATTCAGCCCTGGTGAATCTCAGGTTATAGTGCTTAGATTAAATTACTTGTTAGTTTATTTTTATGCAAGGAATCAATTATTTGAGAACTTGTTATTGAACTTTCCTTGATGACCACTTTTCTGGTCCAGAGTTTGAAGTCAAGAGGTATTCGATTCCCTGGTCGTGACAATGAAAGTCTGGCACCTATTTTTACTCCTCCTCATTCAGTGACTGCTTCAGAAGTTCATGTTGATCAGTCAGGACAGGTTCAGGAAGATGTTCCTGTGCAGCCTTTCACACCTGAGCAAACAAAGGAGGCTTTCAATGTTGCAAGAAATAGCATTGAGCTTCTTTCTACTGTTCTGTCTTCATCACCTCAGCAGGATGTTCTCCAGGTATTAATTTGTCATGTTGTACTGCTTTTATGAATTCAATAATCGATAACTATCAATGATAAATGTTTTGGACTCAAATATGGTGCCAAAGTTGTCCTCTATAAGTATATAACATATAGCATGTAATATTGTCTTAGCCCTTTTGTGTCAAGTGTCTACCACATTAATAGGCTTTTGGGAATTATCATTTGTGTACATGCATGCTATGTAACTTATGTGGATAAATTGTATAATGTACAGTACTCCCTGGTGGATCTTATATTAAGGACCAGATGGAGTAAAATTTTAAGGTCATAGGAGTTCAGACATAATTAGCTTGTAGCTCCATGCTATGGACCATAGTGCTGGACTAGTAGTATCTTTGTTTTAATTTTATTTACTAGACTAGTTCTGATGTTTAGGTCCTTTTTTTTTTTTTTTTTGAGGGGGGGGGGGGGGGGGGGGAAGAGAGGGAACAGACGGAATTAAGATAGTTTACAAACTACCCCAACCCATTTCTTTATAGCCTAAGCCCTTTGACTCTTAATTAGCTAATTAATCTAAACTTCCTAACTAATTCATACCTCTGTCATGTGTAGTTCTTCTCATACTGCTTGATTCTTCTACTTAATGATTTTGGCTTTTATATGTGGAGGCTTGTGCTTTGACATCATACATGTTCGATTGCCCAGTCTCCATCTTGGTCTAATTGGAGCGGTTCCTTAATCAGCTTATCATTTTTTCTTGTTTCATTATTTTTTTTGCGAGGGGGGATTGTTCCCATATTTCTGCCTAATTTTCCTTGTGTAGCGGATTTTAGGTCTCCCTTTTTGGCTCAATAGCATCGTCCAGTCACAAACTCATTTCCTTTTTTGTTTTTGGGATTGAAGAAGGAATTCCATCGTCAAATCCTCTCCACACAAAAAAAAAAAAAAGAAAAAAAAGAAATTCAAGTGGAATAGAACAAATGGTGTCGAGAAAGAGCACCTTCATTTCTATATAATAGGAAAATGGTGGATATAAGAATCCACCGCTCCAGGAAAAAGAAAATTACTATATTTATGTATATATATCTATTTATTGGCCATACACACAAGCTTTCATGTAAGTGAGGTCCTTTTAAGAGTCCATGTGGCAATTCTCAAGCGGCTGAATTTCTTGATCATATGAGATATTTCTTGTTTGTTCCGGGGCCATCTTCTAGTAGCCAAACACTTATGTATAAATATTAAAGATCTATTATGTGTTTTGGTTAATAGGGATTAGCTATAGTTCGTTGCTGGTTAGCTTTACACAACTGCATCTTTTTGAAACCAGTTACAAATCTGATCTTTTGTATGCAGGATGATTTGACCGCAACCCTTGTACAACAGTGTCATCAGTCTCAATTTACCGTACAGAGAATCGTTGAGACTGCTGGAGATGATGAGGCACTTCTTTTTGAGGCCTTGAATGTTAATGATGAGATTCAGAAGGTTCTCACCAAGTATGAAGAGTTGAATAAGCCTTCTGCTGTTGCTCCTCCTCCTCTTAGGCAGGAACCTGCTATGATACCTGTTGCCATTGAGCCAGACGAGACGCCTCTTAATACTCAAGAAGACACCTTGATTAGAAAGCCGGCTAGTTCGAGAGTTGGCGGTCATGGAGGGAATAACAATGATGATATGATGGATGATCTTGATGAGATGATATTTGGCAAAAAAAGTGGGGATGCATCACCAAATGCAGACCAAGATCCAAAGAAGCAGCAGTCCTCTAAAGATGATAATCTCATTTCATTCTAATCCACCCTAACTATAAACCTTAATCATAGGAAACATTTGACATTCATTTCATGGCTGGCTGCAAATTATATTTCAATGTTGTGAACCTCCGTCAGATTGCTTGTTTGCTTATTTTTTGCACCTGCGCTTGTGCAATTTATGATTTAATTTCAGTATATAAGTTCTTGACAAAGTAAGGTATAGATGGGAGACTTGAACCATTTTTAGTGAGGCGTTCTTCATATGTTTGCTGCATTGCTTAATAATTTGTTTGACTGTTACTTTGATATCAAGTTAAATTTCTAATGCAAGGTGCCAAGCTTCCAATTATCATTCTCCCAGGCCAAGAAGGAATCAGAGGTATGTTTTCTATATCAACAATGTATCAAAGCATGAAAACTATACATGTAAAGACAAGAGAGGTAGTTAGGGTATATATCTGACTGTCATACACATAACTAACAATATCACATGTCATAATGCTTACGAGAGCTTGGTTACCTAAAGGGGTGCTCCATATAAGAGAGGACCAAATTGTAGATAGGACAGTGACGATAATTAGGAGAAATAGAGAAATAAGAGTTTGACAGAAGAAGAATGAGAGCAATCTTAGCTTCTATAATGGAGAATTTTTGGCCTACACACATTCGACTTCCGAGTCCAAATGGAAACACCTCTCTCAAACCTCTCTGGCTTAAACTCATTAGCATCTTCTCCCCACATCTCTGAGTCTCTATGTATCACAGCTGTGAACACCTAAAGGTTCGTTCCTTTTGGCACCACTATGTCCCCCACCTTCACCTCTTCAAATACTCTCTTCAAATTCTTATTCCTGGCGCATACAATCGCAGACTCTCCTGGATCACCATGGATACCACCACAAAACAATATTATATCCTGGAGTCAATAACAATTACACTCACACTATTAGTCTATTATGAATTTATGAACCTAGAAGCGAATTTTGTCACTTTACATGACACTGACCAAGTAGGAGAAGCCTCACCAGAGAAAATGCCTAAAAAGAGTGCTAGAATTTTTATGGATTATTTAAATTTAATCATTATCCTATTAAGTTTGATATTTATCATATCTTAGGATTAGATATGGATACATTATATCTTAGGATATTATATTTTAATTATTTTGATTGATTAGATTAAATTAGATTCTAGGGTTAGCTCTAGGTTTGTCTATATAAAGGGCCATATGGTATCATAGCTAGGGCCTTCTATTTGAAAGCATAGAGGCAACGACGACTCTCTCTTCTGTCCGACACATTGAGTCCGATCACTATGATCATTAAAGCAGTGACCATCCCACTGTACCTAATGTGTCGAAAATCACAGTGATGAAGAGGAAGGCAGAGGGAAACACGAGTGAGGAAGAGCGAAAGAGAGCATAATGACTGAGCAAGATCACGACTTTCAAATCTACCTAAGGAAGGCATATGGAGCTGCACCGCCACCATTGACGGAATCGGCGTGTGCTGATCAGTAGAACCCTGGAACATGAAGGCAATCTGACCAGCGCGTGACCACACACGCCACCACCTTCCTGAAACGCGACACCCACGCACCGTTGTGAACAATGACCTTTGGTGACCTTTTCTGACCAAAATCCTCCGAATGACTCTTTCGAAGAAATATGGGGCCTCTGAGACTCCAAAAGGAGTACATGCCCAAACAAAAATATAAGGCCTCTGAGACTCAAAAAGGAGTACAAGCCCAGACAGACAAGTACGAAACCAAACAAAATATGGGACCTTTGAGATTCAAAAAGGAGTACCAGCCCAAACAAAATATGGGACTTCTGAGACTCAAAAAATAGTACAAGTCCAAACAAAAATATGGGACCACTGAGACTCAAAAAGGAGTATAAGCCCAAACAAAAAGATGGGGCCGTTGAGACTCAAGAAGTACAAGCCTAAAAGCAGAACGAAGTTTGAAGAATTTTGAGGCAAGATGGAAATTATCGATATATACTCTCCATCTTGAGGGGGAGTGCTAGAATATTATGGATTATTTAAATTCAATCATTATTTTATTAAGTTTGATATTTATCATATCTTAGGATTAGATATGGATATATTATATCTTAGGATATTATATCTTAATTATTTTGATTGATTAGATTAAATTACATTCTAGGGTTAGCTCTAAGTTTGTCTATATAAAGGGTCATATGTACTCTCTTTTATTCATAGATGAATAGAGTATGCTTTATCCCTCTAAATTCAGCAAAGAGTAGGTAGTGTTAGGAAATATATTAATGTAAATAGAATCAATTAGTATCACACATAATAATCAGTGATTATAGAGATTGTGATTACAATTAGGTAATCAATCATTATGATGAACCATTAATTTTGAGGTTCCTTTCTTGTATATAAATACCCTTATTATATACAATATTAGACATATTTGAGAATATAAATTTCCTCTCTCTCTCTCTCTCTCTCTCTGTGTGGCATTACATGGTATCAAAGCAACATGGGTTGCATTTTTTTCCAATTCGTTCTCCGTTTGAGTTTTCGATGGTCTAAAACAGTGAGAGAGAAGAGAGAGTTCGGATCTCTCTCAGTTTCTTTCTCAGTACACATGCCACTCCATCAGAATCTCCACCCTCCAATCAGCATTCGCCAAAAATTTAGTGGCTGTCTGACGTCTCTGTGATGGTGCTTGTGGTGGTGTTTTTAATTGCGACTTCTTGTTTTAGCCTCCTCTCCTCCTCTCTGGTCACTTCTAGCAGATTTTAGGGTATGGGTTCATCCTTGCCAGATCGTGAGTTTAGTTTTTCTTGATTGAGTTTGGTTAATTTCGTTTCTTGGCATCTATTGTGCTTTGCATCTCTTTTTTTTTTTTTTTTGTAAGATACAGGCAACCTATAAAGCTTGGAATGATGAGGGAAGGACTAGACCATGAGAGCCCAGTCCTTAGTACATCAAACTAGCAAAAGAAACTAACAAGCGCAGACCATCCGGTTTCTAAAATACATATCCAGGCATCCCTTGGGGACAAAAGGTACAAGAGTGACATCAGCATCAGCAGGTGTATCGTGGCCCTGCTTGGCCATGTAATCGGCACATGAGATGTTCATTCTCGGAGTATAGTGAAGTTCGACGCTCTAGTCTTTGTAAAGCAAATCTCTAGTCTCCTCAATAGCTCCTTTAAGGGGGTGATCAGCATGATAATCCCTCATAAGGATGTTGATGGCATCCAACGAGTCCGAGTAGAGGAGGATTCTCTGAAAACCCATCTGACAGCCCAGCTTCAAACCTAACATGATAGCGTATATCTCTGCTTCGATCATAGTATGGAGGCCAAGAGATTTATGGAATCCCATCAACCAGCAACCTTGCGAATCTCTTATGACACCACCACAAGCGGCCTGATGCTGGTAACGCACTGAGCCATCAACATCAATATGGACCACACTTGCTGGAGGAGGAGTCCAAGCTTTTTCCACATCCCTGCCAAGGTTAAAAATTTGGTGCGTCAGAGTTTGGTTAGATGTGCTCTCCATGAGAAGGTAATTACAAGTGTGAAGCATTTCCTTAGTATTCTGCTTTCGCCTTGGAAGAGGAATCTGCATCTGGTCGTCCAAAGAACCCAGCATGCCAAGCTGAAAGTTCTCTTCCATGAGATATTCTGGAAGCGTCCCTTTCCAGGATTATGTTTGACATTCCAGTTAAGCCAGAGTTGCACGTTACCTAAAAAAGCGAGAAAGATAGTTAGGCATCACAAGTTGTCTCCATAGGTTTTTAGCTCTTTCACAGTCCCTGATAACGTGAATCACATCTTCTTCGTTGTTGCAACTGAAAGGACAAAGGTTCCCATTAGATAGTCCTCTTTTGGCTCTTAGATAGTTGGTTACAAGTCTTTCATGGCCAACTTGCCACATGAACATTTTAACTTTCTCAGGAATATTCCATTTCCACAGAAGGGACCAGAAGCTATTAGCACCCGTGTGGTCATGGTCAGAGAGGTAATTATAGGCAGATCTAACAGTAAAGCACCCATCTTTAGCAGCTCGCCAAGTGAAACAGTCCGAGAAGCTATTAGAAGGGGGTTGCATTTTTGAAATAAGATTTACAATTGTGGGAGATAAAATGCCCCGCCATCCACTAGCGTCCCATCTCCCATTACTCAAAGTATGGTCTCTAACCGTCTCCTCCACATTGACCAGAGATGGATCTTGAACAAAGGTTATGAGAGGGTGGTGAAGAGGAAGCCAGAGATCCTGCCAGAATTTGGTATCGTTTCCATTGTTAACCTTTTTTCCAATGCCAACAATAAACTTATCCCAGACCTCAACCACCGCCTTCCAGATAGACGAAGCATTCCTCTTTTTAGATACCTTAGGCATAGAGGAGCTACCGCAATTATACTTGGACCAGAGGCATTAGGCCCATAAAGAATCCTTTTTGTCAAGAGATTCCAGCAAATCTTCATAATAAAAGCTTTATTTTGGCGTCGAAGGTTTTTGATTCCAAGTCCGCCCTGCTTCTTAGCTTCAGTTACTTTGTCCCAAGCAATAAGATGCATCTTTTTTACATCCTCTTCCTGAGACCAGAGAAAGTTCCTCAATATCTTATCAAGCTCGTTAATAATACAAATTGGGAGAAGAGTTGATTGCATTTGATAGCTGGGCAGAGAGGATAAAACCGATTTAATCAAGACAGTGCGGCTAGCCATTGTTAAGAACTTACTTTTCCACGTGGATAGTCTTTCCCTGGTTTTTTGAACAATGTGGTGATATGTGGTTTTTGTAATCCTCTTATGGATGATTGGAACCCCCAGATATTTCCCGAGATCATGTGTGATTCCAATTCCAAGAAGTTGACTTAGCTCAAGAGCTCTGTTAAAATTGACACTACTGGAACAAAACATTCGAGACTTGGCTAGATTAATTCTATGCCTAGAGACCTCATAGAAACTTTGCATCACATTGCGGACCTCAACCATTTGGCAAGCGGAGGCCTCAGTGAAAAGGATGAGATCATCAGCGAAGAACAAATGGGAGATGGGGGGCTTCCTCTCTTGAAGGTGAACGGTTTCCAGCGTCGGGCCTCACATTCAACTTTGATCAAGTGCCCCAACCTCTCCATGCAAAGAACAAAGATATACGGGCTCAGTGGATCTCCTTGTCTGACGCCTCTGGAAGGAGTGAAACTCGGGCTTTCATCACCATTCCATAGGACTGACAAGGATGAGGTTGAGAGACAAGCCATGATGAGATCAATGAGGTTGTTGTCAAGTCTCAAGCACATTAGAGTATTTCTTACGAACCCCGAAAAAGCTGTCAAAAGCTTTTCCATATCAATCTTGATAGCGACAAATCCTTTCTTCTTACCCTTCATTCTCATAGAGTGGATGATTTCCTGAGCAATTATAATGTTATCACAACTAGATCTGTTGGCTATAAAGCTGCATTGCTCAGGGCTTATAAGCTGGGCCATAATATCTTTGAACCTATTCGCCAAGATCTTAGTGATGATTTTGAAACTAACGTTGCATAGGGATATGGGCCGGAATTCCTTTAAAGTAGAGGGGTGATCAACTTTAGGGATGAGGACAATCTTGGATTTGTTAACATTAGCCATGGAAGAAGGATTACTAAAGCAATCCTCAATAAAGTCACATATTTTATCCCCAACGGCATTCCATTGCGTTTGGAAGAAGTGAGCTTGAAGGCCGTCGGGGCCCGGGGCCTTAAAAGCTCCCATGGCGAACGTTGCATTTTTTATCTCCAATCTGGTAACTCTCTTTGATAGCATCCGCAACTCGTGATTGTCAATGGTAGGGAAGCTTGAGCACCACCTGTTAGGGTCTTTTACATGAGAGTCACGAGTGTAAAGGTTAGAGAAAAAGTCGTGCGCCATATTCTTGGCCAGATCATGCTCTTCAATCCAATCCCCTGCCTCATTTTGGATGGCTCCAATACGTTGCTTCCTCCTTTTAATCATAGTTGAGGCATGAAAGAACCTAGTGTTCCTATCCCCGTGTTGGAGCCATTTGCATCTCGATTTTTGAAACCAAGAGATTTCTTCCTGCGTGGTCAATTTATGGTATTCCTCCCAAAGTTGTTTCTCCAACTTAAACAAACCCGTGTTCAGATTCATTTTCCTACACCTATCAATGCCCTTCTAGACGACGGATGAGCTCTTTTTTCCTTTTGGAGAAATTGTCGATTCGATTATCATTCCATTCCAGGGCAGATGTTTGGAAACATTGAAGACCTTGGAGCCAATTCCTGTCCCGCCAAGCTTCCTTAGTAATGTCCTTGAAATCATTTTCCAGGGTCCATGCAACCTGATAAGAGAAGGGCCTCTGGGGGCGAGGAGCAAGGGTCAGAGGTTTAGAGTTCACCACCACGATCCTATGGTCGGATTTGAATTTAAGCTCATGACGGACAGTGAACATGGGGAAGCTATTTATCCAATTGAAGTTGGAGAAAACCCAATCCAGCCTCACCTTTAAGCCACGTCTCTCCCAGGTGAATTTTTCACCCAAAATTTTAGCCTCAATAAGCCCGGTGTCATCAATACATTCTTTGAAGTGTCGCATGGAGGCCCAAGGGGGATCGGCTCCACCCAACTTGTCAGTAGGAGATAAATAAGTATTAAAGTCACCCAAAATTAACCAAGGGAAAGCAAAATTTGAAGCAAGAAGGCGCAAGGAATTCCAAAGGGCAGTTCTGCCAACTACATTGGTCTCACCATAGACAATGGTTAGGAGGTTCGTAGCGTTAGTAGCAAGCTCTCTGACTTGGCAGTGCAGCAACTAAGTGGAGGAAGTAATGTAAGTAATATCAAAAGTAATTGAATTCCATAAGAGTCAAATGCCCCCCGAAAACCCAATAGCTTCCACCGCATCCAATGGCTAAATCCAAGCCTTCGACAAACCTTATCGGCTCTATTACCACTTATCCGAGGTTCCATAAGGCAAAGAATGTTAATGGAATATTTGTTGACAATATCTTTAATTTTTAATGGGAAAGACCGGCTTCGGCACCCCTGCAGTTCCAAGACGCAATAATCATTAATAAAATATAAGTAAAATGGGGAAGGGAATACTTACCTGGGGCCTCCGTTCCCACCTCCGTGTTGCTTCTCAAGTTGCGTTTCAGCCACATAGGTACCATTGGCTTCTAAGAATTCTGGAGCAACATCGTCGTTGGGATCCCATTGCTCAGGAGCTTTCAAATCATTAAGTTGAGAAAGATCTTGAGTTTGAATTTGCTCCGAAGGTAAGCTGGGTAGAGGCTGCTCTTTGTTAGGGGCATTGGATTTATTATTTAAATTTCCATGCATAATGTTGTGTGTCCGCTGCCCCTTTAGAGACTTGTCATTTGTTTTTTTGCCTGATACATTTTTGGCCATCTCATTAGGATAAATTAACTTGAGGAATTGCCACCAAAGTATTATTCAAATCAGATTGGCCCAGGTGTTTTTTCTCTAGTCCAACTAAGTTAGGTAGGTCCATTTGCATCATTTGAAGTCCAGCTTGGCCCAAGGGAATTAGCGAATTTGATGTCCCTTGCTGGTCCAATTGATTCTCCTCCAAGCCTAACTTCAATTAATTCTCCTCCACCCATGACTTCTTTGGCGGTAATTGATTGCCCTCCTGCGCACGTGATGGCCCTTCTCCATTATTATAATTATTGGGCCCAGCGGTGGGGGCCACAGACTTAGCCTCCTTTAATTTATACACACCTTTTGACTTTTGCCCCAAATCATATCTCTGGACGTGGGAACCTTGGGAATTTTGAGCCGAGCTTTGCCCTTTTTTCTTCGTTTACGTCACCGAGTTTGACCTAGGCATTAGAGCCTTGTCATTTCCATTAATTAGTTGTCCAGTGGAGTTGGTACCCCCAATTCGATCCTCAGTTCGCTCATCCGCTCCATGAATCATCACAGCATGGTCGATTGACAGGCTAGCGTCATCTTGGAGATCTTTATCACCGCGTATCGCGATTTCTAGCCAGGCAAGGACGGTTGCGTCATCTTCGGACCATTCTTCGAGGGTTGTCGCTGCTGGTTTCTGGAATCATGCCGTTGGGGAAGGTGGATTCGGCTTGGTTATCGGCGAACCAACATCCAGGGGCCAAAGCCCTCTTCCTCCGTCGATGTAGTCGGATTCTTGCCCGGAAGTTGTTGCAAGCTGAGTCGGTGCATTTGCCTCAATAGGAGTGTCCGATGAAGAGCTCTTGAAGGGGCAGATTTCACGCCTGTGGCCTGCTCTACCATAGTTAAAGCATATTGTGGTAAGTCCTTCATATTCAACATTGAATATGGATCCTGCGATAATCACCTTAGGTATTAATTTCTTCTGAAGGTTAAGTTCCACACAAATCCTGACAAATCTTCCCCTCTAAATTTTTGGATCTGATCCCTGACAGTCTTGGAGTGTATTCATATCCACCTTTAGAGTTCTTCCAATTCGATTCCCAATTCTGGAAATACAGTGCTTGTTGTAACAATGGAGGGGAACATCTGGGATGCGAACCCATGTTGCAACGCGACTCAATGGATTGTGATATGGATTAAAATATGGTGTCCATCTTTGGATCAAGACACAGTGTCCCCTAATCACCCAAGGTCCATCATACATAACCTTCTTGTAGTGTGACCTCCATAGCTCTTGGTCCCAGAATCTGACTACAAAATAATTGTTAGGGACATCAATGAGTTCAAAGTTAGAGAATCCCCATAGCTTGATCAGTAGGTCCTTCAGAACAAATAGGTTGAATTTCCTTCCAAGGACAGTGAGGATGAGGGCGAAGTTCCATGGCTCACACCATTCGTTGTATTCTTCTTCAGTGCATGGAGCGACTGGGTATAATTCCATAAGCCTCTTCATCTCATCTGAATCTTCAGGAACCTTCCAGCATATGTCTTTATCATTAGTGAATAGGTCATCTTCCTCCATAACGTGGTCAGCATGAGCAACGCCATTGAATCCCATCAAAGGCGCGATAAGACTCGAATTTCTTTTCTTTATTCTCCTTGCATTCTTGGTTTTTTGCTGGTGTAGTTTGTTGCTCTGTTTGCTCTGTTTCTTTATCCATCATCCTGTCATCCATAATTGCCTGTGGTGTTTCTTCCCATTTCGTCTTTTTTTTTTCCGATCATCTTGGCCCTCTGCAATAAATCTCCTCTGGCACTCCAAATACAAATCACTTCACTCTCTAAGTTATCTAAATATGAAAAAAACAGAGTGATGTAAGCGGCATTATGCCTGTTATGATCCGATGAATGAAGACTGTTCTTGATCAGCGTTTTTTGCAATGTCCCGAGCTGACTATCAACTTTCGAGGGACATATCTCCTTGTTATGAACTCCGTTTTGGTCCATTCAAGTCTTGTTTGAAATCTACTGTGAGTCTACTTTCATATGCCACCAATTTTAGCTCAATCTGATTTGTAGTTTGTGAGTTACACTCAAAATACCGAAGGTCTGGACTCGTGACGTTGATTCTTGTGGCAACTTGTAAAAGTCATAGCTCCTGATATGAACTCCTTTTGGCTTGAATTATATATCAAAATGACGCATTGGGAGTCTAGTTTCATATGCCACTGGTTTCACCTCAATCTGATTTCTGATTTGGGAGATATCATCGAATTACCGTCCCGATCGAGGTTTTGGCTGAAACCTCCTCGAACGAGAGATCTTTGTCGGAAGCAAGAGTCATCAGCCAGCGAGAGAAAAATGACTTTTCGCAATCTATTTGCGTTTTTGTTTGTTGGCTAGTTTTGGGAAATTTTTTCCTATTTGGTGGTCCTTGTATGACCTGTTTGTTTTTTGCGTCTGGTGAGGTGTTTTGCTCCTGGTTTCTATTGTTACCTTGACTTGCTATTGATTTGATATTTCACCATGGTTGACGCTAAAATGTGTTCACTACTGAGATGATTCATGTTTCCTACAAAATTATTGATCATAAGTTAAACTGGACAAATTATTCGGATTGGAGCAAAATCGTCTACACGTACTTACTAAGTAATGAGAATGAGAGTCATTTAACTGAGGCTCCTCCTACGAATGATCCTAAGCTGGTGTATGCCTAAGCAGATGCTTGGTTATTCTTGCAAATTCAAAATTCCATCGAGAGCGACATTCTTCCTTCTGTTAGTCATTGTAATACTGTTAAAGAAATTATGGACTACCTAGAGTTCCTATATTCTAGGACAAGGAATATTACTCACATTCATGAAGTTTGTAAAGGTTTCTATTGGGCTAAACTGCGGGGCCGCCACTTGAAGAAATAATTTCTTCATGGAGTTTAAGTAGATGTATAAGGAAATGCGGTGTTTAATGCCACCGCCAATTGATCTTCTGGCACAGGTGGATAGTATGGAAAAACAGGCAACTATCAATTTCCTTATGGCTCTCGAACTAGCTTTTGAGACTTTTCGATCTCAAATATTGTCTAGCTCTGAGCTTCCTTCGCTTTAGGTTGTGTACTTTCATGTGTTGCGAGTAGATAGTCTAATTCACCCAACTTCTAATCCTAATGTTAGTGCTTTGGCTAGCCGTGGCCTAATTGATGATAAGAACTAGGGCTTCTCGCGACAAGGACATGGTACACTGAATTTTGTTTCTATTGCTCACAGGAACCAAGGTCCCCCAGGCCAGGTAACCATCCTCCAAATTCCGATGTCGGTGGGATTGTCTGCCTTTATTGTAAGGCACTTGGTCATACCAAATGTTAATGTTTGTAAGTTGCTACATAAGCAGCATCGTAGTGGTTCTGCTCATATGGCCCAATCCTCTAATAACTCTGATAATGTTTCATCAACTCCAACTGCGCTTGCTACAGGTAACTGTGATTCATGCCTTGCCACTTCTTCCTCGTAGTGGATCATCAATTCTGGTGCCACTAATCATATGACAAGCAACCATCATTTGTCCTCTACGTATTTACCTTATGCTAACCCCTCTTCAATAAAAGTTGCTGATGGTTCTTAATCCAGTGTTCCTGGATTTGGCACTGTTACTCCTATTCCTTTTGTTTCCCTATTGTTTGTCCTTAATGTTCTTGACCTTGCTTTTAACCTTTTATATCCTAGCAAGCTTACTCACCAACTAAACTATTTCATTTGACTTTTCCCTGACCATTGTTTGATTCAGGATCTCACGACGAAGCGTATGATTCGTAGGGGATATGAATCTGACAGCTATTACTTCCTTGACAATCGGGTGTCGCGTTCTGTTGCTTGCTTTGGTGGTTCTCTCCTTTTGACGTTCATTGTCGGTTGGGTCATGTGTCTTTGTCCTTTTTGAAGAGGTTGTATCCTCAATTTCATTATCTGTCTTCTTTAAAGTGTAAGTCGCGTCAGTTTGTCAAATATCATCGTGGTAATTTGGTACCTCATGTTAAGAAACAACATGTGTCCCTTTTTGATTTAGTCCATTAGGATATTTGAGGTCGTGTCATGTTGAGTCCAAGTCTGGTTTTCTGTACTTTACCACTTTTGTTGATTTTTCTCAAGCCAACTGGCTTTATTTAATGTAAAATCGTTTAGAGTTGTTTTGTCACTTTTGCAATTTTTGTGCTGAAATCAAAAATCAGTTTGTTGTATATGTGAAAACCTTACAGAGTGACAATGTTAAAGAATATTTTTTTGCACAATTTCAAAACTATATGCTCCAACATGACATGATTTATCAGTCCTCATATACAGTTACACCTGCTCAACATGGTATTGCGGAAAGAAAGAATCAACACTTATTAGAAGTCGCCTGAGCTCTAATGTTTCAAATGCATGTTCTTAAACCTTTCTGGGCTGATGTTGTGTCTGCTGTGTGTTTTCTTATTAATCGTATGCCCTATCCTATTCTCAATGGAGACATTCCATACATAACCTTGTTTCCTTCCAACCCCTTATTTCCTATTGACCCCAAAATATTTTGTTATGTCTGTTTTGTTCGAGAGATTTGTCTCACTGTTACCAAACTTGATCCCAAGTCTATCAAGTGTGTCTTCCTTGAGTATTCTAGAGTTTAGAATGGTTATCGATGTTATTCTCCCACTCTTTAGCTTTATCTTGTGTTTACAGATGTCACCTTCCATGAGTTGACCTCGTTCTTTGATGTCTCTACTCTACTAAGGTCTTGATGATATATTGGTCTATGAGGTTCATTTACCACCAGTGTAAGCATCTGACTTGTTACCTGCTAAATCACATATTTATAATGTTTATCGGAAATGTCCCAAGGAAAGTAATAGAGTCGATCAGATTCATGATCCCCTAGTGCCAGCTTCGGCACCTAATTCAAAATTAATTCCCCCGTTCTTGCCTTTGAACCAAAAACAATACCTGATACTCTTGCTACCCTTGATGACTTGTCCATTGCCTTCAACAAAGGTAAGCATACATGTACCTACCCCATTTATTCTTTTGTTTTCTATAACCACCTTTATCCTCCATCTTGTTCTTTCGTAGCTTCCTTAGTCTTTATCCACATTCTCATTTCTCTCTACGAAGAGCCTTGGCCGATCCAGGTTGGCTGGTGCTATGACAAAAGAAATTATGGCTTCTGATAAGGTAGGTACCTTGAATCTCATTGATTTACCTCCTAGAAAGAAGGCTATCGGGTGCAAGTAGGTGTTCATGGTCAAAACCAAAGCTAAGGCATATTAGAAGGTTTGAAAACTTGACCGGTGCTAACAGATATGCTCAGACTTAGTTTTTCTTTGTGGCAAAATTGTCCTCTGTTCATCTCTTCATTTCTATGGAAGCCACTTATAGTTGGAATCTTCATCAGTTGGATGTTAAAAATGCTTTCTTGAATGGTGATCTTCTTGAGGAGGTTTACATGGAGCAACCACCCCGTTTTGTTGCTCAGGGGGAGTGTGGGCATGTATGTCATCTTCAGAAGTCATTTTTTGATTTGAAGCAGAGTCCTCATGCTTGGTTTGACATGTCTAGTACGGTGGTTAAGAAGTTTGGTTTGAATAAGAATAAGTGTGACCATTCAATGTTTTATCAGTGGACGAATGCTGACATGATTCTCTTAGTGGTATATGTATATGACATTGTTATTACAAAGAGCAATACTTTGGGAATCTCATCACTAAAGACCTTTCACGATCCAGTGCATAAGCTGAGTATAAGGCCATGGCTCAATCATTACAGGAAATTGTGTGGATTCACCCGTTAATGAAGGAGGTTGGTCTTACCACGTCATTGCCTGTGAAACTGTGGTGTGATAACAAAGCTGCTCTGCATATAACCTCCACTTATGTTTCATGAACATACAAAACACATTGAGATCAACTGTTACTTTGTGCGTGATAAAATCAAGAAGAACTTCATTTACAGAGTACATGTGAGGTCTAACGACCAATTGGGTGATTTGATGACTAAAGCCCTAAATGAGACTCGTTGATTATTTTTGTAACAAGTTGGACATGATTAATATCTACGCTCCAACTTGAGTGGGAGTGTCAGGAAATATATTAATGTAAATAGAATTAGTTAGTATTGCATATAATTAGGGATTATAGAGATTATGATTACGATTAGGTAATCAATCATTATAATGAGCTATTAATTCTACGGCTCTTCTTTGTGTAAAAATACCCCGATTGTATATATCAATAAACATATTTGAGAATATATTTTTAAGGCTCCTCTTGTGTGTAAAAGTACCCCTATTGTATATATCAATAGACATATTTGAGAATATATTTTTCCTTTGTCTCTCTTTGGCATTACAGGTAGTATGTTGAGTGGCATCTTACATGACATTCAAATTGCATGTTGGGAAATTGAAAGTTATGAGAAATTTCTTTTGACAAGCTTTTGCTTGTCAGTTTGTGTATGTGATTAAATACTTATAAGTTGCAAAAGTCTAATCAACTCATTGCGATGCCTTTTGTTAACTAAATATCTAGAAACAAGTTCTCCTATTTTTTGCACTTTCATGTCTTTATTATATATAGTGTTTCTTGGGATCTCTAGATATGTTCCGAGAGGATCCGTATCACATGCTTAATAATGCACTTTAAGGAGATATTAAAGATTATGTCGAGTGTTTCCGCTAGCTTTAGGGTACTAACTTGTTTCATCGTTTGAAGTTTGTCCATGTCACGAAGGCAATGAGGAGAGATGTTGGGAAAGGCTTCGAGAATCTCAGCTCGAAGACGATCTTGCCATTGAGGGTGCAAAGAGAGCTGAAAAAGTGTCCAAGTGAGTAAAATGGCAGTAGTATCGGATCCTGCAAAGTAGATGTTTTGCCAGATATCCATAATTAGTTTCTGGATTTCACGTTTATGCTTCAGCTTCTTCAATATTCCCCCGCATGCACCACCACAGCTATTATTCTTGGCCTCAACATCATCAACTGTATTCTCAAGAATTATCTGAAGCAAATTAAATCCTTTTGATTCTGATCTATACAGCTTTGGTTTTGTAACTTTTGTTTCAAACCACTTTCAAAATCAGCTCTTTTATCCCCTTCTCCAACCTCCATACCTCTTTGTTTTCCTTGGTACGAGAATTCTGAGCACAAAATGCAGGATTGTTATATATATAGATATATACGCACATATTGAGTTGATGAAATAGATGGGAAAAAAGATGATGAAGGATAGAAGGCAAGAATGAAGCCTGGGGTACAAAAATCCAATAAGAATGTTGGGTTTAGCAAGAGCGTTTTGCAAGGCATTAAGTTTGGAAAAGATTTGATTGCCAAGAGCATAGGACCCGCCAAAACAAACCTTTGAAATGATATCACCTTTGAGTTCCTTCATATCATGGTCAATCACAATTTTTGCGATTTTCCCTCCATCACTTTCTTCTATAATTTTTTTCTCATTTCTTTATGATTGCCTTTGTAGATTCCTCCATAAAATCCACTGTGTTGTAAATTACATAACAACAATAACTATATATATAAAATTACTCCATAATGTAAGAACTAGATACCTAAGATGTGTAGATTAAAGAAATGAGTGAAGTTCAAGGTAAGAAACCTAGGACCGCCACTAAATCGGTCGGAGTATTGGAGTAAGGGTTAGTGAGTTAGACCAAAGTCAAACCAAAGCTAACATGGGTCCAAACCATTGAAAAATTGAAGATTTCGGGGTATTAATATAAAATTCTAAGAAAAAAAAAAGAGATTTTTTTATTAAAAAAATAGCGAACCAGGTTGATGCTCGGACTGGACCGGTTTACCAATTGGTTCTCGGTTTTCGGTCCAAACCGGCCGGTCGTTCGGGTTCAAAACCCTAGTTAAGTTAGTTCATGGTAAGACATTTATGTTGGTTTTTAAAAAAAATTATCCTTGATGAAAACCCTTATAACAAGTGTAACAATTTGAAGAAAATATATAAATTTAGGATGCAAAATGGATTAAGATCTTATATTTAGAAACAAAGTAAACCTATCAATTAACCTCCATAGTTAGGATCGGATGAGTAATAAATAGTGTACATCAAATGATTAATAGATAGCGTAGAATAAGTGGAAGTAGAAATGAATGTATAGCCTGAATCTTGGTGAGGGGAGCAATAAGATTCCTTTGGAAAGACCAGTGGGATCCATTGACTGCGATAATAATGCCAGAACCAAGCAATGGCTTTAAATGATTGGTGAGTTGGGTAGGCTTACCAAGATCCCAAGTCTTCATCCGGCTTAGCTCTTTGAGCAATTTGGGATCTCCCACATGTAGATGTTGCTAATGTCTAGTGGTGTACATACATGTTGCACACCTAAGATCATATAGTTATGTTTATATAAACATAATGAGAGATAATGGCTGTGTTTGGGCTAGCGGTATCTTGAGCGTTGTAGACAAAAAATTCAACTAGGCGTTAGAAACAATTTTCCGTTGGAAAAAAAAAAAAACCCAATGAGAAGTGTTGGGATTGGCTTTTTCTTCACTGAACTTTTACAGAAAAAGCTCATTAAGCCAAAAGCTTCCTCCTAGAGCTTCCCGCACATCAGCGTTGTGTGATTGTGGAGTGTTGGGGCCCATTATTATTTTTGGGGGATGGAGCTTGAGTGATTGTGGAGAATTCTAAACGTGGGGCCCATTATTATTTTTGAAATGGAGCTTCCACTTGAAACTTCCAAATTTTCTTTACCCAAAAAAAAAATCCAGCTTATCTATTTTTTTTAATAATTTTTTTTATCATATATATATATATAATTCAATCAGATTCATGTCATTTTCAGTCATTTTCTCTTTCAATTGACTTTTGAAATAATAATCCAAACACTCATCATTTTAGAAAAAAGTTACTTCTACAAAAGTCAAATAGGTAATTCAAACACAAATCACATTTACAACCCGACTTTTTCCCTACCGGGTTTCGCAAAAGTCGATAGAAAATAAGTCATCACGTCCACCGCTAACCCAAATAGGCCCAATAGTGTTAGGCATGGTATTGACACCTAGCCCGGCATCAGGTTAGAAGAATGAACTAGTAGTGAGTCCCCAAATCAGTCTAGTCAAGAGTTTTAGATGAGTTGTCTAGATTGAACCACTAATTCGTGAACCATTCTCTTGACCAGTTCAATAACTGATCCTATTTTCAATGCCTTGATATTAAACATTTAGATTTTATGCCGACGTCAGATAGATAGACACTTACCATATTGTTTTTTTCAATGTTGAAGAGATGGGAGGAGGGACTGAAACCATTGTTCAGGTTGTGATGTGGTTATAGGAGTGATTATTGGAGAAGTGTGATTGAATGTGTTTAATCTCAGAGATGTTGCCCATTGGAAAACAAGGTCTTGGTCCTGATATGCCTTGCTTCTCCAGAATTGATTTGATTCTTCTAGCTAGGCTTCAACCACATCTTCTCCCACATTATCACCACATCAAGCTCACAATAATGGATGCCATCGACCAAGCCATCTCCGTCATCCTCCATTTCCATGCCCAGTCCATCTCTCCCTATAATAATTGTGCCTAAGCACAACAAAACATTGCTCTTAAATAAAGCTTTTCTCTCACTGTGTGTTAGAACAATAATGATTGGCACAAGAATAAAAAAAAAAATAATAATCATTACTTTTATGAACCATTCCATAACATTCATGAATCCAAGTTATCAAGTATTGGATCATTCACGTATCTAGTAAATACATGGATGAATCCTTGATTTTGGGAAATGTGTATTATTATGCTACTATAGATACAATGTAATTCTTTTACCAGTATTTAATTATTGGAAACCTATAAATAGTAATCATTCCCTTTACATACGAACAAATGAATAAAAAATTCAAGCACTATAGTTAGAATTAATTAATGATGTTCATGTACTTCATTATGACCTTCATACACTTTGAACGACTCCTGTATTTAATACAAACAAACAACAAAGCATTATCTCACTAAATGGGGCAAATTGTATATAGATCAAATTACAATATTGAGCTCGGTCAAAAACCAAATCTCGAGATAGATTGTTCACTAAGAGATCTCTCCCAAAAACCTCATTGAGCATTCTCTTCAGTGTTCCTTTGCCCTTCTTAACTGGCTCCAAACAATTTGATCTACCCTCCTCACTGACGCATCCAATGGCTTTCTCTATACGTGTTCAAACTACTTTAGACAATTTTCCACCATTTTTCTTCAATAGGCATCACTCTAACCCTTCCATGTATATGTTAAATAAAGATATTATCTTTCCTTATATGACCACACATCTATCTCAACATCGTCATCTCAACTACCCCCGCTTTGTGCTCATGAAGCCCATTTGTTAGTTCAAGTATTTCACCCCAAGAGGAGGGTGAATTGGATGATATTAAAAATTTGAACTCAAATGCAAACTTAGTAAGAGAGAAGAGTTAGAAGTATACCACCAAAGGTCAACACAAGAGATTTATACTAGTTTGCTGCAAACCACTTAACTTACATCCAGTCCTCATAAGTCTTTCTACGAGTTTCACTATCGTCCTAAGATTCACCGGGCTCTTAGTTCCTCAATACAAGCAAATTCCTTCACAAGGAACACTTGCTTCTCCTTACACTTTACAATCAATGCTCACACTCAAGGTCCCACTACCTTGAGTAACTTAACCGCAAATAAATGATTCAATAGAATCTCTCTCTTTAAGAGTGTATAAGTAAACAATGAAGTACAAATGATCACACAAGAATAGAGCCTAAGACTTTGACGATAAATGAAATAGTAAATGCTCACAGGGTTAGTTTCCTTCATCTTTAATGCTCTTCTATTTATAGTGTGATGAGAGTTGATGATTGTTGCTTGTTTAAATATAGTCGTTAAGTGTGTGTGAGGTCATTCCAATGTTGTTAAGATTGAGATCCTATATAAGATTAGGAGGGGATGTGAAGATCGTAAATCGCGGGATCGACATGGATAGTAGATCCTATTACGTAAGATATAAAGTTATATTCAACTATATATATGCATGTAAAATAACTAACATAAATTGTAAGACTCATAAACATAATATAACAATAACAATAGAGTTGTCAACTTGGTAATATATAAAATGAAACCAAAACACCAAAAGTAAGAAAGAGTTTAACATCTCTAATTTAAATAAAGTCATTCGAGTTAATAGGTTCTCAGGCTATATCCTCTTCCACTCCTCCAACAAGTTCATCAACACAATCAGGAATGTCCAAATCATTCAAGTTAATAGGTTCCCTTTCTTCAACCTCATTCAAGTCTTCTTCAATTGGACCATTCAAATCAAATTGATCTACTTCTATATCTTCCAAATCTTCTTCATTTTCCACAATCCAATCATCATCTGATTCAAGATCATCAAAATTATATTCAACAGGTTTTCTATGTTTTTTCTCGGCCAATCTTGAGTTAGTCATCACAAAAACAACATCATTCATTGTCTTCTGCTTCAGACGATTTCTTTTCTTTGTGTGGACCTAAACAAACACAAAGCAATTAGTACACTACTCATATAATATATTACATGTTTGAAACGAAACACAATTCATACTTAGAATTATTGAATTAATCAAATTATACCATCTCAAAGGCACTCCAATTTCGCTCACACCCAGAGGAACTGCATGTCAAGCTTAAGACACGAATAACAAATTTTTGGAGCTCGGAACTTCATCCCCATAAGATTCCCACCATGCTTTGCTGGACTTTTGGACTCAACCCTTTCCTTGCTAATGGAAACCCTAACAAACCTCGTCGACACTTGAAGTTTTCAAGTTGCCCATCAATCACACTTGCACCATCAAGATCCCCCATCCATCCTTTGTACACAATCATATAGTCCAAGTTTTAATTCAAGATCAACTTTAAATGAAGGAGAATAATGAAGTTTGGGGTTAAGGAAATAGCCTTCAGCATGCAAAGGCCTATTGAGTTGCTTGTCCCATCTTGCATCAATGACATCCCATATAGGCTTGTAACTAAATAATGAAAAGATAATTAGTTTCAAAACAAAGAATTGAAGTCTTCTTGAAACAAATTTTCAATTAAAATAAAATTTAAACACTTACAATTTTTGAACACTATTGAAGGCTTCTTAAATTTCATTTTTAGCTTGATCCATCTCATCATAAATGAATTACATGGCTGCCGTCTCATCTGAATCAACTAATCAAAGAACTTTCATAAGAGGAAGAGCGCCCTTCAAGCAAATGACAATGTTTTTCCAAAACTCTCTATCCATAATCACATCTTCAATCCCTTGACTTTGCAAATCGGCTACCCTTCCATTCGTCGGAGTTAAACATTCTTATCAATGGAAGTCTGTACTCATGGAGGCATCCTAGAGTCAAGATGTGGCAAAGCGAGTCATGGCAGGTCTTATCAAATCTTTACCTTTGGTGAAGCTCTGCAATAAAATAATGAGAAGAGTCCTTGAATAGATATAAGTTGTGATTTTTTTTTGCCTTTGGAATTGTTTCTTGATGAATGGATATCTTCTTCTCTAAATCCTCCAATATTAGATCAATGCAATGTGCTGCACAAGGTGTCCAATACAACCTTTTCCTTTTCTCCATCAGCAACTTTCCCACAGCTTTATAATTTGCGGCATTGTCAGTCACAACTTGGACAACATTTTCTTCACCAACCTCCTCAACTACTTCATCAATCATCTTAAAAATTTTGTCAGCTGTTTTGGTGATGTGAGATGCATCAATGGACTTAAGGAATACAGTTCCCATAGAGCTATTCACACATAAATATATTATTGTTCTCCGTTTTTTATCTGCCCATCCATCGGTCATTACTATGCATCCCGTTTTCTTCCATTCAGCCCTGTGTTCTTCAATAGTTGCCATTGTCTTATCATAATGTTGCTTCAAATATTTTACTCTACACTCATGATATGATGGTGGCTTAATACCTAATCCATGTCTTGAAATAGATTCACACATCTTCTTGAATTTATCAGAATTTAACACATTGAAAGGAATGACATTCCTATAAATAAAAGAACATATGTCAAAACATGCCTCCTCTCTCACATTTTTTTTAAGTATGATGTTGATAGTTGTCTGAGTAGTTATTCTGCTTTTCTTGAAAATATTACACCCACCACCACCTTCATCTCGTTTTCTTTTTTCAATGTCACAACCAGTCTCTTCTTCTTCTAATTGTGTGAGAGTCCTAGTATTTTTCATTAATTTCACTTGCAATCCGGCTACAATATTCAACATTTCTTTCGTACTTCTTCGGGACCGCTCTACATGCTCCCACATCTTTTTGTGTTCCCGCCAAATGATGCTTCAATCAGTAAATACCTCTTGTCACTACTTTCTCACAAGTATTTGCATTTTACTTTTCTTACATCTCCTTCAATTGGAAAGCCATGTTTCCATCCAATATCCGATCTATTCCCATGAGCATTTTTGTGTAATTGAGTTCCTGAACTAGAGGCGGGAGCAACTTGAACATTGCTATTACCAATAGCATCACTTGAAGCCATACTTAATAAACAACGAATCAATATTTTATATACCAATTAGTGACCTACAACTTTAGAAGTCCCCAAGTTTCGTATAACAAAACAAAAACCGCAATTGAAACAAAGGTATGTATCGAATAGCATATGACCGTATAAAACAAAAGAAATAAAGATGTTATATAATATAATAATAATATTAGAAAGTTGCAACGGTTGTGTCATATAATATAGCAAGTTTTCTTTATCAAAAAAAAAAAAATATAGCAAGTTTATATATATATATATATATATATAGCAAGTTAGCAACGGGTTCATATGAATATTAGCTACAAATGAAAACAATGACTCGGTGAGAGAACATAGTGGGCTAGTGGCTATTAAACTATAAAATGAGAATAGTGAGACAAATGACAATGACTATAAATGAGAACAAGAGTGGGCTCGTGAATCATGATGAGAACATGGAAAGTTGGAAACTATTAAATTATTAACTAATATATGATTTTTTTCCTTTTTTCCTTTTGCTTTGTTCTTATCTACTTATTTATTTGACCAAAAAAATCTACTTATCTGACTCTGACTATTTCTTTAGACAAAGAGAACAGTGAGAAACTAAGAACACGGTCTAGCGAGAATAAGAAGCGAAGTGAAATAGTTCTTATCTAATATTCGACTTCTTACCAGAAAGTGGAACCGTGGATCTTCGTTCTCCTTGAGTGGCGGAGGGGCTCATGATCTGGAATCATCTCCGGTGGCGGTAGCGCTTCGGAGTGAGGCGGGAAGAGTGTTGAAAGCACGGCGGCAACGGTAACAAGGTTCGAACTTTTGATTTCGAAAGAGGGCTCGTGTGGTTTTACGAAATTAGGGTTCGATTTTTTTTTCCCAATTTTGGGTCATGGCATAGCCTTATGATTTGGGCTTTTTTCCTAATTTAAGAATCGCAACTGGATCGTGCCATCAGCGATTTTATGATTTCTCGTCGATCCCATCGATCCAACTCCATCTGCACTTTCTTTGCCCAGTTGAATCGTGTGGGCTCCTGAAAATCACGATCTTGGGCGATCCTACGAGTCAGATCGCGATTTTCTTAACGATAGGTCATTCCTTTTGTCTTTTAAACTAGCCGTTTGAGAGAAAGAAGATTTCATTGGTTGAGGTTTGAAGCATCAAATGCGTCTAACATACAAGTGCTCTTTTCTAATCTTGTGTTAATCCTTGGTTAAACTAAACATGTTCAAACATTGACTTGGCATGATATAGAATCGGTTAGGAGTAAAGGGAACATGTTTAGAGATGATCTAAATGAGTATCGAGATTTCCAAGACACTTTCTTGTTTGAGTGATTGTGAGTGGTCTTCACTATATTTAGAATGATAGCTTTGAAAACATTGATAGGGTCACTTGAGTGGCCACTCAAGTGATCAAGTTTGTTCTTAATTCAAAAGAAAATAGATCACCATTTGACTCAGTGTAGTCTAGTGAAGCTGATGGACTTCTTTCAAGTCACTTAAGTGATCACTTTGTAAGACACCTTTCAAAAATATTGAACATTGTCTAAATCATTGTAGTGTTGTGCAAGTGATACACAATTGCTAGAGTCACTCGAGTTGTAATGACACCAAATTTCTAATAATTTATATTAACATAAAATTTCTAAAATCATAAATAACTGTGAAATTTAAATTAACCAAATTTGAGAAATGTTACCACCGCACTTATAATAAAGACAAGTGCAAGGCTGAATTCATTACCTTAAAATAAAACCAAAGGCTAAAGTTCAACTAACGGAAATATGTCTTATGCATTTTATTAAATTCATATAAATTTTGTAAACTCTAGAACAAGCTAGAAATCTCTGAGTCGTCATCCCTTCTGCGCCACCGCTAACCCCATCATTTGCAACCCGTTTCACTAAAAATCTACTCCCCGAAAGATCATTGCAGCCACACAAACACAAAAGTCAACAAAGCCGGTAATCCTAATCAAAGCACAATTTATATAGCTCAAATATAATAATCAAATCAAATATATAATCACATAGTAATTGAATCACATATCAATTTCAATATTTATCATTCATATATATATATATGGGGAAATCGGACGTCCTGTCACAGGATGTAAGCTGGCGTCCAGTGAGCGTATACGACGTCGTTTCTCGGTCGTTTTGGATTAAAAAATTGAAACTGTGTGCTCGCTCATCATTGCTTCTCTCTTAGTGTTCCTCTTGTCGGCTCGGCATAAACGAGAAAGGGGAGGCTTACTTTCTTCAAAGCATTGGTTGATGGAGTCTCCCGCCTTTTCATCATCCTCTTCCGCTACTATCACCGTCGGTGATTAGCTTAAAATTCTCTCTGATGAAGATTAAGCAGTAGCTCCCCTACTGACTCCTTCCTGCCCATATCACTGCCACTGCTTAGTGCCAGAAGCATCATCATCCCCAGAAGCACAATGATACGTGTGTGTGTAGAATCATGACAAAGAAAGTTTCTTATGCGGTATTATTTATGTATATATATACACACACGTAAAGCAAGTTTCCTCTCTTTTTTCTTAGGTATGCAGCAAGTTTCATTCACAATTTTTCTCATCTAAAATTCTTCACACTGCAGAACGAGAGCTATATATACGTGACCTGAAAGGCAGTAAGCTCGCAGGAAGTGCTTGTTAGAATTCAAACTCGTTTCTCCCACTTCCATGAATTTACCGTCATACTAGAAGAAGAAAGAACTTTGTTGAAGTCTCCAAGAATAGTCAAGTGTCGTTAAAGAAATTGAAGACACGAGCAATTTCCATGAAGTTCACAATGACAGTTATAAAGGAAGAGATAGGAAACATGAAGTTAAGATGATGCTACGGAAGAAAAGAAGAAGGATGTTGCTAATGAAGAAAAGTCAAGAAAGGCAACTCGAAAGAACACGGGCAATGAAGAAAAGTCACAAAGAAAGTCCTTAAAAAAAAAAGTCACAAAGAAAGTCAACAAAAGAGGCATACATTAAGAAAGAAGAAACTACACATCGGAGAGCGGTTTCCGGATACTACAAAGAAAAGGAGGCAAAGCAATCAATGTCGGCACAATAAATAATAAAATAATTTATATGTGTCGGGCTGCTTCCATCTATAAATATATATGAAAGAATGCAACGTGAGAATCCGGAGCCATTTTTGATTCATCGGGTTGATGAGAGATTTGGTTGAAGGGAGTATATGAAAGAATGCAACGTGAAAGAATGCAAAATGAAAGAATGCAATGTGAAACCGGACACCCCTGTTTTCCAATGCGTTAAGCAGAGCAGCAAAATGAAGGGAGTGGAAGTGGACCCATATTAGGATCTGGAAGTGGGTCATCTTCTCAAGTGATAATAAGACCGTCCAAGGATGGTGGTGGTGCACGAGGGGGCTCCTCCGGTGGCGGTGGCAGAGGAAAGGGGTCAAGGCCGACAAAAGGAGGGAGTAGTTCTGTAGTGGGAGGAGCAGTAGTGCCTCACCGTGGTGGCAGTTCATCATCTGAGATTTGTAGGAACACAGCGTTATTTTTTTGCTTAAATACTGTTGAGGAAAATTCTACTATTGTGTTAACACAAAGATCCGAGATTTGCGAACACAAAGATTATTTTGAGCGAGCACACAGTTTCAATTTTTTAATCCAAAACCACCGAGAAGCGACGACGTATACACTCACTGGACGCAAGTTTACATCCTGTGACAGGACGTCCGATTTCCCCTATATATATATATATATATATTCACATCGAATCAAAATATTATTCATTATCTTTATTAAATTCATTTAGTGTATTTTGTGAGAAGAGAACCATGGTAGACCTGGGAAACTCTGCCAGTCTACCTTGTGATCCGGGAAACCCTGCCAGTCACAAATCATTAAATTGGCCATCATCAAAACATCTCTTCCTAGTGTGCAAACCTCTTCCCAAAGTTGTTATTAGTATCCCTAAACCCGATCGACACCACTTTGAGAAGAACGGATAATATCTTTTCACATCATATGAATATCAAAGGCATAAAGCCTAAAGGTTGTGTTCATCACTTTAGGAGGTATCCTTTTAAAGCTACCCTCACACTATTAATTCATTACAATCACACACAATCAGGAAAAATTCAATCTTATCACAATTATTTTATCTAAAAATTTCTTCATTGAATATATCAGTTGCTCAAGAGCATCATAATTTTCCAAACTATTCAAGAGTATAATAATTCAAATATTCGATATAAGATCCAACTCATAGTCATTATTATAATTCAAATATCTATTTGAGTAAAGTCCAAATCCAACTATCATTTCAATCATCATAAGTTATAGGGTATCAAGATCATAATTTCCACAATTATTCAATAAGACTCATATCGTACACCATATAGCACATAATCAATTTTCCATCATTTTATCAAAAGTAAAATTTATACTATAATCTGTTATCTAACACCATCAAAGTATTAAGATTATTTTCAAAATAATTAATATGATTATTTTCTAGGAATTAAAACATGATAAGGTTCCCAATAATACTCATATATAATTATATTATTAATCCTATTATTTTCTAAGGTTAAAACCCTTATAAAGTTCCCAAATAATATAATGAATTTATAAGTAATCCTATTATTTTCTAGGGGTTAAAATAATTTAATATAAATACCCTAAGGGTTACATCTAATATATAAAAACATCTTAAAATTCCCTAAGGATTAAGATTATATTTAAAAAATATAAAATTATCCTACGATCACCTAGTGATTAAGATTACATATACCAAATTTCATCTAAAACTAATTTAAGATGCCCTAAGGATCGGGATTACGTCAAACAAAAATTCACATTAAGCCAATCGTTGACTCTCTAGGGTTTAGAATTACATATAATATATTTCATATAAAGCAACCTTATGATATATTTAGGATCATAATTACCATATCAAAATTCATATAAAATTAATCTAAGACTTCTAAGGATTATGTTTACGTGGTCTCCGTGTTTGATGGCTTCTAGGAGAGGAATTGATTAGAGAAGAGAAATGCAGTTGGTAGCTAGAAAAATAGTAACAAAAATAAAAATTTGAAATAAGAAGAAAGAGGAGAAGAGAATTGCAAAAATGCTTTGAGGATTGGAAGTGATTTGGTTTGGTTAGTCAAGAAGTTTTGTAATTGGGGCATTAATTACGGTAATATCAAAAGTCATCATGACATTAATACAGTAATATCAAAAGTCATCATACTTATTTCAATTATTGAAACCACAGATAATATCAGTGGTCATCATAATTACATTAATTATCATTAATATATTGTAACAATCACATTTAAATAAAAATAACAGTTCATATTAACAAAAAATAACCGTCCATATTACCAATTAAATGATAACCAATACCACTAATATTCAATGACAACCAAAATATATCAATGTTTATAACACCACTTTATGTTAAACCCAACATATTTATACACATATACATTATTGTTGTTGTTGTTATTAATATTTTTAATTTTATTTATTTTATTTTATTTTTCTTGGTTTAACAAGAGTGATCTTTTCAAACACAGTTTTTAGAAGACTTGACCCCTGAACAAATCACTATGGTGCAATTAAAGTGATGGGAGATTGAGTACAATTTTTTTTTCCTGTTTTTTTGCTATAAAAATTTTGGGAGAGGGGTGGGTTCACCCACAATCAAGGGCAGAGCGATTGGAGCCCACTCCGTAAGGAATTCAGAATTAAAAGTACATATGCCTCCACCGTAGCATAGGTTATCGTTGCTTCGTAGACCCTTAGGATGCCTCCCCCATTGCCTTGGCTAATTTCAGGATTGAACTCCCTTCCTTTTGGTGAGAATATTTGACTCCTTTACCTATTGAATCGAAAGAACCAAGGGTGAGTGCAATGATAACATTGATAGTGTTCTGATATAGAACACAGATGTCAAAACAGAGGGTCGGTAGGTTGATCTTGGATGAATAGGGTGGCCTGGATATCTATGGAGAAGATAACCAGGAGAGCGTAGGATCACCGCATACCGACAAAGGGGTGGTGTGTGTGCACGGTGAGACCGTATGTAAATAGTCTAGGTTAGAATGTGTGCACCTTGTTACCCGCTGCCTTCTATATTTATAGAGGCGTACGGTGCGATATCCGGGCACGCCATTAATGGTGGGCCATTAATGGGGCGGATATTGGATGATACCCCATTAATGGGACGTGTCATTAATGGGCGGATATCCGGGTGTGCCATTAATGGGACGTGTCATTAATGGGGCGGATATCCGGGATGTGCCATTAATGGGACGTGTCATTAATGGGGCGTGTATTTCGGCAGGCCGATATGATAGGGGCGGATTCTGCCTAGCCGAGATTTCCGGATATCCTGCTATGATTAGCGGATTATGCCTCTTGGCTCTGCTTGGGCCTTGCCATGGACTTGGAGGCTTTTGGGCCGGTCCGTAACAGTTGCCCCCCAGCTCGGCTGTTCAGGCTTCTGGGCGGCCGAAGTGTATGATTCTCCTGGTCCGGTATGTGACCGGGGCCTGTGCTTCAACCAGCCCGGCTTCTTGTGCCGCGGCTTATCTCTATGATGTCGCTCTGGGTGGTGCCCTGGGTCATGCCTGACTGGGGCGTACTGGGCGACCTCGGATTTATGTGGTAAGCCCCCTGCTCGTGGGTAAACCGTTTGGTCTTCTATCCGTAGGCGCCATCATTGCGTCTTTACACCTGGCATGTCCTGATTGGAAAGGGTCTGCAGCCGTCGCGCCCCTCCGAGTGCTGATTTACGTGCACATTTAATGCTCTTATGTCATGCTGCGCATTTCCCATCGTGTCCGTTTGCAAAGACCGAACTGCCCCCGACGTTCCCTCTCCTTCTTCTTATATGAAGTATTTGCTTCGTGTTTGCGTTTTTCATTGTTTCCCGCGTACCATTTTGGTTGTGAACTTGCTCCGAGTTTCTTTCGTAAAAACAACTCCATTGTTCTCCATTTCGTTTGTTCAAGTCATCATCTTCAAGTCACCTTCTTCAAGTCACCTTCTTCATACTTACGCAGGTATTCTCCGTCCTTCCCTTTGCTTTTTTACGGCATATTTCATACCGTTTAGATATCCTCTGGTCTCGTATCTACTTTTCCCCTTTCTCTGGTTTTCTGAGTATTCCTTTAAGGTCAGTTTCTGGGTTGTGTTGCCTTTGACCTATACGCTCCTCTCTTTCGACGTAAAGCCTGTATTTCTTAGGCTCTAGTTCCTTTTCGGATGGATAGAAATAGGCATTTCCTTAGACCCAGATCAATGCTCACCCTTGAGGAAGAGGAGTTTCTTCGTATCCGTTACCCGAGAGCTTCTTATTGGGTTCTTGGAACTGAGCTTCCGGAAGCAGAAAAGTCGGCGCCTTTACTTCGAGGTGGGAATGGTTCTTCCGGACGAATCGGGCCCCAACCCATACCGGCTAGAGCTCTGTCGCCTTCCTTGTTCCGAGTTCTGGCGTACAACGCTCCTTCTTTATCATCTTTTCGGGCGGGGTTGGCTCTTTTGCCGCTCTCGATCTCCCGCCTTGTTGACCCAACCGCTCAACTTTTGTGAGGGTCCACCCTCTGCGAGCTTGGATCCTTATCCTCGATGATTATCTCGGCCCCGCTTGGGGATTGCATGGCCGAGGGTTCATTCCACATTGCGCACGGTGAAGACTCCCGAGCTACCTCGATTCTTGGTTCTTGCAGGCATCGTCGTCCTCCGGTCCCTTCTTCTGGCGTGTCCTTTCGTCCGAGTCCGCCCTCTGTTTTTCCTTCTAACATTGTCTTACCGTATTTCCAACTCGCTAATTTCATTTTATGTTGCATATAGGTTAATGGCTCCGAAATCTCTGCCTTCAAAGAAAAAGGCCGAGGCTGAGGCATCGGACTCTTCTAGTCCACCCGAGGCCCTATGTCGTAGGTATCCCTGGGTGTCCCACGAGGTCTTGAGGACCCGGTCCATTATGTCGGATACGGACATCGCCCGATTGGATCTACCCCCCATGGAGGGGGTGCGTCCTACGCCGCCCGGAGGTCGACGAGCCTGTTTGTGCTGAACGGGAAGTAGGCAGTCCTAATTTCTTTTATTTTTACCGGGACTATCTTACTCGGGTTGGTGTCTACTTCCCTTTCACCCATTTCCAAATGCTTGCCCTGATGCACCTGAGACTCGCCCGTCTCAACTTCATCCGAACGGCCGGGCTTATCTTGCGGCGTTCGAGCAACCGTGTCGTTCCTACCCGGTTCCAATTCCTGCTCGACCAATCTTTCTTTTATTACTTTGGCCCCTTTACCCCCGGCTCTCCTAAGGAAGGTGATAAGTTAAAAGGGCTGGTGTCTCTCTCGCGTTAACCCCGACCAGGAGCTCATGAAGCCCTTCTCCGATTCATTTAAACGGTTTAAGAACGCGTTTTTCAAGGTTGTCGCCGTGCCTGGTAAGACGACTTGGTTCTTGAAGGGGGTTGAGGCTGTCGACGTAGTGTGGCGTTTCCCTTTATATTGGATGGAGAGTCATCACAAAGCCAGTCCCTCGTCTTTCCAGATCTCGCAAGATGATCTCCTACCCGAGATGGCCCCTCACGTCCCGAGGTTGGACGCCTTCGTGGAGAAGTACGGCATCCAGAGTGTGGCCTTTTTCATAACCGGGAGGGATCTAGGCCAATCCCCTCTACCTGTAGGAGTCCCTTATTTGCCATGCTCCTTATTCTTTTGGTCATGTTTTGTACATTGTTGTCGTTTTTGTGTTTATTCCTAATTTCCCTTTGCTGTCTTTTTCAGCTCAAGACATGAAGGCCCTTCCTGGTTACCTGAAGAAAGTGAATCCGGCCGCGGCATCTCCGAGTGGTCGGTCTCGGAAACGTGCCGTTCCTGATAAAACCACTGTGCCCGAGGCTCATGCCTCTGTCGTGGTGAAGAAGGCTAAGGTTTCTGACGCTGATAAGTCGGCTCCCTCCATACCCTCCGGATCACCCCAAGCAGTTGTTTCTGATACCTCTAAAGGGAAGCGGGTTGCTATCTCGGCTGGTGAAACTGTACCCACAGAGGTCGCGACCGCTCCTTCGGCCTCGGTTCTGCCGGTGCCTTTGTCAACTTCGCCTCCTTCTTCCTTGTTTCCTCGCAGTTTCATATGGGACAAGGGGGTGACCAATGAGCTCGACGTCGCGTTCCTCCCCCCCGGGAATTTATGGAAAGCCGGGCCACTCCCCCCTGCTGCGCGAGGAGGTGCTAGCAGCGGAACGTTACCTATGTAAATCTATTGGCTTACTGCAAGCCTATGTGATTGTGAGGGAGAAGTACACCCTGGCAGATGCCGAGAATAGACAACTGAAAGCGTCTCGGGGTGAGGTTGAGGCCCAGCGAAAAGCTCTGGAGGAGGCGGCGTCCATAAAAAAGGCTTTGGCCGATGCTGAGGCCAAGCTGCACCTTATGGAGGAAGAGCGGGACACCGCCCGGCTTGAACGGGATGCCTCCAAGGCCGCGTTTCTAAAGATGGAGCAAGATCTGCAACAGGCGCGAGAAGGGGCGGAGAAATCAGCTTCTGAGTGTATCCGGGCCCAAAAGGCGTTGGGCGAGAGTATGGAGCGGTGAGAACCCTTCGAAACAGCGTGATACGTTGTTTGCTAAGGTAGAAGCTGCCGAGGAGGCCCTTGCCGTATCGCGACGGGCGCGCTTGGAGTCCGACGAGCTTTTAAAGCAAACCGCCGAGTGTTTTGAGAATACCCCTGGAGCAGATCCGGCTTTTTGAATCGAGGACGGAGCTCAACTTGGGAGCTACGACTTTCGCGCCTTTGTTCAAGATGGAGTGTTAATTCCGTATCAATCCCCTTCCGCCAACGCGTCCCGATCGGGAGGAGGGGAGTCGGATGCGAGAGTGAGGCGACGAAGGGTTCTCGTGAGGCCGGTCCATCTAGTTGAGTTTGTTTCTCATTTTGGTGGGTGTAATCATGCCCCTTTCCTTTGTAGCTTTCCGGCTTTGTGCCGTGATGTTTGTATGACTTATGGATAAATTTATTTATTCACCCTTCTGCCATTTTATTTAAATTCCATATTTGAAATTTCTTGACTGTATCGGATACGAGTCGTTTACTCGACCAACCCTGAGGTGTGGGAGTGTGGGACAGGGGTGTACGTCTTAACCTCGGAGGTGTTAACTTACATGCAAGACGCCTCATTCCCGCTTGACTAGCCGGAAAAGGTGATAGGAACCGAATTAAGGGCGAGGCCGTCACATGTCAACCGAGGTGTCTATTACCTCAAATCGACATTTGACTTGATCAAGTCGGAATGACTGCTTTCTTGAATCGGGCGGCGTTGACGCGTCAATTTCGTGAAGGCCACATATGGCATTTTCGCGAGCTCTTACCAATGCACGTCGGAGTACAACGGCGGTGTCATACATCTAGATGTTTTTATATTTTTGACCGGGTATAAGTACCTCGGAGTCAGGTTTTTGCGGGCTTAGTGGCCTCGGCTTCATGCTTAAGCAAATAACTGTGCACATTGACGCCTTTCCTTGAGTGATTCCTTCATTAAACAAAGCAGCTCTAAAGAGCGTACAAATAGTCATACATTATTCAAATGCAAAGCAAGGAACATTTGGAAAATAATTGAAAAAGAACATAAAAGAAAGTAAGAAATGACCGAGCAAGAGCCTTGGCCTAGTTTGTAATAGATTTTTAGCTTATCGGCATTCCATGTCCTTCTAACCGGCTTCCTTGCCAAGGTTTCGAGAACATATGCCCCAGTCGAGCTTTTCTTTAACACGATATGGTCCCTCCTAATTTGCTTTATTTTTCGTCTCGGGAATTCTTATTACCTATGTCGGCCCCCGAAGTACCAAGTTACCCCGGTTGAAGGATCGTGGTCGAACCTTGCGATTATATTTTGCCGCGATGCGCTTGCGGCAAGTTCCGATAATGAGCCGTGACTCGGATCTCGTCTATTAGGTCCAGATCTGTCTTTAAGGCGTCGTCATTCGACGTCGGTCCTTCCTGTCCGGCTCTGATCTTCCTCCATGATGGCTGCCCGATTTCCATCGGAATCATTGCTTCGCATCCATATGTCAGCCGAAATGGGGTTTCCTGGGTCGAGGACTGCACACTCGTCCTGTATCCCCATAGAACACTGTGGAGTTGTTCGGTCCAACTAGAGTCGGCCTTTAACATGCGTTTCTTCAACCCGTCAAGAATGATCTTATTGGGCGACTCGGCACAGCCATTAGACTAGCGGATGTTCGACGGAGGAGAAGTGTTGTTGGATGTCCGGGTTGGACATTAAGGCCTAGAATCTATGGTCCGTGAACTGGGTTCCATTGTCGTGACGACTTCGAATAGGTATCCCGAATCGAGCAAAGATATTATGACGAACGAACCTCATAATCCCGGACGACGTGATCGTAGTTAATGCCTCCGCTTCGATCCATTTGGTGAAGTAGTCTACGGCGACAATGAGCCATTTGAGAAATCCGGTGCTTGGTTTAAATGGTCCAAGAATATCCATTCCCCACTTATAGAAGGGCCAGGGAGCCGGCATCCCTTTTAACTCCGTAGGCGGCGGCCATAAGATCCCGGCGTGTTTCTGGCAACTGTCACACCACTTGGCGGCTTCCATGGCGTCATGCATCATGGTGGGCCAATAATAGCCGGCGCGTAATGCCTTCCTTGCCAGAGCCTTGCCGCCCATGTGTTGGCCGTTGCATCCCTCATGTATTTCGGTCAGTACATACCTTGACTCGGACTCGCCGAGGCATCGCATCATCGGGCAGTGTACTCCTTTCCGGTATAGCTAATCATCGACCATAGTGTGGATGGCGGCTTCTCTCATCAGCTTCTTTGCTTCGGTAGAGTCTGTTGGGATGATCCCTCTTTCCAGGTAATCTTCAATTGGTTTTCTCCAGTCCGAGGCGGACGAGATAGTCATGATGCATGTGGGCTCGGCCAAATTCTCGTTGGATGACCGTTCTATGACTCCCGGACCTTTGGTACTTACGAGTTTGGAGAGGATGTCGGCCCGGGCATTCTCTTCTCTCGGGATATGAGAGACAATGACTTCTTTGAATTCCGTCATTACCTCTTTTGCTCTATTCAAGTACTTGGCCAACAAGGGGCCTTTTGCTTGATAGCTGCCATCGATCTGTGCGGTGACGAGTTGTGAGTCGGTGAACACCTTAACCCGCCTAGCTCCGCTTTCTTTAGCTTGAGCCAATCCGGCTAAGAGGGCCTCGTATTCGGCTTGATTGTTGGAGGTCGGGAATTCCAGTTGGAGGGAATGCTCAGTGGCGACTCCTCGGGGCTTTCAACAATGACTCTGCTCCACGCCTTTTGGATTGGAAGACCGTCAACAAATACCCTCGGAATTCCTCGTTAGTCATAACCGGAGTCAATTCCCCGATGAAGTCCGCCAATGCCCGTGATTTGATCGCTGCCGAGCCTCAAAAGTGATGTCGAATTCGGATAATTCAATCGCCCGACTTGTCATTCGCCTGCCAAGTCCGGTTTGTGCAAAATCTGCCGGATTGGTGATTAGTCCGGACTACAATCGATGTCCACTGGAAGTATAGGCGAAGCCGCCTTGCCGTTGTTAGTAATGCGAATGCCATTTTCTCCGGCTTTTCGATATCGAGCTCGGCGTTTTGTAACGCCTTGCTCACAAAGTAGATGGGTGTCCGTCCGACCTCGGTTTCTCGACCAAGGCGGCGCTTACCGCTTCATCTCCTACCGAGAGGTATAAGAACAAGGTCTCCCCCGTCCCGGCCGTTAGTACCGGCGGGGTTGCCAAGCATTTCTTAATTTCTTCAAAGGCCGTCTCGCATCCGTATTCCATCCTCCCCGGGTTTCTTTCTTCAATAATTTAAAGAAAGGTAAAGCTTTCTCGGTGACCTCGGTAGGAATCTTGTCGGGGCCGCCAAGCGACTGTTAATTGCTTTGCACTTCCTTCTTGGAGTTGGGACTTGCATATCAGCACGGCCTTGCATTTATCCGGATTGGCCTCAATCCCTCGGTTGGTCGATAAAACCCAAGAGTTTTCCAGCGGGCACCCCAAATGCACATTTGGCCGGGTTCAACCAGATTCGGTATCGTCTTAATTTGTCAAACGTCTGCTCTAGATCCCGGATATGCTCCTCCGGTTGTTTTGACTTCACGATCATGTCGTCTATATAGACCTCCACATTACGACCGATTTGATCCTCAAAGACTCGATTCATCATTCGCTGGTATGTAGCTCCGGCATTCTTCAATCAAAATGGCATGACGTTGTAGCAATAGTTTGCCTTGTCCGTCATGAAGGCGGTTCTCCGACGATCGTCGGGGTGCATGGCAATCTGATTGTAGCCGGAGTAGGCATCCATAAAAGAAAGCAATCGGTACCGTAGAGTTATCCACTAACCGGTCGATCTTTGGGCATAGGATAGGAGTCTTTTGGGCATGCTTTATTCAGATTGGTGTAGTCGGTGCACACCCTCCATTTACCGGTGGGTTTTAAGACCATGACCACATTAGAGAGCCAAGTCGTGTATTGTACTTCTATGATGAACCCGGCAGCAAGGAGCTTTTCAATGTGACTTTCAAGTGCTTTCTGCCTGTCATCTGAGATATTCCTCCTCTTCTGGGCCACCGGTTTCGACCCCGGCCATATGGCTAGCTTGTGACAACAGAAGTGTGGGTCGATCCCTAGTATCTCGCCTGACGTCCGGCGAAGACGTCCCGGGTTTTGTCTTAAGAATTTGGTCGGTCTTGCTTTTATATCGCATCCATGTCCCCGCCGATTTTAGTGTTCTTAGAGGGATCCGTCCCGAGGATTAATTCCTCCAACTCCCTTCCGGCTCGGGCGTGGGTTTTCGGTTCACGGAGGTCCAGCTCTACCATGTTGGCCGACTGCCGGTCGCCCTCTTTTCGACATCGGTCATCACCTCGTTGGTTCGGAGTCAGCGGGGATGACGGTTTTTCTTCCTTGACACGGAGAGTTTCGAAGTAACATTGCCGCGACGCTTTCTGGTCACCGGACACTTCAACCACCTGATTCTTATCATTGATCATTTTCAATTTCTGATGCTTAGTGGACGCCAGCATGTCCCAACTGTGTATAGTAGCACGGCCCAGTATAATGTTGTAAGGAGAGCGGAAGTCGGCCACTACGAACCTTACCCGTTCTGACTTGAAGGCTTCCTTGGTTCCCAAGGTTAATCGAGGTCGATATATCCTTTTGGGAAGGAACGCTCTCCATTAAACCCGATTAAGGTAGATTTGCATGGCTTTAAGTCTTCAACGTCGAGGTGCATCCTCGATATGCATCCCAACTTATGATGTCCGCCGAACTTCCGATGAATATCCGTTTGACACGGCGGTTCACGACGATCCCGGTGATGACCAATCCGTCCCGGTGGCCGGAATAACCTCCTTGAGCTCGTCGTCCGTGAAGACCAACGGGGGTGGTTTCGGTTTTGATGACGCGCCCTTAAACTTTGGTACTTCTTTTATCGTCAACACCTCCCGTAAGTACTTCTTGCGCTGGCTTATAGTATCTCTACCTCCTTCGAAGCCGCCACTGATCCCATTGCATTGGAGATCAGCATCTGGGTATCCTTCGGGAGGGCCGGTTCTCCGTTTCTTCTCGGGTTCCGGAGCGTTCGTGGCCGGACTCACCTTGGCGGCTACTATTCTATCTCACCTGTTTTCCCTTGAGTTTTAATGACGTATTGGCGCAGCTTTCCCTTCTCTTACAAATTTTTCGATAGCATCTCTCGAGTTCATAACATTCGTCGGTGGTATGGCCGAGCAATCGTGGAAAGTGCGAACTTTCCCTGGCCGTATTGGACCGGTTTTAGAGGCCTCGGCTTGGTCACCCTCTTCATCTCGGTCTGGGCTACCTCCTTCTGTAACACCCCTACTTTTATAACGCATGTACCGATGTAAGCTTGCTTAGTGATATAAAGCCTTGAGTTAATTTTGGAGTATTTTTTCCCTATGATTATGGTGTGGAATTATTTCAAAGGCCCTAAGATGGAAAACAATGGTTAAGAGTAGGTAGCAAAGGTACTAAGTCAAAACAGGTGGAATCCCGATCAACGGTAAGGTGACTTGCGCATAAAGTAATCCCGACAAAGTAAACCGGTATAATGGATAAGTGACGAAAGGCATTATGGGGACAAGGTATGCGTATTGAACCAAGAAAGAGAGGAGAACACGTGCCGGACCCACTACGAAGAGAAAGTCGGTGGTGGTGGTGCTACGTCGGGTACGCGGCATTTCGGGGCCGAGGTTGGATTACCGAGTAGCGCGCATTTCGAGGTGGATCCGGGTACCGGAATAAAGGTTTCTTGATCCCCAAGGTAGTATGCCCCGTCCACTTGTGTGCCGGAAAAGTGACTAATTATCTAGGCCACACAAGTCTAGTTGAAGGGCACGCATTACGAGGTAAGGTGGGGCCGTGCTTAGGAAGGCCGAGCGGGGCCGGACAGGGATTTCTGAGTCGGGCCCAGGCCCAGGAAACTGATAAGGGGTGAATCCCAATGGGCCCAGAAGAGAGAGAAAATATCTTGCCAGGTAATTATGAAGAGAGAGAGAGTGAATAAAATAATCCGATTAAATCTGGGCCACACAATTTAAACTTGATTTGACAATAAAATGACATTTAATAATGACATTAAAAGTGCAATTATGGCACATATTGGTTCAGATTTCGTGGGTCCCACCTTGGAAAAGATGAACGAGCGCAAAATGATCATTTTGCCCTAGCACCCTAACCCTACACCTAAGTCCACCTAAGGGCAAAATTGGAACACCAATTTTTGACCATGAGCTCATCCTTTTCTGCCCAAAAGAGATCCCTAGATACCTCTAGAAGATCTGATAGTGTGGGCCCATGCCTTGGAAGAAGAACAAGACCAAATGACTAAACTACCCCTAACCCTAAAACTTACAATCAAAAATATCCAGGGGCAAAGCTTGGAACTTGGGGTCTATAAATAGGACCTCTCCCCCTCCATTTTTCCCACACAAGCCATGAGCTAAAGGAGTCCTAGAGAGTGGTCAGCTGAAGCATTGGGTTTAGGAGGTGAAGAAGGTCACTCGCAACCAATATCCAGAGGTAAGTCCCTAAACCGACAACTGAGTAATCTTCTTCTCTGCCCTGTGGTGTTTTGTGGAGATGCAGTAGGTTTTTCATACTTTTAAGGTGTCCAATGAGTCCAGAAGGCATTTTTGTGTAGGGCCAAGAAGGATCATTTCGTTTGGAACTCCATAAACCCTAAATCTTCTTACACGAAAATCATCGATTATTTCGGTTTAAGGGCGGTGAATGTAAATCTGTGGTTTTCAGTGGGTAAATGGAGTATTTTTGCTCTGAAATTTTGTATGGTGAAATTATACATCCTAAGGATGATTGTGATATATTATTTTGTGTCATTTGGAGTTTTTAAACGAGAGATATTGAAGGCTAAAGATAACCTAAAAACTGGATGTTTCTCTCGGACCAGTGGCTAGTATTTGGTACTAAGGACGAGTTTTGAACCCAGATGAATTTGTTAGATATTTTTCCTGAAAAATATAAATTCTAAGGGTTCTAATTCCACTGATTCCATGTAAAAATGATTTTTCTAGAATTTATTAAAAATCGGTGAAGTTGGGTCAGAAATTCTGGAGAATTCTGGAGCTATGCGAATTTCATGAAACTTAAGGTAGAGTTGGAATGTGTAATTGATAGCATAATGTTTGGCTGTATTTAGGGTATTCTCTCGTGTAGGATGCATCCCCAACGTAAGAGGAAAGTTTACCGCTTTTGGAGGTGCCGGTGTAGTAACTTGTAAACTTGCATACTCTATGTGGCTCTTGTATGTTGTGTTTTATCATGATTGCGGGTGTAGGCTAGGTGGTAGCTATGGGACTTCGTGTCCTATGGTGGCTACTGAGGCCGAGGTATGCCGGCTAGGTAGTATCTGTAAGGGTACTAGTGAGGCCGAGGCATGGTGGCTGGGAAGTATCTCTTTCAGGGTACTTTTGAGGCCATGGCATGTGGGCTAGGTGGATCTGTGGATCTGTGTGTTCACGGGTGAAGGTGAGCCCAAGGTATATGAGGCTAGGTGGAACCTATATGACCGTGTGTTTATAGGTGTCCAGTGAGGCCTCTAGGATAGGTGGTTAGGGTTGGCCAACCCTAACTTCCGAGGCCCTTTGCGCGCTGAGTCCGGGGGCTTGTCTTGACCAGGCGGTCCTGCGGATGTACATGCCAGGTTTATTTTTTCCCTGTTGTGATTTGCACTACATGCATTGCATACATATTGTATATAAGTTTGACAGTTACTCTGGGGTTCAATCTTGAACTCCAGACCGCTTTGAGACACGGGGGTCGACGGTAGCGGTTGGAGGCACGAAGAAGGTAGGGCGTGAAGCGGTGGAATGAAGAAATGGGGATGCCCTATCTCATTTTGTACTTTATATTTTGGATGACTTTGTTGTTTATTAACAAGACTTTATTTGGTCGACTTGGATGATCGTATTAACCCTTCGGGGACTTATTTGATACTCGACTCATGAATGTTTATCGGTATGTTTAGTTTGTCCAACCGGGCCCCGTGCTTTCTGCTGTGCTAACTCGAGTTATCTTTAATTGGGCTAAGTAATAAGGAAAGGTGATTAAATAAAAGGAATCCCTCTAACCCGCCACCCGAAAGGGCGAGGCCGGTAGGGGTGTAACACCTTCCACAGCTGGGAACGCGGGACATTCAAGGGGGTGTAGTTGCCGTACTTCCCCTTATTGTCCGTTCGCTCTCGGTTCCCGGGCGGCTCTCTCGCCACGTCTGCGGGTTCCGCCTTGTGCTTATCGGTCAGATCCCTTCTTTCAGGCGATGAATTCCTTGCCTTCTCAGGCTCATCTGCATTGGCGATTTCCATTTGCTCGGCGTCTAGGTACTTCTTGGCTTCGGTATAGAATTCCGTCAATGAATATACTCAATTCTTACATAGATGTCGGGCCAGGCGGGTCATCGAGTCCAGTCCGTTTACGAGGCAATGTACATGGACCTCTTCGGATAAGGATCGTACCTGTATTGCCGTATCTCTAAACCGATCCAGATATTTCTGCAATGTTTCCCCCTTCTTTTGCTTTACTTTACTCAACGTGAATTGAGATTTTGGTTGTTTCTTGCTGGTGGCAAAGTGTAATTCAAACTTACGCCCAAGGTCTTCGAAGTTTCGAATGGAATTATTGGGTAATGAACTCAACCATTTGTGGGCGGCCCTGTTAACGTGGCGAGAAGAGTCTTAGTATGACCCGGACCTTCTATTGACCTTACCCACATTAACTTTTCAAATATCTCCGAGTGATGACGTGGATCCCGGGTCCCATCATACTTGGGGAGATCGGCTAGGTCGAAATTCTTCGGGTAAGGTGCGGTGGCCGTTGCTCGAGAGAATGGGGTCCCACTGCGCCGGCCAAGTATTTCATCTTATACTTCGCCGCGGCGATCCTCGTGTCCGAGGCGTAGTGATCGCCTCGCGTAGTTCATCCTAGTCCTGATCGCGGTCTCGGTTTTCCTGATCCCTATTGTCATTATGGCGGTCTGCTCGCCTTCGGTCTTCCCCATCCCGGATCCGCAAAGGTCCCTCCTTGTGCCTCCGGGGGCCGGTTGGCGATCTTGCTCCATTCGGCGTCCCCCTCATTCTGCCACGGGGCGTTGATTCGATTACTGGCCGGTACGCGACTATTGCTATCCGGGCGTACAACCTCCTTCCCCTTACGGGGCTTCTCGGGTTCCGCGTTGAAAAAGGTTTTCAAGCTTTTCCTCTATCATTAATTCCCGAGCATGAAAATCCTCCCCGCCTTTGGAGGTGGTCTAGCTTTTCCTTGTTTTCGAACCTCGAATCATCGACTCTTGGGTTCTCCTTAGGATGCGGACGTCGGTGTCTAATACAGCGTGCGGAGCGGGACCGTCCGGGCTTGGACTTTTGGGGCCCCTCGTGCAAAGACTCGTCGAGGGAAGGAGAATTGCTCTCCGTGTCGAACGTGTCCTCTGGGAGTCTTTCCTCGGGGGTTGTTCGTGAGCGGCGGTCGACTTGGTCCGCTGAGGTTGATTTGGAGGTACAATACTTTCCTCATTCGGCCGGTCCGATTGCTGGCTTTGTCTGTGGCTTCTGGTGTTAGCCATTAGTGGTCACGGGGATAGAAATTTAAGGTCCCCACGGACGGCGCCAATGTTCGATATAGAACACGAGATGTCAGCGAGAGGGCGGTAGGTTGATCTTGGATGGATAGGCCGGCCTGGATATCTATGGAGAAGATAATCGGAGAGCGTAGGATCACCGTACACGACAAAGGGTGGTGTGTGTGCACGGTGAGACCGTATGTAAATAGTCTAGGTTAGAATGTGTGCACCTTGTTACCTGCCTTCTATATTTATAGAGGCATCTGGTGCGATATCCGGGGCACGCCATTAATGGTGGGCCATTAATGGGGCAGATATTGGATGATACCCCATTAATGGGACGTGTCATTAATGGGGCGGATATCCGGGGTGTGCCATTAATGGGATGTGTCATTAATGGGGCGGATATCCGGGATGTGCCATTAATGGGACGTGTCATTAATGGGGCGTGTATTTCGGCGATATGATAGGGCGGATTCTCGCCTAGCCGAGATTTCCGGGATCTCCCGCTATGATTAGCGGATTACGCCTCCCGGCTCTTGGGCCTTGCCATGGACTTGGAGGCTTTTGGGCCGGTCATAACATTGATAGAGTATATGGAAATATAAAAAGTTGGGAGGGAAACTTCATGACGTCTACACGATCATTTCCCTCTATTTATTTATATTTTGTTAACCAAATGAGCTTCATAAAATCACTTACATTATCAATTTTTTGTTCTCCCTTGTGTTGGAAATATTTTTGTAATCACTTCGAAAAATGTATTTAGACAAAAATTTACACATTTTTACTTGTTATATAACTTATATTTTCAATCTTTTGTCCTTTTTAAGGAAGACAAAATGATATTAAACTAGAAAAAGTTAGTTACAAGGTAGAATAAAAATAGGACAAAAATATTGACTAAATTATCTATAAAATGAGAAAATAGGAAGGATTTTAAGAGAAAATGAGGTAAAGCATGAAGTAAAGAGTCTATATTTTTTATCTTTTATTCTACATTGAACTATAACCAAATTAAGATATTTGTAATATTTTTATTGAAAATATGATGTAGAAACTAGAAAGCAGTCCATTTTTCATACTTCATCTCCATTTCAGCTATTCAAAATAATATGAATACCACCAAATATTTTGTACATAAACTGTTATATATAGGTCTCTAACTATAAAAATGCAAATTCCCAATATTCCCCTTTTTAAAAGCTAATTTTGGAAATTCTTAAGGAAATTCCTAATATATATTATCGAGGCTTATTTATTGTTTATAATTTTAATTGGGGTTAAGTTGCACTATTTATTTTGTTCAATATACTAAATTAATTTTTGGTGCCTCAAATACACTAAAATATTTTCTAATAACACTCCGAATTTAGTATTTTGCTCAGTAGTAACCAACCCCTAAAGTTAAGATATTAAGTAGTTTTGAAAATTAATTTATGATATTAGGTGCTATTTGTATGATAATTTCAAAGGCCCATTTGATTTGATCTTATTGCACCCTAGAGTATAATGCAATGCGATACAATATTAATGACAGGTTTGGTGTTCGGATTTAATTTTTAAGCAAGGTGCGATAAGTTATTTTTTAATAATTATTTAAACTTAATATATCACAAACAAAGTCTATTTTAGCCTCATCATAACCGTTGTGCTACCGGGCTGAGAATCATCTGATAGTGGTGTCTGTAGTGGCGGAGGTGATGGTAACAATAGTGTAGTGCGACAACGACAACAGTTATCATGGTAGAGGTGGTGGCGACGATGGAGGTGGACGTGGCGACATCGACAACATGGGAAGTGGTAGCGGTGGTTGAGAAGGAGGAGATAGTGGTGTCGACTATAGTGACTATTGTTGTCATGGTAGAGGTAGAGATGGTGACAACGAGGGTGGTGACAACGACAAGGGACGATGGAGGAGGAGGTAGTGGTGGCGACAATGGTGATAACAGTTGTCATGGGAGAAGTGGCGACAATGGTGGAGGTGGAGGTCATGACATCGAGGGAGGTGATAGCGGCGGTGGAGGAGAAGGTAATGGCGGCAGCTGCAGTTGTAGCTTGGTTTAGTGGGTGGAATAAGACAAGTGAAATAATAACAAATGAAACTAAATGGTAATTGGATTTTTATCAACCATGCAATATGATGGTAATAAGTGTTCATAGCGGTGGTATGAATAATGTAATTATAAACTCTATTACTATACTTAAAGAGTAACCAAACACTCTTATTTTAATAATATATGAGGTTTAACTAGTTTGTTGGAGAAAAAAGAGGGATCCTTAAGGGGTTGGATCCTACTAAATATTGTCAATTTAGCCGGTAATAATGATTATAAATTTGAAAATCTTTAAAATATCTTTTAGTTCTTTAATTTTATATGAGGTATATTTGTTGTCCCTTAACTTCATAAAATATCTTTTAGTCCTAATACAGTTAATTTTGCTAACGAAAAAATGCAAACTCTAAGTGATAACGGTGTAAAACTTAAGTAAAGATTGTGTAATTAAATATTATTAAACTTAAATTTTAAATATGAGTAAATTGAAAATAAAATTTGTATAATTAAATGTTATTAGTTATCACTTAAATTCGTTGCGTATTTTCCGTTAAAGAATGATATTAAACTAAAAAAATATACTTTATAAAATTAAGGAATAAAAATATGCCTTATAAAGTATACCTTAGCGATTTGAAAAATATTACTGGTAATATTAATCACTTTGCTTTTTAATTTTGGGAAGTAGACAAAGGCTTTGCAAAGTCCTGCTCGTAAGATCAAGTTCTTCATCAGAATCTCTCTGGCTTGAGAAGTTTATTTACTGAGAAAGGTAGAGAAGGAAGGCAAAAATGGCAGGAAAGAACATCCCAAGATCCAAATCTCGAATCCTCCTTTACGGTCTCTGTCTTTTCGGATTCTCCGTCCTCTTCTTCCTCTTCTCAATCTCTTCTAACCGCCAATCTGCGCGTTCACAGTTTCTGAACCTTAACGTTAATGTGGAGACCTCATTTGTGGCCTCACTCGAGGATTTCCTCACGCGTAAAGCCGCTAGATCAACATTCGTTCGCGATGATACTGTGAGTGGGGAAGCTGGGGAAGAGGAAGTGAGAAAGCTGGATGATAGGATTTATGAAATGGGGATGGATAGGTTATATTACGGAGATCCCTACTACCCTGTGGATTTGCCGCTTAAGGTTTATGTGTATAACATGCCAAGCAAATTCACCTACGATTTGCTCTGGCTGTTTAGGAATACTTATAAGGAGACCGACAATCTGACCTCCAATGGCAGTCCTGTGCACCGTCTTATCGAACAGGTACCATCACATTTCAAAGGGTTTCTGTTTTTCAATGATATTCGTTGTATTTTCTCTCTTTTTACTCTGTGATTTTGTATTTTGCAATTATTTTCCACTAGGAGAATGTTTTGGTTATACATGTGATTATATAAGGATAGCATGAAAGAGGATTGAAATCAGTGGACAATCTTTCCTCGAAGTTATTGTTGTCATTACTGTTATTGCTGTATTTTGGTATTTAAGGTTATTCCATGCTACTTGAATGACTGTTTTGGCGACGATTAATCCATTAGTTTCCCACTGGTACTGTCAGTATCAGCTAACGGAAAACACATAATTAAATGGCAATCCTTATTATTTTGTAATTTTAGGATGCCTCTTCTATGAAATAATGCGAAGGAAGCCTTCTATACTGAATTGACATATTATAATTATTTTTAAAAAAAGTCCTTTTCTACTAAATTTATCTTGGGATACAGGACTATGTTGTGCTGTTGGTAATGTGCCGTTGCTTAGAACTTTCCATGCCCTTTTTTTCATTCCCCTCTCACATAATTTCTCCTTTAATCGGTGAAATTTGTTGTCAATGCAGCACTCCATTGATTATTGGCTTTGGGCAGATTTGATTGCTCCAGAATCAGAAAGACTTTTAAAGACTGTTGTTAGAGTTCATCGGCAAGAGGAGGCAGATTTGTTTTACATACCCTTCTTCACTACCATAAGCTTCTTCCTGATGGAGAAACAACAATGCAAGGCACTTTATAGGGTGTGAGTGCTCTTCCAAGAGTGTATTTTTCCTGCTTACTGTTGCTGAGGAAGAAATTATTTTTCCTGCTGCATGAAATTTGCTGCATTTATGAATCAACAGTTAATTGGTTTCATTATAATATTGAGTTATGATTTATATTTGCGTGGTTTGATTTTATGACATTATACCAACTATTCTGCATTTTTAGGGAAGTGGTAAAAATGTGTGTTAATGAAACTTTTTCAAATCAATTGAAATGAAATTTACAGAATTATTATTAGCAGGAAGTCATTTCTACTAAATTGTATGTTTAGTTTCATCCAAAATCTGTTGCTATTCCACTCTTAAATTAAGCTTTCTGTTTAGTATACCTTAAACCTACTAAATAGTCCATTTCTGATATCAATAATTTACACAAGTTCAAGATTTTGTTTTGGGGGTTTTTTATATCAGAGGTTTGCAGGGTAGAATGATACAGATGTTATAGAAATGTAGAGGATTTGAGAAGAGAAGAGAGAAGGAGAGGGAGAATACACAGAATCACATCACTGTGCATCTTCATTCATTCACATATTCATCATTCAACATAAAAGCATAGCATACAATGAAGAGCCATATGCCTTATATAGGCAACCACTCAAAACCCATTAATGCAAAATGGTTACTAACAAACTAACTAACCCTCCTAACTAACTAACTAATCCAACTAACTCCCTAACTAACTAACTAATATATTCTCTACACCTTACATATCATAGAACCTCTCTGTTCTTAAAAACTTAAGCAAGTCTTTGGTCCATTTTTGTTGCCTCCCAATCATATAACTTAATCGCATCAGAAGATTTCATATGTTTCTGTCAGAACCATGGTATCCAGTTAGCACTGTAGAGCTAGAACAGTTAGCTCAGATACCTATTTTATGTGGGTTCATATTATTGTTTTTTCACTGCCCTGTTACCGTCCTTATTTTCCGTTATGAATATTTTAAAAAAGCAGCATACTGATCACTGTGTTTTCAATATTTTATGAGTATTCTCCTGATGGTTGGTAGAAGTCATTTTTAATCTGTAACAGGGACTATTTGTATCCCTTGTGCTTTATATATGAATGATGGATGTAGTATAATTTTTTCCTTTATTAGTCATTCACTATGTCTTGTAGCTCTAATATGCCATTAGTTGTGGGCTTAGGAAGCTTTGAAGTGGGTGCAAGATCAACCCGCATGGAAGCGCTCTGGTGGAAGAGACCACATACTTCCCGTGCATCATCCCTGGTCCTTTAAAACTGTTCGGCGATTCATGAAGAATGCAATTTGGCTGTTGCCAGATATGGATTCCACAGGAAACTGGTGAATGCCTAAGTTGAATTTAAACTTATATGTCAAAATTGTAGCCATTGAAACTGGTCCTGATGGTCTTTCATATTTTGTAGGTACAAGCCAGGACAGGTTTATCTTGAGAAAGACCTGATTCTTCCTTATGTTCCCAACCTTGATTTATGTGATGCCAAATGTTTATCTGAAACAAATCCGAAGAGAAGTACACTGCTTTTCTTTCGTGGTCGGCTCAAAAGAAATGCGGTAAGCATGCTACTAGTTGAAAATATGGAAGTAAGAAATATATACTTGTTACTTAGTATTGAGTAATTAACAACTGATTAAAGCTAATAACATCCTTATTTAATGTTAAAATAATTTAGCGATTTATTATCAATTAATCATGGTTTCTCGCATTAGTCTGAACTAGACCTTTCTTCCCCGTGCAATGCACAGATAGCTGTTCTTCTTTTTGATAACTTTACTTACTATGTATGTTGTGTAACTGCACTTAGTTTCCTTATGGAAGTCAAATTATGTTGATCATGTTTTGTTTAAGCATAATGAAAACATCAACTCATGAAGTGGAAATTATAGCCCCGTGATCTACTACCTGCCTTTAACCAGATTTGATTGACCCATTGCTTTGGACTTTAATTGTATGGTACCATCCTAGGAAGACATAAATGATTGAAAACTCCCATCTTTGTTGCATATCAGTCGCTGATTTATCCAATTAAGAGATTTTGATGGTAGACCCTCTTGTGACACTTTACTACCTTTTGAGTGGATTTGGTATATGGAAGTGCCATGGTTATGCTTTAATGGTGTTATCTGGTATCCAGCTGTAATATTCTAGGTATACTTGACTGTTATCTGAGTCCTTCAAGACTCTGGCACTGGCAGCATCATGTGACTTCATTTGCACCTATAGATTATTTGACATTTTGACTTTCAATAAAGGTTTTGGACGGTGGTTGTAAAACTTAATTTGCTTATATTATTCATTTGCTGCTATGTGGTGAAAATATGACAAGAGATTGCATAATTAATTTCTGGAAATGCATATATGGTTAAAAGTTTAGTCATTCACTCACTATATGATTATGCGTACTAACATTTCTTGAAGGATTTGTTGTTTATTTTTATATTTTGATTCAGAAGTTCCTAAATAGGTTTGGCTGATTTCTTTTTAATCTTGTAATTTCAGGGAGGAAAAATACGCTCTAAAATTGTTTCAGAGTTAAGTGGAGCTGATGATGTAATTATAGAGGAGGGAACAGCTGGACAGGGTGGAAAAGCAGCAGCTCAAGGGGGCATGCGCAAGTAATCTAAATTTAGTACTTAATAGTATTTAGCTGGGTTACATCCTATGTAGTAATTATTTTGTTTCCTTCTATCGGATCAGGTCTCTATTTTGCATGAGTCCAGCTGGTGACACTCCATCATCTGCTAGATTATTTGATGCTATTGTTAGTGGATGCATTCCTGTAATAATTAGTGATGAACTGGAGCTCCCTTTTGAAGGAATACTTGATTACAGGAAGGTGTGTATACATTCATGTCGCCTTGATAGATTCATATCTGGAGAGCATCAAGTAATTAATTAGATGTAAGATGTTATATTTACAAGTTGTTAAATAAGATGTAGCCTTGTTAGGGTGCTAGTTAGCTTGCCTAATTGATCTGCTGGCTTTATTTTAGCATGGAAATATGTGGGAGAGGTCTATGTTATATCTGTTGCATTATATGTCTATGGCAGCACATGTAATTATAACAGCATATAATGGCTTAATGTATTTATGAAGCATAGGATACAAACATGTGAACGTGTCAAAATTCAAGACACGTCTCAGCATGGTGTATATTATATACATTTGTATATTTGTTTATTGCCTAATATTAATTTTTAGGGCATCCCTTGTATATTTTTAGAGCATCAAGTAATTAATTAGATGTAAAATGTTATATTTACAAGTTGTTAAATAAGATGTAGCCTTGTTAGGGTGCTAGTTAGCTTGCCTAATTAATCTGCTGGCTTTATTTTAGCATGGAATATGTGGGAGAGGTCTATGTTATATCTGTTGCATTATATGTCTATGGCAGCACATGTAATTATAACAGCATATAATGGCTTAATGTATTTATGAAGCATAGGATACAAACATGTGAACGTGTCAAAATTCAAGACACGTCTCAGCATGGTGTATATTATATACATTTGTATATTTGTTTATTGCCTAATATTAATTTTTAGGGCATCCCTTTTACTCATCTACTTCTAAAGAAAAATGCAATCAGCATTATCCTTCGTCTTCAATACTTTTGAAGCTTATTCCATTATTTTCAATTGAAAATCTATCATATAAAGTGTTGTTTGATATATTATTTGTATGCAACTTCGTCAGGAAATTTTTTTTATTATGTCATTAAGATCAGGTGCATAGACTCATTGTACCTTTTTTAGGTCATTTTTTTTGTTGTGCTTGCTATTTCCAAGCCAAAAATGGGCTGTTTTGATGCTGACATGTCTGAAATTGAGTGTGAAGATGCTTTATGGATGCATCTCTATTGGACATAATTTCTTGTTCATATTGCCTATGAGAAGCCTGCCAATCCGGAGAGGAATATTGTTTAGATCTTTAAGGATTTCACTTTCATTCCATCACTTAAACACATATGAATTAAGTGCAACAATAAGCTTGGCATGATTGAATTTTTTATACTTTTGTTTTATTGATCCATAGGCTGAAAACAGAGCAGTTTTATCATAAATATTCACATTTTGATGTTCTTAAAAGATTTGTGGAGGTCGGTATACACATGACATTGGTGATGATTGTCTTAGTCATAAGGTTGTGTTGTCATTGTGTCATATGGCCAATTTAATTGTTGCAGCTTTAGAATACATTTATATTTGATTGTTCAATTGGCAATTGCTAAGGGTTTGACTCCTTTTGCATATTTTCAGATAGCACTGTTTGTTTCTTCTAATGACGCCATAAAACCACGTTGGCTTTTGAAATTTTTGAGAGGCATTAGCCCTGCTGTTATCAAAGAAATGCAACAAAATCTTGCCAAGGTTTGTGATCATGTTATTTCTTGACTTCATAATTTCTAATTAGAACTTTGTTGTTTGATTCTTCTGCCTTTTTACCTTGCAAAATATGGATGGCTATCATTTAAAATCATCCTGCACTAAGTGTTGTTTGATGTTAAGTATCATGTATACGTATCAGACTTGGAAATTGGTTACGTCTAAAAACATATTCTTGAGTAATTGACATTTTGTAATATAAGAAAATAAACGCTCTTGTTTATTCTTTTTCAGAAATTAACATTTTGTCCTTTGTCTTTCTGGTTGTTGATTCTTCTTTTGATTGTGTTTTCTTCAGTACTCAAGGCATTTCCTGTACTCCAGTCCAGCTCAACCATTGGGTCCTGAAGACTTGGTTTGGAGAATGGTTTGTTTACGTCTTATACTTCTGAAGTTCCTTTTATTTTTCCTGAAAAGAAAGAGCATTAGATATTTTCAGACGCAATGCACGCTCAATATATGGCTTTGGTTCGCCAACTTGTGACCTAGTTATTGTTTGGGCCATCTGATGCATATGTTACAGGGTCAATAGAATATTGTGGTGGTGATTGGGATAGTCCCAGGGTTTAGTCCTGATGTAGGATGACAGACCAAAACGTAGGAGTCCATGAGCTATATTAATTTAGAATATTTCCGAATGGACTTTGCTTGAATGCTGTAGTGAGGACCTTAATTTTTTTAAGATTTTGTTAGGTTTTAGTAGTTGAGTCCTTATATAATGGAGATATTTGCATCCATGGGTTGAGTGTCATGACTTGTGAGGTTTACAAGGTTTGAGTTGCTTAAGAAGCATACTACATGTAATTAAGGTCATTATGGTCAGGCCATTACAAAAAAGGGTGCATGATCCTCTCTGTTCATTTTGTTCCTGATTATTCCCTGAAACACCGATTTGATCAAACCTGTTTCTGATGAGTATTTTTAGTAAGATGGGTAACCCTCTCCCGGAAACTAACTATTTGAAATGGGAGACCCAACCAACTTAAAAATATGCCGTAGAGCGTCTAATACTAATCCGCGTGTAACTTAGGCATCTCCAGTGATCTCCCCCATTTCATTCTTTGCCAATTTCTTCCACCTGTTATTAGGTGGTTCAGCTATTCCTCCTAATTTAGAAAATGTGGTCAAATGTAAGGTGCCCAATTTCAATTTGTGCTGCAAACAGCGAGAAATGTCAAGGGAGAATTACTGTTTAGTCGCACATAATAAATTTAATTAAAGTTAATATGATCTTTGGTCCCTCAAGTTTGTCCTCATTTTGATTTTAATCCCTCAAGATTCAAACTATAGGTCTTAGTTTCATTTTGTTTAAAACATTGGTTCCTATAACTAAATAAAAACCTAAACCATTTTGCCACTATAGGGACTAAAACCAATGGTTTGAAATTTAAGAAACCCAAACAGAAGTGAGGGCAAACTTGAGAGACCAAAAATGGTATTAACCGATTTTATTACTAAAAGTTCCTTGAGTTGTCAACATGCCTTGACCTGTTGTCATTTCCGGATTTTGTCATTTTATGTTTATCACTTGTTGGGGGACTTTTCTAGTGTTCAGATTGCTCATATGAGACTGTACAATAATTCTCCCAAAAATCAATGCAGAACTGCATGCTCAGATCTTAATCACCAGCACTTTGTGGTGGTTTGTGTTAAACGAGTCACATCCTAAATATATTTGCATCATATTCTGGTGTGTTGGTATTGGTTATATGGAACCATGTATGGAGTTAGTATAATAATGTTTTTTTTCTGTTATATGGTGCAATAGTTGGCTGGAAAGGTGGTGAACATCAAGCTTCATTTGCGAAGATCTCAACGTGTGGTAGAAGGGTCCAGAAGTCTCTGCACGTGTGACTGTAGGCGTGTCAATACCACTTCTCATACTGCTCCTGCACTATAAGATATCTCTTAAAAGGTGTCGTGTAAATGCTATATATCTTTGTGATTCTGCTCAATTTTATGGCAGTAACCACTGACAGAGAGCTCATTATTTATTTATTTCTTGTGACTTGTACTTTTGATAGATAATTACGTAAACTTTGAGGTAAATGAATTTGATTTTGTTATTGGAACAGAGAAGCACCCACATTGGCTTACTTCTTTCCAATAGAAACTCTATTCATCATAGTTGTCTTTAAAAAAGATATTTATTTTTTCGGATTAAGAGTCATAAAAACTATGGAATTGTGAGAATTAGAATTAATAACTAATTACTCATTCGGTCTTAAATAAGGATATAGTTTGTAGTGTAATTATACCATAAAATACGTATATTTAGGATCGGAGGTAGTATTAAAATATAATATTCCTCTTATATTTAATATGGCGTATTCTATCCTCTCCTGACTCTTCCTTGATAGGAAAAACTCTTGAAGCTTAGTATGTGAATGCTTACTCTAGTGGCATCCTACTCAAGCCTTACGACTCTTCATGATTATTGAAGGGCATTTTGAAATTCGAAACCGTTTATCCAAACACTTTGAAGCCAAGCTAAAACGAAACTCATTTCACACGTAAAAGTTATTTTCTAATAACTAATCCAAACACACTAGACAATCTGTTGGAGCATTGGAGATCGATTGTCCATTCCTATAAGCCACCAATTGTGCGGCCCATGCAATCTAGCTCAGAAACAAACAACACCAACCTATTTGTCTCTGATTGTTGAGGGAAAAAAACCAAATTGTCTCTATCTGATAATGCATTATCATTATCCTCATATCCATCCTGTTTCGAACACCAACAGGATCTTTTCCTTATATGCTCCAGAGATTGCTTTGAAAATTATTGCTAAACCTATTTCTTTCTTGAGTAGACCTGATCGCCTTATTTGGGGAGAAAATGCCTATGGAAGTTATTTAACCAAGGAAGGGTTCCAGAAAACACTTCCTTTCTATGGCACTCATAATTCCTTTTGGAAGTTTCTCTGGGCGATTTCTCTTCCAAAGAAATATTCGTACATGTTATTCATTTGGAAACTCATCAATAGTGTTGTGCCATCAATAAACATCATCATCTTCAAGCTTCAGGTTCCTCTCAATTTAGGTGTGAGTCTGATGAAAATTTAAACCATGTATTCTGTTCTTGCCCTTTTGCAAGAGGAATTTGGTTTTCTTGTACTGGCTTTATGATTGAATTCTTAGAATTTGGTGGTTTCACTAGATGGCTTCAGGAATGTCTTTTGAACTTTAAGGAGAATAATGATGACTTCATGATTATCAAAATAATCATAGTAATCAACTCTTTATGGATGTGGAGAAATAGAATCCTACATGGAGGTCAAAAATTGATATCTTGAAGGCTGTGGATGAAGTTATTTCTCTAGCTCGTTTCTGCAGTATGGCTTTTGAAGCTGAGAAAGAAATTAAATAGGTTCAAGTTTCTTCAGGATATCACCTTTACCGGTCAGCATGGTTAGGGTGGAAATAGGCTAGGCTAGGCTTTAGCTAAGTAAGTCCGGGCTTGCAACGGAGATCCAAAGCTTAAGCCTAGGTTTGAGCCTGTATGTAGGCTTTTTTTTTTTTAGGCTTGAGCCTGAGCTTTCAAAAAGACATGATAGGCCTGAAACTTATTTAAAAGCCTACTTAAAATGTCGGCTTTTAATCAGACTTAAAACCTATGCATCTAATTTCATATATAGTTTTATCAAGCCTATTTAAATGCCTACATTATGTATTAGAAGTTTAGGGATTCATTCTCATATGAAATAAAAGAGTTAGTAAGAAAAAGAAAAGAACACCTATTGGCAACAATTGTCTGAGTAAGTAAGAATAAGAAAAATCAATCATCTATTGACTAAGGAAATATATTTTCCACAAGTTTTCACCCTTAAGCATGGTTGGATCCTCATTTTCCACAAGTTTTCACCCTTAAGCATGGTTGGATCCTCATTTTCCACAAGTTTTCTTCACCACCTCACTTAAGGACTTGGATTTGCTTTCAAGGACAGTCTATCCAATCTTTCAAATGGCAAAAGCTTTTAAAAGTTTTCATTTGGAAAGTCCTACGCTCATCCACTTTTCTGTGATATCTCTGCTCTTTTAAATTCCTTTACTAAACTCCTGTTTTCAGGACCACAAGGATGACCACATATTTCTATCTTGTAATATAATAGTGTTGTCCTTTCTCTTGTAACAGACCTTTGTTTTTGTTTTACTTAATATAACCTTGATCATTTTATCAAAAAAAAAAAAAGGAATAATTTGTAAATAGCTAATTTTTTGTATAATACCTGCAAATAGTATTTTTAGAGGAATGAATGGCATTTTTTGGACACATTCATTTGGTGATGCGCCTCTGTAGATAGAGACAAGTACTCTTTTTTTTTTTTTTCACACAGCTTTTAAAAAGTAAAACAGAAAACATAACATAAAAGTTTGGTAGTGTTAGATTAACATAGCTCAAACCATGATCTTAGACATCTAATCCCTACGGTGTTGGGAGAGAGTTTCGTAGCTAGCACTAAAGCCTTTAGAAGGTCTATAGTGTGAGGGAATTAGTCACTGTTCGTGACAGTGGTTAGTGGTTACCATGGGCCTACAAAAAAAAAAAAAAAAAAAAAAAATATAGCTTAGGCCCACTTGGTCCTGACTCTAGGTTTAGTTGATGGTTCTATATGCATCGTTTTATCGTTTAATTTATTAAATAAATTGGCATTTTGAAAAAAAAAAAAACATACATTGCTTGGGCCAGACGGGGAAACGGGAAAATGGAAAAAATAATAATAATAATAATAAAGGAAACGGAAAGTAAAGCAGACGAGTAGGCCAACTGCATCAACCTGAAATAGGAGCCCAATAGAGGCAAATACTCTTTGAAGTAACTTCAATCTAAAAATTAGGGTTGTAGCAAAAAAAAAAAAAAAAGGAAAAAAAACAAACAAATCTAAAAATTAGGGAAAAACATTGATATATGTGTGTGTGTAATGTTCATTAATCACTTCTATCCCTATCGATGTTTATTATTGCTCCGCTCCTAAGGAACTTGTTAGAAGGTTAATCTTAATTTTAAATATAAAACCTTAATATATTCTATCTCTAATATTTATCTTTTTTTCTCAAACTAATTTACCTAATTTATAAATTTGATTTAATAATTTAATGTTGTGTATAAATATTTTTAGAATATTATGTCATATTTATTATTATTAAAGGGTTAATGAGAAAATCAGGCGGAGTTTTTTCCATGAAACCTTCCAGTATATTGTAGAAAAAGTGAAGTCAAAACTAGCATTGAAAGTTTTCACCTAGATGCAATCTTTCCTTGGTTCCGAAAATTTTAAAAACAGAGCAATTTTGTCATAGTCGTTATCTCGTTAATTTTGACCGTTAGTTTATCAAATATGTTGAACTGACAATCCATGCATGTCATTCCCATTATTTTTGTTAAAATGAAAATTTGCCCCAAAAGTTCATGTATCATCTACTTTATTTTTTTGAAAAAAATTTCGAGGCAAAATTTGCACTTTAACAAAAATAATGTAGACATTATATTTGATCAACAAACGATCAAAATTAACTAAGATAATGGCCATAACAAATTGCCTCCCACAAACTTTTGGAACTAAATTGCCCTTAACCCATTATTAAATAATTTATATGGCTTACTTGACTTACTCAAATAGGTTTAAGTCTAACAAAAACAAAATACCAATTAAGGGTGAACAGGTCGGGACAAGATCATGAAATTTTCAACTCATGTCCCATTCCACATGAAATTTTCTTTGTAAAAAAAAAATGTCTTTATCCAAAAAATGTGAATAAAATAAAATAAGAAGACTCTATATTTAATTCATATCGATGATGATGCAGTAATAAGCACTTTAAAGAGATTAAAGTGAAAAAGCAAGAAAGTGGATCTAATAACGAAAGTAGGGAGTTAAGGTAGTAAGAGCATATTCTTGAACTTTATTCATTTGACTACAATTCAAAATCTTCCTATAATTCTCTTACACACATTTCTATAGCCGAAAACATAAAGTAAAAAAGGTGATCTTTTTTTGTATTTTGAACTCTAAATAGAGTTAAATGGGGAATTACCATGAAGTCCTAGGGAATTAATTTAATTATTAGCAATTCTCAATGACAAGTGAAATGTTATTATTTTTTAGGGTTAAATACCAATTTTACCATAAAAGTATTGGTAAGGACACACTCGACCAAGTTTTTTTTGGTATTATTTTTGGCCCGAAGTTTACAAACATAATGATCTTGCCGATCAGTTGATCTTGACTGTTGGATCGTTGCTCTCTTTGTAAACTTCTAGGGCAAATTTGCTTCTTAAAAAAACTTCCGAGGTATATTTGCTCCCTTTTGTAAACTTTCGGGGCAAAATTGACACCAAAAAAATTTTCGGGCCTTTGAGTGCCCCTTTACCAAGATTTCCGTGATAAATACTTCCGTGATAAAAATGATATTTAACCCTATTTTTTACATTGGAACTTATCATTACTTGCTCGTCTATTGTTATTGGGATATTTTAGTAATTAAGTCCTTTTTTGGGGATCTCATCATATTTCCTCCGAAAACCTTTCCCCAGATCATGACATATAGATACTAAACGTTGCTTTTCTTTGCACTCAAATTGTTAAGGAGGACATAAAGCTTGAAAATTTGTAAAACTCCACCCAACTTCCAATGAAAATAGCAATTGAGTATGATTCAAGATAATTATGTGAGTGAAAGCGACTTAATATTTTCCCTTTTAGGCTTTAAAGAGCAAAGTATTTTCACCTTTCCTAATAAATGTGTTTTTTAAAATTTAAATGTATGTGTTCCTCCTTCTGGGGTGAGGCTCTTTACTATCTCAATTAATAACTTGTTGGTAACAACTTAATATTTCTATTCTAAATACTAATATCAAATATTTTGAATAGAAAAAAACCCGGTTGAAGAAAGCTACAGTTTTCATTTGTGTTTAGATTTTGTATTTGTTTGGTTTTACTTATTTTAAGTAATTTTATGCTGGAAGATTAGTTTCGTAAGAGACAAAAAAAATATTTCCAAACTGCAACAGCCAACATGTACATGGAGTTTCTGTATGTGGGCATGCAAGGATTGAATAGCCTTTTGCTTTTTTTGTTATTTGTTTCTCTTTGAGAGAATTTCAGTAAACTCTAACTCTCGGCTGACTTTAATTAAAATAAAGATTAAAAGATTATGAAATTACACTATAGTATTAAAGGACTATATTGAAATTATGTGCCCATTGAGGATAATTGCATCTTGTTTTCTAACAAAAAAATTATTAAATTGGTGATTTTCCCAATCTAGGGAATTCTTTTACATTTTTAACAAGTTTTGGCTATAGTCTATATATATTCTTAATGAATTTAGTTCTTATCTCAATACTTGTAATAAATTTTGGTTTTAATAAAACTATATTTAAAGGCGACAACAAAGATAATGACTTTAAACTCATATACAAGTTCTTATAAAACTATAAAAAATTATATTTTAGAGGGAAAATATTACAAGGGCACAACTGATAGCGCTCTTCTAACCAAAAAAAAAAAAAAAAAAAAACTATAGAATGAAAAATAATAATTTGAAACTGCATGAATATAAATAAAGATTCATTTAAATCGTGAGGATCAATAATGGTATTAATTCTAAATTTTAAATAAATATATAGATTAAAGAGTTATTTGATAAATGAGAATAATTTAAGTTGGTAAAGTTTTTAGGCTTTTTTCCCAAAATGCCCCTAATTAAATAACTATTTACCAAAATGCCCCTGTTTTCAAACTATTTCCCACTTTGTCTCTGTTTTGTCGACTAAACCACCGTTTAGTCGACTAAAACGCGGCTCCTTTTTTTTTTTTTTTTTTTTTTGATTTCCACGAGGTTTAGTCGACTAAGCACCGTAGCTTAGTCGACTAAACCTCGACAGAGAGCATTTTTTGCTTATACACGAGGTTTAGTCGACTAAGCTACGTTTGCTTAGTCGACTAAACCTCCTGGACAAGTAGGGCTTTTTAAAGCCCTCATTCGCAAAAAACAACCCTAATAGCCGACTAACCACCGTAGAGCTCTCTTCCTCTGTTTTTTCGGCCAAAGGTTGCTCAATTCGTTGGTGGGTTTCGACGGATTTTCAATCTAGTGTTGTTTGCTTCGATTTAGGTATGTTCCTCATCTTTTTTTCGAAGTTCCGACGTAGGTTTTGTGTTTATGCTAACCCCCATTTGGGTTTGTACGTTTTGTGATCTGATTTGGTTGATTTTGGTTTGAATTTGTGCCATTTGCTTCGATTTAGATATGTTTCCATCTTCATTTTGAAGTTCCGACGTCGTTTTTGGGTTTATGCGACCCCCATTTGCGTTTTTGCGTTTTGCCCTATGCTCTCCTTGTTTTGTTGTGTTTCTTTCATTGATTTGAGTATTTCATTTGTTTTTATGGATGAAATTGATGAATGTACATGTGAAAGTGAAAACGCAAGCAAACCCCCATTTGTGTTTTTGCGTTTTGCCCTATGCTCTCCTTGTTTTGTTGTGTTTATTTCATTGATTTGAGAATTTCATTTGTTTTTATGGATGAAATTGATGAATGTACATGTGAAAGTGAAAACGCAATTATTTCAAAACCGATTCTAATTGAATTGATCCTTATCCTTACAACATTCATTTGATTGATACATGTATCCACCAATTCAAAACATAGGTACAAGCAATATGCCCACCGAATCCTTCTTAACAATCAATGAAAGTGAAAGAAGTTAAGTTTAACCCCTCGCCTTTTATTTTCCTAAGCAAACCCATCATTGATTTGTGGACTAATTTCACTTCGGTTTTCATGAATTTTATTGATGTTGATTCTGTTTTTCAGTGGTAATAATGATTGTTTGTGAAATTGATGAATGTATATGGGAAATTGAAAATTATGAATGTTTGTTGATGGTTTGTAATGTCCATTTGTAGGTCGGTGTTGCAATTATGTGTCGTAGGGAGGCTCCTTCTCGGCGGCAATGAGAGAGAGAGAGCGGGTTAAGCACGGCGCGGCGCGGGCATCCTCCTCAGGTCACACCGACAACGGGATCCCGAGCCCGTTGTTGATCTTCGGTTTGGTTATTTGTTTAACAATAATGAAGCCGAGCATGCACGATTTATGGAAAATCTTGCTAGAAGACCCATTATCAAGCCGAAGTCACTAGATATGACATTCTTTGCGAGATGAGGGATTTGACATAGTGGTCTTTGTTGGGAATTCCTATTTGATAGGGCTGGCCGATATGTCTTGTCCGTATTCGAGGGTTATGGTGAGAGCTTTCTACCATAACCCGAGCTACATAAATGGCGTCGAAGTCTTGTGTCTCGGGATTGACATAGTGATGACGGCCCCCATCGGAAGGATATACTTTGGGACATGATTTTGATGCGAGGGATGAGGATAGATACTTGTATGATGGGGATAGCAATGTAGTCATTGGGGGATTTCATCGAGATGAGGCGGCGAGGCCGGGAGGCCGGGAGGTCATAGACCTGTACTTACCGTGGGGGCAGTGGTACCGTTAGTTCCCGTATCCTCTTCTACGCCATGACCCACATTTTGTTCCCTCGGGCTTACAATCATTCGAGGGTGTTGGAGGGTGACATCCCTGTGATGTGGTGTATTCGGCATGCCATACCGGTGAATTGGCGGCATTACATTTGCTGGATTATGTCCAAGGCTAAACAGAAGGATACAGCCTCACTCCCATACGCCTACCTCGTTCAGAAAATATTGGAGTATTTTTGTGTTCCAATGCAGAATGAGCAAATGGTGGATCACGGTTCATGGAGTGATAGGTTTGGACGGCGGCTATTGGAGCAATGCAAGATCTCCAAGGTGGCGGATGGGGTGTGGGAATACGGCGGTGTAGAGGAGGGTGTACCCCAGGTGGCCTTCCACCCATTGTTCCTCCCGAGGTCCCCGATGACGATGATGATGTTGATGTTCAGATGGAGGACATTGTTGAGCCGGACGGTGGATTCTCCTTGCGTGATGTCATGTTGGCCATCCATGATAACAGGAAACAGATGTCCAAGATGGAAGCCAAACGAGAAAAAAGAGGTGGAAGTGGATGTATGGTAGGATGAAGGGGTTAGAGGATGCGCTTGGTCGGTTGCGACTTGGACGACCTTTCTCGGATGACGATGACAACGACCAGGAGGATCCCGGGGCATCTGAAGAAGATGAAGATTAGATCTAGGGATTTTATGTTTTATGTTTGCTCTTTGACTTGATGTTTTTTTGACTTGTATTGAATGTTTGCTTTGACTTGATGTTATTTTGTTTGTTTGCTTGAACTTGGTGAATTTGATCTGAATTTGGTGCTTCTTTACTAATGACATGTGAATGCTTTAGGTTTATGTGGTTTAGGTTTTGGCAAACCGGTTTAGACGGTTTATTGAACTATTAGACTGATTTTGAGACATTAGCGGATAAAAGCTATGTAACGCCCTTGATTGTTGGCAAAAATAACTTCCCCAAGTCACATTGACGTGTATCTCTGAGTTGGTATAGGTTTCGTGCAAGGAGCAAACCGAACTCGGAAAGTCACCATGCTTCTGTGACCGGTTTAGTCGACTAAACCATATGGTTTAGCGACTAAACCATATGGTTTAGTCGACTAAACCGGTCACGCGAAGCATGGTGACTTTCCGAGTTCGGTTTGCTCCTTGCACGAAACCTATACCAACTCAGAGATACACGTCAATGTGACTTGGGGAAGTTATTTTTGGCAACAATCAAGGGCGTTACATAGCTTTTATCCGCTATTGTCTCAAAACTAGTCATTCATTCGATACAATCAATGAATTAGTGGATGCTTCGAATTTCCAAGTTTTTACCTAAACAAATCATCATAAACTCAATAGAAAACACGTTATATATATTTCAACCTTGTCTAATCCTCGTTGGACATGTGTGCATATTATGACCGGCTTGGTTGCAATTTCTACATCTTTGCTTGATCAAGTTGAGGTTTGAGACTCCACCCAATCCATCTCATTCTCGTATCCTTGTAGACTTTGGTCTTCCCCGTGTGCGTGACAAACTTGCGTTTGGGACAACGGTTTGGCCCTCTCCTTGTTGAATCAACAATTCATTGCCTATCGGATACCGATGTCTTTGCATACACGACTAATGTATGGGATAGTGAATACCGGGTCAACATAATCGTAATGGTTCAAATTTTCCATCTTGCATACTGCTAATACGTGACTGTAGGGATACCTTCTTGCTGTGAACCTCCCATATTGACATTTGCGATTGATCAAGTCAACCCTCATTATGTCACCACATGACATGTGTAGATTGATTGTAAGCATCCTCAACCTCAAATAACCGTAAATCTCTGTCATAAAGTCGCACACGATATGTGACGGTCAACTGGTCCATCCTTTGTAACTCTTCTTCGACCTTTTTTGAGACTATCCTTCCAGCCGATATGTCTCATTAATCTCAACACGCCCGGTAACAAAATATTCGACAAGTCTACTACAAGTCATCTTCACCAATGCCGTGATTGGCAGATTACGTGCACTCCTGAGAACCTTGTTCACACACTCGGCGAGGTTAGTCGTTTTGTGACCAAACCTCCGTCCTTTTACATCGTAGGACCTGCACCATTTCTCCTTTGGAAGCCACTCAAACCAGGTGACAGACTGTGGGTTTGCTTCAATAAACTCCTGAAACTTGATGTCAAACTGGATCTTTGAACTCATGTACCTCGTATAACAAATGAAATATAACCTCATAACAATGGAAACAAATCAATCATAACAAATGAGTTTACGATGTAAATGACATGTGAACTTTCATACCTAGTTTCATAACAGTTTTCTTCAATTGCATATCCCTAAATCTAGTATTAAAGTTGCTCCCGACATGACGTAGGCAATACACATGATAGGCATATGGAGGCGCCAAGTAGGGTGATCTTTAACCGCCTTTATGATACCGGCATGACGATCGATATTAAACAAATGCCTTGCCTCTGCGTCACATGGTCACGTAGGAGACACAAAACCCACCACCAATCATCATACTTCTCACCAGGAGGAACAACAGCAAAGGTAATGGGGAGGAGCTTCCCATCCCCATCCCGTGAAGTCGCAATCAGCAGTACCTTTGTATTTTCCGTATGCAAGGTGGGTGCCATCAACTTGAAGTATGGGCTTACAGTATTTGAAGGCTTCTATGGTCTGGTGAAATGTCCAAAAAACCCTACGAAAGACGCGTTTGTCACTAAAAAAACGACGTTCGTCGAAACATTCATCAGTATCAAGCCTGAAAATAGAACCCACGTTACACTGCGTCATGTATGTCAACCAATTGGGCAAGAATGCATATGATTCCTCCCAATCACCAAATAACTTCACAATGGCCTTCATTTTCGCCTTCCAAGCCTTCTTGTATGTTATATTATATCCATACAAACGTTGTATCCTCTCTTGTATCAAAGACCGGTTTTAAAGCTGGATCTTCTCTCAACATACCTGGTGAAAACAAAGCAAATTCTAAATGTCAAACAATAAACAAACCGAATGTAACCGCAACAAAATAGAAAACCTACTGATAATGGCTGCACATATAACTTCCGATCGAGTTGTCTATGATCCCGGCGAGACTGCGGTTGAGGCGGGTGTGCTCTTGACCCTACTTACGCACCACCCAACTATTTCCATTCTTGGGGAAAATTGCCCTCATATACCGGGGACAACCGTCGGCATGGTTCCGACACCGCATCACAAACCTATGCTCATCGCTTTTTCCAACTTTGGTACATACGATGAGACTTCATGCAATACAATTTCACGGCATGTTGCATTTCGGCCTTAGAAGGAAACTCTTGATACAAATATAATGGATCACCTAATCGCCAATCACCTTGCTTGTCATTATCACCATACAACGTGTCCATCTCATCGTCACGGTGCGCCCAATTAATATCGGAATAGTGCGGGCTTTCGTTCCAAAATGGCTCACTCTCGGGCCCCATCATCAATATGATCTTTTTCTCAAAACCACTAAATACATATTACAAATACAAGTACAATTACAAGTTTACTAACTTACCACTTCTAATTGGGTCAACACGAAGCGGTGGCATTGTTACGGTACTCGGGTTTACTCGATTCGTGTCTCTATCAAAATCACCCTCCACATCGCATATCGAGGTGTCACCTAGTGGAATAAACCTCTCATATTCCTCCTCCTCATCGTTATTGTGCCAACTCTCATCTTCCTCATCCTCCCCTTCATCCGTCAATGTTACGACTTATTAAGACTTGTGAAGGTCCGATACACCGACACGGGTCTCTCTTTTTGACCAACATACTTGTGCGATCTTGTATGCATGGGTATAGATGATGATTCACCGATTCAAGCTCAAGATATATCTCAATAAAATTTTGTGCTCTCCGATTAGCAAATGCATCTATGACACACTCTACGTCTTCATCATCACATACATCGTTACTAATGTAGTATACAATATCCTTACCCACTATAGTCTCCACTTTGGCAATTAACCGATGAATGCATTGGCGCCATGTAGCCCCAATTTTTGGTGAATTCTTTCTCGAGCTCGTTGTATGTAATTCCCAGTTTGATTTTCATCATTTTCGTTTTTCCTTCAAATTGAACACCATCGGGACTTTCAAAATGCCTCCCACTATGGTAGATTACGATAACGTGCATGTTTGAACTTGAACTCATCCTTCACACAACAATTTGTGAGCCGAAAAAGGGAGGGTTTCGGCTTACAACCAAAGAAACAATCCGAACAAAGTGAAACTACAATGATTATACAACAATCAGACCTTGAACACGGTGGAATGAGATTAAACTTTGATGGGTCGCATTAAACTGAGAAAAGAGAGAGTATTCGGTTGGGAAAGGGTTGCAAATGTATGATTAGGGTTCTGTTTTGCGCGAATGAGGGCTTTAAAAGGCCCTCTGTCCGAGGTTTAGTCGACTAAGCACTGTAGCTTAGTCGACTAAACCTCGTGGATAAGCAAAAATGCTCTCTGTCTGAGGTTTAGTCGACTAAGCTACGATCTTTGTCGACTAAACCGTGGTTTAATCGACTAAAAAGGGCGAAAGTGGGAAATAGTTTGAAAATAGGGGCATTTTGGGAAAAAAAGCCAAAGTTTTTATCATAAACTTGATGAAGTTTGGGTCATTGATTATAATTTTATCTTAAAAGTGACCACACAATGGAGAAAACGCGTTTGGCAAATGAGAGCGCAAGAATCGGTAAAGGCACATGTGAAAGCGATCATGATTTGAGAGTGAGTGGGAGAGAAAGAGAGACCGAGGGCCGAATATAATATACCTAAAAAATTGTTAAATAAAATGAAATAAAAATAAAAAGAAAACGTTTTACCGCCTCTATTCACAATACATGGCACTTTTAAAATGAATGGTGGGTCTCAGTTTAATTAATGTTATTTTTTACCATGATTAATACTCATTTTTTAGTTTTTCCTTTTCTCTAAAATAATATTCTCAATATAATTAAGCACATTTTTAATAAGGGTAAAAATAAATAAATAAAAATATTTTAAGATATACTTACTCCCATCCTAATTATAAGATCAAGTTGATTTTTTTTTGAGAAATTAAAAAAACTAATTAAATTACTTTGAAGTATTTTTATTTTATTTTATTCTTAAACTAATTAGGTTGACTAATAAAGTAATATACAATCTAAAAATACACAATATATGATATAATTAAATAAATTATTAACTAAAGTGTACATTTTGATCCTTATGTTTGCCTTTGGTATTATTTTAATCCCTTAAATTTGTAAAATATACGTTTGACTCCTTAATGTTAACACTGTTTGTATGACTTAACGAAAAATATCTTGACTCAACAATTTTAAGTGATATTTATACGCATTAAATGTTGACCAAGCATACTTATATGTTGGTATTTTAAATCATATTAATTTATTAAAATACTAACATATAAGCATGTTTGACCAGCATTTAATTGTATTTAATTGAGTTAGTATTTTTTTATTAAGTTTAAAATTATTGAATTAGTATTTTCTATTAAAAACTAAAATGATAATAGAGATAAATATAAAGGACCAAACATATACTTTAACATAAATTATTTAACTTCCTATATTAAATAACTGTTATTTTATTTAAACGTGATATACAATTAAAGTGACCTTTATTTATCAGTGAGGGAGTATTAATATTGTTGTGATAGGAAAAGGCATGTGAATAGGCACGTCATCTCGAAGAAGTACTTCCTCATTCCCATATTCCCTTTCTTTTACGCGTTCCCACGCCCTCGGTCGGTTAGAATAAGCATTCCGACGACTACGGGCTCGAGGGCTACAGAGAAGCGCTTAGTGTCTGTTTATGATTATAATATTTTTGGTCTTAAATATAAGATAAAAATTATAATATAAAAGAATAGAGCAACATTTAAGATTCTTAAAAGTGTTTATTTATGTAAATAAAATAATTTTTCTTATATATTTATCTTGTATATTACAAATTGTTACCGACCTGTACCAAATAATGGAAGGGCCTAACAGTGGATATCTTACCTGGCAGATATATCAGGATCTATCTACAATAGATGAGTATCTTAACTCCCCCAGAATAAAGGAGTATCCTTGTATATGATATAACGGCCTAGATACTTGCACCAGAGATCACGTAGGGTCCGGTATATCCTACTTATGGTAAACTCTATAAATACAGGATCAAGCCTTAAGGTACACAGGTTCTAAACTCTAAACTATCTATATACCATTTTGACCAAAAAAAAAAACTATCTACATACCATCACACTGTGCGCACACACCACCCCATTTGACGAGAGCCTAGTTTGTGCGTAGTGATCACACGCTTCTCCTGCATATCTCTCCCATATAGATACTCAGGCAGAGCCCATCGATCCAAGATCAAAGCACCAGTCCAAGACTAGACATCTATATTCTACACCAGAACACAAATCATAATTAAAAAGCTGTCTTAAAATACTACAATCGTTGTTCCAAACAAAACATTAAAATTACCATTCTTGTTTTTTTGGCCCACACACTTAAATGACCGATTTAGCTACTATTCCCCGTGCTTAATATAATTGGTTTATAATATAATAAAATTATATATACGACCAATAACATCTTATATTAAGAATTAAAACTAAATATTAGTATAAATTTTAGTTGTATTTCCCCAAGTGAGTCCCACTTTATGAATCGTACCATATATTTGTATTATATCAATAATCAAATCTTTAAATAAATTATTTGTCCAAAAATTTCTCTTATCACTAGCTTTATCAAATGTTTTCTTTAGTTTTCCTTTGCTGTTTTCAAGAACTCTATACTCTTTGATCCACCTTCTTTCATTGATGCATTCCAATAGCGTTTATATCATAGTAGTAGCTTTTTATTTATTTTATTTTTTAATTTTTTTTCATTGACGTCCGATGCTACTAGTAATCAAAATTCAGTTCATGAAACGTAGGTTGACAATGAAAGGAACCTCACAGATCATTAGTTAAAGTGGAACGACCCTAGCCGGTCAATCCAAACGCTCAGTCATAACTCATAAGAGTAGTTTTAATAATTAAATTTTTTTTATAAAATATCATTTGAAATTGGAAACTATAAGGACCCGTTTTGTACAAAAAAACTGGTGGGGAGGGAAAGAAAGGGAAATGAAGATTTGAAAGATGAGAGAAGATGACTTGAGTTGTTTTGTAGGAAGAAAATGAAGATGTGGTAGTTGGTAAAGAATTAGGAAATGTATATTTTACCCTAAAAAAATTAATTCAAAATAAAAAAGAAAAACATTTTTTTTTGCTAAAATATATTTAAAAAAATATATTCTTGTTAAGTTGAACTCATGAAAAAAATATTTGTCAAATTCAACTTTCCCGCCAAATTCAACTTCCCGCCAAGTTTGAATTTTAGGGGGTAAATCTGTCCAAAAAATACTTTCCTGCGGAATATAAGTCTCACCTTTAGAAGATCTTGACCGAACCTTCTGTCTACCAAATACTTAAAATCCATGGGAAGATTGACATCTTCCCTTTCCTTCTCTAATCTTCTTTCTACTAAACAGGTGCTAACAGGTAGCAATCAAGGATTAACGGAAGTTTCAAAGACTCTTGGGCCCCACGCTCTAGTGGCCCCAACACTCTTTGAAATGGTCCCTTGTTTTGTTCCAACATGCATTTCCTTGCATTCGCGGGCGCACGACGGTGTGTGTGAATTTGTGTGTTTAAATATTGTTTGGGAAGGAAAAAAATTGAAAAAATTTCTTTTTTGAAAAAAAAAGATTAACGGATGGCAACTGAAAAAATTGATGGCAATTGTGTAAATAGGGAAAAGATGGATGGCAAGAAAAGCGGAGGCGGACATTAGGTGTTGAATATGTCACAACAAAGAAACAGCTGGGATCTGCCAATGTGTTAAGTTAACGTGTAAATTAACGCGCACATGTTAATAATAATAATTATCAACCGCCGATTTTAGTTTTGGTCAAATTTTTCATGCATCAACAGTAAAAGTTTAATAATTACCAACTCCTGCCCAGTCATCTTCTTTCATCCTGTTATTCTTTTTAAAAAATTAAAATTAATAATGATGATATTTATTATTCACAAAGAAAAAATTCATGCACTAAGATTTGATTGAAAAATTGGACATAATGAATATAAGTAAATGAATGTAAATTTTATCCATATCAATTTACTATGGTCGATCTCCCTCTTCTCTCAGTTTCATCTTTTATGGCTTTATGCAAAATCTGTATTATTTATTTTAGATTTTGTTAGATTTAATATTTTTAAAATTATTTTTTTGATGTTAAAATTTTAATAATAATTAAACAAAAAATGTAAAGTAAAAAGAAAAGAAACCAGAGTGATGCCCAGAGCTACAGGTAAAAAGTTAGTTATTATTCCATCACAGATAAATAATAATGTGGACTCTTTTCACATACTCATTTGATGCATAATTATATTTTACTAAATTATTTATCTAAAAAATTATAAATTTTAATTAAATTTTGATAAAATAAAATAAAAATGAAGAGGATTTTATTGCCCCATATGTATAAAATCCAAACAAGGAATATTAAAATTTCACAATTGGTTTTGAAACAACAGAATATGAAAATAAATATTAAGACATCAATAGATATAAATATGGCTGTATAACTATAATTAGGAAAAATGATAACCAAAAAAAACCATTTAAATTTTAAAATCATGTTGAAAATACAGTAACAGTGATTAATAACATAAATAAAATAAATTATAATTTATTTTGTTATGAAATCACTTATTTGACATTTTAAATTTTAAGTGGTGTTTTTTGGGATTTTTTCTTTACATTTATATTTATTTAATTACAAATTTTTTTTTTTTAAGGATTTATATATTTCATTATATTCCCCGGCCCGATGTCCTTTTGCTTTTAGAGGAATCTCAGATCTGTGCCTCATATCATAATAATAACATGCGGCCCACAAATGCAGCCAACTGGGCAGATTTGTGATTACCAGAATTTATTTATTTTAATTTTAGTTTGAATAAAACCAAACATAATTGGAAATGTTCTTATTAGTGCTGGCCCTTAATTTGTTTTTAACATTTCATTATAATTTTAAAGAACTAACTCATGGCCAGCACTTATTATGTAAGAAAAGGTTAGATTATTTAAATAATATTGAAAACTCTAATTTTATGAATCAATAATCCTAGATACTCGTACAAGATAATCAGGCTAAATTATATGTAGTTCCTCAAAATTTGAACAAATTACAGATAATCTTTCTAACATTTGAACTTTATAATGAGATCCCTAAACTTTTATATTTATGTAGATAATTCTTATATGATTGATCTTGTAAGCACAAAACTTACAATTTTGAAAGTTGTCTACGTGTTAACCAAATTTTGAAGGAGTAATGCACCAAAAAAAAAAGGAGAAGTTTTAAGGGTATATAATTAATTGTTAGGTTAATTTGGATAGGACTTAAAAGCTAATGAGAGTATATTATTAAATTTTAAAGGTTAAGAAAATTATTTGTATATGTGGGTTAAAGTTCACAAGAGTTTTGAATAATTTAACTAAAAAATTATTAAAAAAATAATTGGGTAGTGAAAGAGAAAAAAACACATGAAAATTTTGCATGTCTTTTAGCTTGCTTAAACATGAAAAAATTGGGAAAAAAAAAAAAAAAAAATCCTCATTAAAAAGCTAATTGATGGGAAAGACCTAAATCAAAGTATTGATATTATGTGTATACAAAATTTGTAGAGTTCCAATACTCTGTGGGCATAAAAATATAGGGTTAAGTAGTAAATATGTCTTAAAAATACACGTTTGGGAACAATTTTACACTAAAAGTTTTTTTTTTTTGGTTCAATATTACCCCGGAAGTCTAAAAACGTAACAATTTTGGCATTTTCCTTTAAAAAACTAACGTTGATCGTTAAAAATAACACGACCATTAACTTTTTAATGGAAAATGGCAACATTGCTATATTTTTAAACTTTCAAAGCTACATTGTGCCAAAAAAAAAAAAAATTCAGGGCAAAAGTACTCTTGAGCGTATACTTTTGGGGCAGCTTTACTACTTAACCCAAAAATATATAATTAAGGTTATCAAACTCACGAGTTTAAGCAAACTCGTGATAGTGAGGTAAACTCGTATCGTGTATTCGAATCATAAATTCATAGGAGTTTACTTTTCCATTAAATATATATTAATAGTGTATAATTAAATAATTAAAATATAAAAATAAAAATAATTTAATTTAAATATTTTTTAAATCCAATTGAAATTTAATGCAATCAACATTCATAATTTATTATATTTAACAAAGAAATTTCAATAAAATTTACATTTAAATCTAGTGAGCATGATCAAATCGAAGAAGTTAATATAAGTTTAAAGATGAGCGACATGATTTTGTAACCGAAAACGTAAAAACGGAAACTTAGTATATAAACTCGTGAGTTTAATTAAGTTTATAATAATTAATAGTTCTACAGTGACTTTACTCGATTTTATAAGCGAGAAACGTAAAGTGCCAAATTTAGAGAATCAATTTGCGACTTTAACAATAATTTGTATAATGTTTCTATAACTAATAAAATTTTTAATAAGGCATTTTCCACCAATTTATTCTAAAAATATTTATATTTATTTAGCTATTCCTACACGACAAAATACAAAGTCAAGGATAGCATGTGATTTACACTGAGTCATTATGGGAACGCATTTTTTTTCTTCTTCCTGATTCATGGCAGCAATATTCTCAGTATCCCAATAAATTTCCTTCTCCTTTTATTTTTATTTTTGGTAATAATCACTTTCTTCTGTCAAGGTAATAATTTTTCTGCTTTTAATCTTTATCTAGTTCTAATTTATCCAGTATAAATGCGTGGGTCTATAGCACATATACAAAAGATAAGGGCTAATATTGTAATTTAATGAAATATCAAAATGATCGTTCAATGTTCATACACCATTTCTGCCACCTTTGACGTTTTAAAAATCGCAACCTTTTCAAGACTCCTTCTCTCTTCCCTCATATCCAAGAACCTTCAAACTTAAAATATTTTTTAAAAATATTTTGACAAAAATATTTAATAGTTTTATTTTGAGGAAGAAGCTTTCAATCATGTTTCGTAATGCTTGTAGTTTTGTTCACGACTCAGTCCATCTGTTTCCGCTCTGTCTCTCTGCGTGTGCTTGTGTGTATAAGGGACAGTTCGGTTGCAATATTTTCAGAACTTTGAAGCGTTCCTTCGTTTTCGAAGAACAAGCTCTTTCTGCTGTAATGGGATACTGAGAAGATCGAGCAGAGATCTGAATTTTCAGTAGCATTTAGCTTCTTCTTACTTTAGGTATGGTTTTTTTTTTACACTGTCTCTGCAACTTCTTGCTTGATCCCTTTTGCGAAAATGATTTTATGTTTTTGATTTACTGGTGGTGGCGGCTTTTCTTGCATACGAGCTGATTGATTGCCGAGAAAAACGCGAGAAAGCGGTGGAAAAGGAAAATGGACCAGATTTTTGTTTTTTCTTTTCTTCTAGATTTATGGTCTTTGTTTGTGGGTTTTGGTAAAGCAGGGAGGGAAGTCAAAGGGATTTTTACCTAATGCTGCTAACTTAAAGTTGATAATGATGGGTTAGGAAAATCAGCGTTGTGCTTCTCTTCTTCTGCAATTTTGTCAAATCTCAGGATAGAGGGACCCTAGTTGAGGATTGAACTTCGTCTTCAGCACCTAGCTGTAGTGTGAGCTTTGGTTGTGACAAATTTTGAGGGGCGAAAAGAAGTTTTTGGGTACAAGATCTCCATGGGTCGAGCTTTTGCTTTTGGGTACTTTATATTCGGGCGAATCTGTGACCTCTTTCCTGTTCTTCTTGTACCATTTGAAAATTTTTATAGATTCTGATTACTCTGTTGGTTCATAGTGCTATTCGGGCAAATGCTTTGTGAAATGTTTCTCGCCTTTTCAACTTTTTGTTTCCCTTTGTTTTCTTTGGGAATTTCGGTTGGTTCATACTTTGATTCCCATAATGACACAGGAATATGTGACAAAAGTTTGTAAGCTTTGAGATTTCGACTCTTATAATGCTCTCCTTGCCATTATTTCACTTTATTTATCACTGTATTCTGATCTATAGAAGATTTAGATTCTTTTAGGAACTTTGATGACGTTTATTGACATTTAACTTACGAACTTGTGTCAAATGAAATGAATTAAGTATAATGCTGAAATTAACCTCTTCTGGAAATTTCTGATTTGCAAGGCATAAAGATTATCAATCTTAGTCCCTAAACATGGCATCAAGATCATTCAAAGCAAGCCGATCATCTCTGTCAACAAGTTCTGATGCGCCTGATGGCCAGAAGCCTCCTCTGCCTCCATCTGTAACTTTTGGCCGGAGAACTTCATCTGGTCGATACATCAGTTACTCTAGGGATGATCTTGACAGTGAGCTAGGTAGTAGTGATTTCATGAATTATACAGTGCATATACCACCAACCCCAGATAACCAACCTATGGATCCATCAATCTCACAGAAAGTTGAGGAGCAATATGTATCAAACTCTCTTTTCACAGGTGGGTTCAATAGTGTTACGCGAGCCCATCTAATGGACAAAGTGATAGAATCTGAAGCAAACCACCCACAGATGGCTGGTGCAAAAGGATCTTCCTGTGCAATTCCTGGTTGTGATTCAAAGGTGATGAGTGACGAACGTGGTGTTGATATCCTTCCTTGTGAGTGTGATTTCAAGATATGTAGAGATTGTTATATAGATGCTGTAAAAACAGGAGGTGGGTTGTGCCCAGGATGCAAGGAGCCATATAAAAACACTGACTTGGATGAAGTGGCTGTGGATAATGCGAGGCCTCTTCCCCTTCCTCCTCCAAGTGGAATGTCTAAAATGGAGAGGAGATTGTCCTTAATGAAATCAACTAAGTCAGCACTAATGAGGAGCCAAACTGGAGACTTTGATCACAATCGGTGGCTGTTTGAAACTAGGGGGACCTATGGCTATGGAAATGCTATATGGCCAAAGGAAGGCGGACTCGGAAATGGAAAAGAGGATGATGTTGCTGAGCCAACTGAATTCATGAATAGACCTTGGAGGCCACTTACTAGGAAACTGAAAATACCTGCTGCTATTTTGAGTCCATATCGGTATAGTTTATTCTTTTTTAACTGTGAACTTTCTTTATTTCCCTGTAAAATTGGGTTAAGCACTTTATTAAACAATGCATTTCCTCTTGGTTTGGAATGATCAACCCTATTACATCTTGTCTTTTGTTTCAGGGAGAATGTCATTTGGATCTCTCGAAAGTGAATTGTTAGCACATTGGTCCTTGAAATAATAACCCTTTTGAGATTGAAAACTGTGATATCCTGTATCAACAACTTCATATTTTTCCTCCTCTTTTTTATTATTGTTATTTTTATTTTTTATTTTTAAAATAAATAGGGACCGACCCAAATGTCATTCTCCCTTTGATTTCTACCTTTCTTTCTTTTCAAAAAATGGTGTTGCTGATGGATTCTATAATTGAACTGTTTCTTCTCTTATATAAAATCAACTTTCTATGTGCATTTATATTATTCATTTGTTGAACCTGAAATACTATATGCTTTCATTCATGTCTCTGACCATGCCCTTTTTATTCTTCCATTTGTTTTTACAGTCTTCTTATTTTAATTCGCATGGCTGTTCTGGGCTTGTTCTTGCAATGGAGGGTCACACATCCAAATAAAGACGCAATGTGGCTATGGGGCATGTCTGTTGTCTGTGAGATATGGTTTGCTTTTTCTTGGCTTCTGGATCAGCTGCCCAAGCTATGCCCAGTTAATCGCGCCACGGATCTTAATGTTTTAAAGGAAAAATTTGAGACACCTACCCCTAACAATCCGACTGGAAAGTCTGATCTCCCAGGAATAGATTTATTTGTTTCTACTGCTGATCCTGAAAAAGAACCGCCACTCGTTACTGCAAATACCATCTTGTCCATTTTAGCTGCAGATTATCCTGTTGAGAAGCTTTCTTGTTATGTGTCTGATGATGGAGGTGCACTTCTAACTTTTGAGGCTATGGCTGAAGCTGCAAGCTTTGCTAATATATGGGTACCCTTCTGTCGTAAGCATGGTATAGAGCCTAGGAATCCTGAGTCATATTTCAATTTGAAGAGAGATCCTTATAAGGACAAAGTGCGGCCAGATTTTGTCAAGGATCGTAGACGGGTGAAGCGTGAGTATGATGAGTTCAAGGTCAGGACCAATAGTCTTCCTGAGTCTATCCGTCGGCGATCAGATGCCTATCATGCAAGAGAGGAAATTAAGGCCATGAAACTTCAAAGACAAAATAGGGAAGATGAACCTGTTGAGAGTGCAAAGATTCCAAAAGCAACATGGATGGCTGATGGAACTCATTGGCCTGGGACTTGGTTAAATTCTGCACCTGAGCACTCTAGGGGTGATCATGCTGGTATAATTCAGGTATTTCAAAAATCCTATTATAATAGTTCTGTTCAACTTTGAAATTATTCCTGAATATGAAAATGAGTATATTATTATTCATCAATGATGCAGGTGATGTTGAAACCTCCCAGTGATGAACCTCTTCTTGGAAGTGCTGATGATACAAAGCTCATTGACTTGACTGATGTTGATATCCGTTTGCCCCTTCTTGTTTATGTTTCTCGTGAGAAGCGTCCAGGTTATGATCACAACAAAAAAGCAGGTGCTATGAATGCGTTAGTTCGGGCATCAGCTATAATGTCTAATGGCCCCTTTATTCTCAATCTTGACTGTGATCATTATATCTACAACTCAAAGGCAATAAGGGAAGGCATGTGCTTCATGATGGATCGTGGAGGTGATCGCATTTGTTATGTCCAGTTCCCACAAAGGTTTGAGGGGATTGATCCCTCTGATCGATATGCTAATCACAACACAGTTTTCTTTGATGTCAATATGAGAGCTCTTGATGGACTTCAAGGTCCAGTCTATGTGGGAACTGGGTGTCTTTTTAGACGAGTTGCCCTTTATGGTTTTGACCCACCTCGTGCCAAAGAAAACCACCCAGGATGTTGTAGTTGCTGCTTTGGCCGTCGCAAGAAGCATGCCTCCACGTCAAAGAACCATGAAGAGAATCGGGCATTAAGGATGGGCGAATCTGATGATGAAGAGATGGATCTTTCAACATTCCCTAAGAAATTTGGGAACTCAACTTTCCTCATTGACTCCATTCCAGTTGCAGAGTTCCAAGGCCGGCCTCTTGCTGATCACCCTGCTGTGAAAAATGGTCGCCCACCTGGTGCTCTCACCATCCCTCGTGATCTTCTTGATGCATCGACAGTGGCAGAAGCAATCAGTGTCATCTCGTGTTGGTATGAGGACAAAACTGAGTGGGGAAATCGTGTTGGATGGATCTATGGATCTGTTACTGAAGATGTGGTTACTGGATATAGGATGCACAATAGGGGATGGAAATCTGTATATTGTGTGACCAAGCGTGATGCCTTCCGTGGAACTGCACCAATCAATCTCACAGACAGGTTGCATCAGGTCCTTCGATGGGCTACTGGCTCAGTTGAGATTTTCTTCTCTCGAAACAATGCCCTTCTGGCTAGCCCAAGAATGAAGCTTCTTCAACGAATTGCATACCTCAATGTCGGCATTTACCCATTCACTTCCATATTCCTCATTGTCTATTGTTTCCTTCCTGCACTTTCCCTCTTCTCAGGCCAATTCATTGTTGCGTCCCTCAGTGTCACATTCCTTACTTATCTCTTGACCATCACTGTGACTTTGTGCATGCTTGCTATACTTGAGATTAAGTGGTCCGGTATCGAGCTTGAAGAATGGTGGAGAAATGAGCAATTCTGGTTGATTGGAGGCACCAGTGCCCATCTTGCTGCTGTGCTCCAAGGTCTGCTGAAAGTCATAGCAGGGATTGAAATCTCCTTCACATTGACTTCAAAATCTGGAGGTGATGATGTTGATGATGAGTTTGCTGATCTCTATATTGTCAAATGGTCATCTTTGATGATTCCACCCATCACAATCATGATGGTCAACTTAATAGCGATAGCGGTTGGGGTTAGCCGAACCATATACAGTGTCATACCGCAGTGGAGCCGTCTGCTCGGCGGTGTCTTCTTCAGCTTCTGGGTCTTAGCTCATCTGTATCCATTTGCAAAAGGTTTGATGGGAAGAAGAGGAAGGACACCAACCATTGTTTTTGTTTGGTCAGGTCTGTTAGCAATCACTATATCTCTCCTATGGGTTGCAATCAATCCTCCGGCTGGTGCTACCGAAATAGGTGGATCGTTTCAGTTTCCTTAATAGGTCATTCTTTTCTTAAATGTTGAATCTGTCCTGAAAGTTTCTTATATCAACATTCTTTTCTTCTTTTTTACCTTATAATTGCGTTACTACTGTGCTCATGAATTTTGTTTACCAGTTATATATGTAATGAGTAAAGATTCATGGCATCTGAGACTTCTGGCCCAGGCTTTTTGGTTACTGACCTGCATGATCTCTTGAATATATCTGCTTTTGCACGTCTCACACACACTAACACTCTCACTCACTCGCATATATAAATCTTCTCTGGGAGAGAAAAAGGCTTGGAGGTAGAGTTCATGTAGCTAGGGGTCATGGTTTCTTGTAATTCTCTGTAATATTGCAGAGTGTTCTTAGAAATGTGTGAAGATTTAGTTTTATTATTAAATTTTGTTTCATTCAACGAATATTGGAGTTTAAATTAGCGTTTAATGTTTCTATTTTTGCTGTAGAAATATTTTTTCCACCACCCCATATAAATTTTCTATATAAAAGTGAGTGAGTCTCACTAATATTTTTTTTACTCTTCTCTTTACAATGGGACCCACTTACTTTTATGTGAGTATGAAAGAAAAAAATTTCTACAACAAAAATAGAAACATTAAACCCTTTAAATTATTGCCTAAATAAGTAGGACTCAGAAATCTGTAACTTTAACTTAAATTGTGACTTTAACTTAAATTATGACTAAAGTTGTTACATATACAAGGATTGTGGTTTGAACCCTAACCATTTACTCAGGTGATGGTAGCCTACTTGAATTGGTTATCTTTGTCCTTAGTTTTCCTAACCATGTCAGTCGCAGAAATTTTTATATTTTTTATGAATTAAAATATATATAATTGTGGAACCATAAAACAAGAGTTTCTGTAATAAATTAGAAATTTAGGATAAATTTTAACGGGTTTTTTCACAAAAACAAATAAATAAATGGTATCCTGAATATCTTTACGGTTGAGTTAAATTATATGTTAACTTTTTATTTTGTCGGGTTAAATTATAGGTTAACTAGAAGTCAACTTTTGATTTAAATTAAAGGTTTACTTTTATATTTTGGTTTTGATTAAATTATAGTCAAAATAAGGATACCACTGGGACGGGTTCATATTTCAGTCCAGAGACTAAAAGCCCGTTTGAATGGGCTTTCAATTTTTTTTTTCCATTGTTTTTTTAGTTCCAAATTGAAGCTTAAAAAAAAAAAAAAACAGAATTTTGGCCTTTTTTTTTGGTGACTTTTGCTTTTTTTTTTTTTTAAATAGTTATCATCTAAACATATAAATTAATTAAAAAATTACTTTTTTTGTTAGAAAAAAGTGATTTTTTAATTAAAAAAGCCCATCCAAACGAGTTCGTAATAGATTAATTATTGGCACAAAATAACAGATTAATTAAATGCTTTCATTAGAATGTCTAAATAAAGAGTTAAAGTGCAAATATATTTCAGTGAATCTCAATTGGTATTCTTGAGTTAAAGTGCAAATATATTCCATTGATTCTTTTTAAAATAAATAACTTTTTTGAAAAATGATACCACATGGCGATGGGGTTCTTCCAGATACCAACAAGTCTATTGTGTTATGTTCTGGTTTAGAACACAGATGTCTAGCCCAATGGACTAGTATGTTGATATTGGATCGGGTTGCTCAATCTGGGTATCTATGAGGTAGATAACCAGAGGAGTGTGGGATCACTGTGCACGTACGAGGCTTTCGCCAAAGGGGTGATGTGTGTGCGCATTGATGACTGAATGTAAATAGTTCAAGGTTAGAACGTGTGTACCTTAAGGTTTGACCTCTGTATTTATAGAGTGTACCTTAGGTTGAGTATCGTGGGCCCTGTGACTTGAGGCCCTAGTATCATAACTGCCTGGATTAGATTTAGATCTTCCTGGATCATGGATTAGATGGGATTCCCCTTATTATAGGCAGATCTTGATATGCATTATATTCTTTGTTGGGCCATCCAAGTGTTGAGCCAGATGTAGGTCCGTAACAGTTGCCCCCAGCCTAGTAGTTCAAGCTTTTGGGTCACGGATGTATTTTGTTGGACTTCCTTTCATGGCAGAGCTATGCTGCCGTGAGCCTTACGTCGTCGAGTTGGATTACATTGATCCCGGCTATCGAAGTCGTCTACTCCCAAAATCCGAGGTAATGTCTCAAAGATCCGGGATAATGTAGAGGCAGTTCGCCTGACTTCGAGGTTAGGATCTTTCTGTACCCACCATCATTGCCACTTGGCGGCCTTGTATTCGTGCGAGGTTTCAACCGCCACGCCTAGCCGCCTCCGGTTTCTGTGCCCATTTAATACGCCTGTCACGTCATGTACGTTACCCTTGCTTTTTTTTGGTGAATAGTCTCTTTTACCCTTGACGGTTCGGTATCGCAATGTTTATAATTCATATTTCCCTCCATTCTTCACACTTTTTACTATTGCTATTTCCTCTTTCTTGCCAGAAACCTCTCACTTTTGTGCATTGTCTATCTGCGTTGCTCGGAGCTTTCCTCTACAGCGTACTTCTATCCTCACTTACACAGGTATTTTCACCATTTCTTTCTACCTGCTTGGTTTCTTCCTTGGATTTTGTCGCTTCTGCTATGTTTAATTTTTAGTCTTTTACCCATCTCACTACGAAACGAGGTTCCAGTCTTAGGGTCTTCTGGGTAGGTTCCGTTAGGAATCTGGTCTTTTGCCTAGCCTTTTGTTCTTGGCCTTATCTGTTTTCTGGGTGTAGTCACCTCCACCATCTTCCTTAGTTGTACCTAGTTTCTTTGTGTTTCTTTTCACCAATCTTTCTATGCCTCTCTAGGTTTTGACTTCTGGTGTCGATGGATAGGGTTAACCGTAACGTTTACCCTCCTCGAGTTAGAAGATGACTCCATAAGAGGAAGAATCCTTGCGCGCTCTTTATCCTAGGACAACATTTTGGCTGTATGGCACTCCCCTTACTGAGGAGCAAAGGCTAGCAACCTTGCTCCGTGGTAGGCTTGGTAGCAGGGGTATCGAGGCATCTCATCATGTGATTATTAGGTCCCATGGTGAAATTTCCTCCCATATTATGCCTGGCACCGAGAGCCGAGGTGATCCTGAAGCCGTCCCAGCGTTGCCCATCAACTTCTATGAAGCTCCCCCTCGCGCTAGGTCGGAGTCCTTTCCATAAGGATACCTCGGCCCATATTGGGATTGTATCGCCTCCATCTCCCAGTATATCGCGAGTGGTCAACATTCGCAGGCCAATACCATTTTAGGTTCTTGTCATCATCGATCTTTGCCCAATCCTACCTTGGCCTTTAGAAGTCGGCGTGTACCTGATCCGGCCTTTTATCCTTCTACACGCAATGATTTGCCCTCTTTAGGTATATAGCTCGAATTCTGATTTTACTTCTTTGATATATAGGTATATATGGAGTCGCGTTCATCCTCCAATAGGACGCCTTCTGACATTGGGGAATTAGATTCTGCCAGTCCCCCATGGGTCCTGTTAGAGAAGTACCCCTGGGTTACTTATGAGGTGCTAACGACGCACTCTCTGATGACCGAGTCCGATATCGCCAGGCTCGACTTGGGGGAGATTGCCGGCTGCACTTTATGCCCTCCTTCCGATGGGGAGCCCGTGTGCTTCGAGCGAGAAGGAACCAATCCATCCTTCTTCTTTTTCTACAGGGACTATGCTACCCGGCTCGGTATTCGCTTCCTGTTTACCGAGTTCCAAATAGCCGTCCTAAACTATCTCCGTCTAGCTCCTTCACAGCTCCACCCTAATGGCTGGGGTTTTCTTTTAGCTTTTGAGCGTCTCTGTAATTCCTTTGAGCAGACCGTCCCCTGTATAGTTCCTGTATTCTTTTATTTCTTCGTCCCTTCACCCCTCGTTCCGGTAAGGAGTCGACCGATTTGAAGGGTTTAACGTCCCTCAGGGGGTCACTGGTAGGAAGCTCTTTAAAGACCGGCTTCTTTAAAGTTGTTGCCACTTCTAGGCAACAAACGTGGTTCCTTCTCGGTCCTGAGTCCAAAAACATGGAGTAGAGATTTCCCCTGTATTGGACTAAGGACCATCACAATAAGCATTCAACTAGTTATCAGGTTGCAGAAGATGACCTTCCAGCCAAGGGCGTCGGCTCCGTATCTCGCCTAGTGGCTTATGTTAATAAGCATGGTGTAAAAATCGTTGCTTCAATAATTTCTCAGCCCCACGCCGAGCCTAGACCGGTCTCCCTGTATGCTTTTTTATCTATATGCTTTGTATTCTGTCTTTTTATGTCTGTGTACATGTTCTGACAATTTGTTTTTGTTGTGCAGCCTAGAACATGGAGGGATTGCCCAGCTACCGGTCCTATGTGAACCCGGCTGCGGGGGCTACGAACAAGAAGGAGACCTGAAATCATTGAAAAACCTGGCTATCATCCAAGAGGGGGGTGAATTGGGTGTTTAATAAAACTTTAGTTACTTTGAAAATCTTTTCGCAACTTACTGAAAGCAATTTGAATGACAAAAGTAATTTATAAAGTGATAATCAGTCATTCAAATATATATGCACATTCAAATATATATGCTGGAAATATAAGAGATAAGGGAAGAGAATATGCAAATTGGTTTATACTGGTTCTGCACAATCCTTGACCTACATCCAGTCCCCAAGCTCCACTTGTGATTTTCAATCCACTATCCTCTTGTTTATCCGGGCATAAGAGAAGCCTATACAAACGCACAAGTTCACCCAGGAACTTGTGAAGCCAAATCTCTCACCGAGATACACCTTTCAATCAGTTACACACTTTGTACTCGAAGTTATCCTCTCACTAGGATACACTCCCCCTTACAAGTTGTAAACTAATAACCCAATCTCCAAGTCCCACGACTTGAGATCTTACAATGATTTAATAATCAGAAATGTTCTCTCCAAAAGAGAAGATGAATAAACATTGAAGTACAATCAAATCATTTCACTCTCTAGTGTAAACTATATAAATATTGAAAACGAATGTGTGTGAGATAAATGTTGGATTCAGAATGTTGGCATCTTAATAGTGCAAGCTCTCTCTTATCAACCTTGAATGCTTCTTCTTTTATAGGTAGAGATCAATATATGACCATTGAGAAGATTCAATGACTGTTGGATAAAGAAATATAGCCGTTAGACTCGAGATGGAACTAGCCGTTAGAACTTTGTTTTCTCGAACCGACTATGACATCAAGGCATTTACTTTACTCTTGATCTTCAGTTTAACAACCTTTGATCATATGAAACATGTACACAAATGATATAAATAATGTTAAGAAGTGTTATAAATCATTTGGGTAATCATCTAGATGTTTATAAGAAGAATCAGGATTTTCGAAATGGTGATTTTCTGAAGCTGAGTTGAAAACTCGAGTTTGCAATTGAAAACTCGTGTTTGGAGGTTGTTGCGTTACTCCAGTTTGCTCTATGTTTGATCAAAACTCGACTTTTGGTCTCACAAACTCGAGTTTGGAAGATGCTCGACGTTCGCTGATCTTTGTTTGATGGAAACTCGAGTTTCCAACTTAATTACTCGAGTTTTGACTTTGTTGAGCCTTCTTGAACTGACTGTCAACTTTTGAAGGCCATATCTCCTTGGTCTGAACTCCGTTTTTGTCCGTTCAAATCTTGATGGAAATTTGTTTGAGTCTACTTTCATATGCCATCGGTTTCAGCTCAATCGGATTTGTATTTTGTGAGATGCACTCAAAACATTGAAGCTTGGTTTTTTGTGTGGCGTGGATTTCACTGTCAACTTCAACAATTTATAGCTCCTTGATCTGAACTCCTTTGGGCTTAAATTTTATATCCAAATGACGCATTGGGAGTCTAGTTTCATATGCCACTGGTTTCACCTCAATCGGATCTCTGGTTTGGGAGATATAATCAAATTACCAGACCTCGCCCTAGCTGAACGTGAAACAAATGTGAACAGTTGTTGATCGGCACGAAACTCGAGTTTTCACTCGTAAACTTGAGTTTTCTTAGTCCGGAGATGCTAGAGGTGCTGAAGACACTACAAACTCGAGTTTTGAGTTTTTAACTCGAGTTTTCTTGTACCAGAGGAGCAAATCATTGTAGCGAAGTAGGAAACTCGAGTTTTGAGTTGTGAACTCGAGTTTTCTCATCCTGAAGCTGATTTTTGCTGACTTTAACTCTGAATTGAGCCATTCCAACTTCCATTTGATCTTGGAGACTTCTAGAACTTGAATAATGATATCTTCATTCCATTTAACAAGTTCTTCCTTTCTTTCTTCTTCTCTTGATCATTTTCCACAATTCAATTCTTTCTTTCTTCTCTTCTCTTGATCATTCTTGATCATTTGACTTCACATCTTCTTTCTCTAATTCAATACTTCTTTATTGATCTTCTTGTTGATCGTTCTCCGTCATTCAACTTGGACTCATCATTCTCTGCAAGTCCTACCTTCTTCAATATTTCCTCTTCCTCTTGATTATTCCCAAAATCCTTTGATAACTTCTTGCTTCCTTGTCATTCGATATTCCTATTATATTGCGTGCAAGAACTTCTTTCTTCAATCTACTTTCTTGATCAATCTCTATAATTCAACTTGGATTAATCTACATTAAATACAATAGTTAGTCAATGTAGGAGATAACTATATTACTCAATCTTTTTGCTTTTAATAATGACATCTATACAAGACATCATCAAAACTAATCATAACCAACAATCGTACGGCCTCAGAGATCGGTAAGGGGGAGGGGGGCGGCATCCCAGGCCACAAAGGCCAAGAAGACGAAAGCCTCGATCCCGAGTGGGTCATCCTCCTTTCCTTATATCGGCCGAGTATCTCGCCAAAAAGGGAAGGAGATCTCCCTTCCAGAGGATCGAGCTCCTCCATCAGACGATCTGGCTCCACCTTCTCCTCCTCCTCCTCCTCCTCTTGTTTACAAGATCCCCTGTAGCCTCACCTAGGAAAAGGGGGTAACAGAGGAGCTTAACGTCGCTGTTTTCCCTCCCCGTCGTTTTCTAGATGCTGTTCCGCTATTCGACGCTGATAAGCGTGTGATTCACAATGTTGAGGATCACCTTCGTAAGGTGGTAGGACTGGCACAGGCTATGATTCATTTGAAGCATAAATATGTCGGTGCTGCGGCTAAGATATGACGCATGAAGTTGGAGAAGGATGAAGCCGTGGTGGGGAAAGAGAGGAAGGCGAAGAAGTGCTCAACGCTACCAAGGCCATCGCTAAAAAAATAACTGAGGAGCTTCTTGCGACGAAAGATGTTCTGGCAAAGATCAACTCGGATCTCCTTAACGCGCAGTCGCTCATTCCAAGAGCATGGAGGCCGTGAAGACTCTACAGATGCAATACGGCGATCTGGCAAAGGAGTTGGGTGAGACGAAAGCCGCCCTTGCCGATGCCAAGAAGGCATTTGCCGACTGCTCCGATACTATGAGGGCAATCGCAAAGGATGCTTGTTATGGCCTTGGTGCAAGTCTGGCATTTGAACCCTGACGTGAATCTGGACCTTGCCGGGTTCCATTATCGGGCGTATATCCATGGTGGCCAGCTTATTCCACCTTCTCAGTCTCCTGATGGTGCCTCGGTGTCTGAGCTTGACGGTGGAGGTCAAGCTGGGGAAGGTGAGGAAAAGGTCTCGCCAAAAGTCCTTCTAGAAGGCGGTCAAGACTCTTCCAAGCCGGTCACACCTACTAGCTGAGTTGCCGGAGCTCTCCTCTTGATGTATCTTCTTTTTATTTGGGGCATTGATGCCCTTTTGACTTTGTGTATTTTCACTGGTTTTCACTCTAGTTTTTGTAATTTTTTGAACAACAGAATCATCAGTAGAGATTTCATTACTTTTTTGATCAAATCAAGCATGCTTCCTCATCTTTCATTTTATTGCAACAGTTAATTATTTATGAATCCCAATCCATGTTGGAGATTCTAAGATCGAGCCAGGGTCTCAATTATGTAGAATTTGCTTATAGTCTTCCGGTACTAAAGACCGAGTATATGGGTAGAGGTTTTTGACTTAACCGTACTATTGCGTTCTGGTTCCATTGTCTGGGATTTTAACCAGGATAAGGGCAAACTATCACATGTTTAGCCGTGGTGTAGAAACGCACACTTTAACATTTTGACCTGATCAGGGTCGGGATGACAATTCACCTTCTTATATAGGAGCAAGCTTTGATGCATCAAAATTGTGAAGGCTGATAAGAGCGGCTTCACGTTATGTAGTACCTAGGCTCACAAGCCCTGGTGTTCGTCTTTAGATTGCGATTTGTGTATGACTGGGTTCAATGACCCAAGTCTATTATCTGTTCCTTTTTTTGTAATCAGTGCAAGTTGGATAGAGTAAAACTTGAATCTCTACTGAGGAATTCTTTATTAATTCAAGAAATAACTTGCTCCAATGAGCTAACAACTTTAAAGAAGGAAATTGCATAAATAGAAAATTAAAATCGAAATACTAACAACAAAATAAACTAACTCGGACATGGTTCATCCATTACATTGTGTATGTGGTGGCTAGGTCTAGCTATAGTAGACTTTTAGCTTGTTGGCATTCCATGTCCTTTTGATTAGATTCCTTCCTAAGGTCTCCAGTATGTAAGCTCCTTTGTTGAGCTTCTCCCTAATCCAGTAAGGGACTTCCCAGTTTGCAGCTAACTTGCCATCCCTGGCGTTCTTGTTTCCGACGTCTGCACGTCAGAGTACGAGGTCACCCCTGTCGAAAGACCGGGGCCTCACCTTCCTATTGTACTTGGCCGCGATGAGTTGCTGATAAGTGTATATTTTATGAGAATTGATTGGAATTATTGATAATACATACCTATTTAATTATCTTTTATTGACTTTTCCATCATTGAATCAAACTTAGGATCGAGAATAAATCGACATAAAATCTACTCATATCCTATTTTTAATGTGCGGAAATATTAGCTGATTTGGAAAGAAGTAGAAAAAGCAATTAAGAGGATATACAATCAATCAAACTCGATGGTCCCATGCAAGAAAAATAGAAACAAAATCAATTGCCTGATCTAGCGGAGTTGATTACAAGATATAAGATATCTTTTTAATAAGAAAAGGAGAATCGATGACCCAAGACCAAAATTATAAATAGTGAGGCAAAGACAAGAAGGAAGCGAAGGAGGAGACCGAGAGAGACGCAGAACGAGAAGGAACGAAGAAGCGAGAGGAGCGGGCCGAGCGTTTCAGTTCTCTTCATCATCTCCACGGAATGACGGAAGGACTGTGGAGACGACGGAGAATCTTTCTTTCACCTCTCTCTCTTTATTCTTTGAACCTGAATTCTTATCTTTTTGTTATGGATTTGAATAAAGCCATGTGTGGCTAGTTGGTTTTGCAACCCAGAGAACCTATGAACTTGTTTGGGTTTTAGAGATTATTCCCACTTGTTAGTTTTGCTTAATCTTATTTCAATTTATTTAATCCTGTGTTCGTTGTTATTGCTTATTGATTGATCATCATTAAGCATGTTTTGAGGATTTATGGTTGAACTTGGAACAAAGAATCCTAAATTGACATTGGGATTAAATAATGTGGAATTAGGTTTTAATTTAATGTGGAATTAGGTTTTAATCTAATTTGCGTCTAAGATAGGAATATACCTAGAAGCTCCGCATAATCAAATTAGAGTGAGCCCGATTTAAAATGCATCTTATTTATTAGACTGCTGACATAGTCTAGCAAAAGACTTTAAACTTAGCGCTTCTTGGGAGGCAACCCAAGGTATGGTTTGATGCTTTATTTGATTTTGTAGGACTGTTAATAGCCCTTGATGATGTGTTCTACTTTGGTGGCACAGATTGAAAGCGCAAGTCACTGACAAATAGGGGAGTTTCCTTCTACTTTTGTTTGATTTGTTTTATCTAATTGTTGATGATATATTGCTTGGGAATGAGTGCTAGTCTTAGTTGGATATGCGTGTGATGACTATTTGTGATAATTATTGAGTGACTGTTAGCACTTGAGCTGTTTCATTGGAGGAAATCTGAAATCTCTGAAATTGGTGTTACCCTTACACTTCAGAATGGTTGCTCTTCACTTCCATTACTTGTTGTTACTTGTTCACATTGAGGACAATGTGGCATTTAAGTGTGGGGGTGAGAGTATCCTTGATTTTAACTTGCTTTGTCCTCATTTTTTTTTCCATTGTCACAATTAGGTTAATTTGAACATGAAAAGAAGTGAATTTGATTGGGAATTGATTCTATGTTCTTTGAATGTTACGTTAGTAAAGAGGTAAAGATTTGGTTTGGGTACTTTACTTTAGGATGGCAAGGAACTTGTGAGGAATTTGAGCCCAAATATTCATCCTTTTAAGAGAGAGTACACTTATTGTGATTTTATCTCTAGAACTTGTTTTGAATCTCTTTAGAAGCAAAAGGGAAAAAAATTCCTTTACATACATAAAGATGTTTAGGCATTCATTTTTATTAGTTACTCTAGTGAGTGCTAAGTGAAAAAAAAGAAGAAGATTGAAGGGGTTGAAAAAGAAAAAGAAAAAAAAAGAGAATCAATAAGAACCATAATAATAACTCCGCTGACATTCTAGACTTGACTTAGTAACCGGGGGCACTTTATCATCAATGTTGGCACTCGCGTCAAACGGTTAAGTCAAAGAGGGTTATGAGTTGGGTTAAAGGAAAAAAACAAAAACTCTTGAGGTGCCTATTGGAGTAGGCGAGTAATCGGTGTTGCATTATCCATGTGTTGGGTCGCGTAAAAAGGGGACCTACAACGGCTTAAGCAAAAAAAAAAGTTGAAAAAAATTCCTTCATTCTTCATATTATTTATTGAATTACTTGGCACTAACTAAAGTATTTATCTATTGTAAAAGTCCTTTTGATTTGTGTATGTAAGGGAATAATATAGTGGAGAATGAGATGAGGAATAAGCTTATGGTAGATAAGTTGCAACATGTGGAATTGAGTGAAACACAAGCCCTTGAATATTGAGAGATGAGTGTAAACACTTGACTTGTGAGAGACATTCTATTGTGATTTATCTTGCCAAATGAATTACCTTGCTACTCGCATTTTTTTGGAAGATGGAAAAGATTTTTGAGAAAGTTTGAATTGACTTCAATTTTATAGTATTTGCTTTAAAAATCTTGCTTCCATGGTTTTCTTGAAATTGGTTGTTTTAGAATTTAAAAATCTCGAGGACAAGATTTGATGCAAGTGTGGGGGTGTGATGACTTCCCATTTTTAATAGATTTGAGATATATTTTGATATATTTAGGAAGTCATCAATGCTAAATTAAAGGGATTTTGTTGAGATTTTAAGAGATATCAATCTAGATGCATTATTAGTGGGTTTCAATTAAAAATAAAAGCTTTTGAGTTTAGGAAATAAATGATAGTAATAGGAAGTTTTTTAAATAAAAAAAAAATAAAAAACATCAGTTTTATTGTTATGATGATGATTATTAGATTATTACGTTTTCTTTCTCAAAATTAGGTGACGGAGCATGTGGAGATGAGATTTGGGAAGTTTGCCTAAAAGAATAAAGTGAATTGGATTGAATGCAAATGGGCCCACAAAATTGAAAATGGGGAAGACCTAAATTGATTGCTGGATACGAATTGGAGGAGGATAATAAAAGGTGGTATTTGACTGATTGGAAGGATATATCTTGCTGAGCAGTAGACGCACGGACAGCAGCCAACGACCATTCAAGCAGCGAAGATAACGATAAGAGGCACAGATATGAGGAATTGAAGAAGAGTTGCAGTACGCGTTGCAACAAGGAGAAGGCTCCACAATATTGTGATTTCTTCTTTCTTCTTCTTCTCTTTATTCTGGAATCTGAATTTCTTGTTTTTGTTTTGGATTTTTTTATAGCCATGTGAGGCTAATTTTCCTTTTCAACCTAAAGAACCTATGAACTTGTTTGGGTTTTAGAGATTATCCTTACTAGTTAGTTTTGCTTAATTTTATTTCGGTTTATTTAATCTTGTGTTTATTGCTGTTGCTCATTGAGTGGCCACCATTGAGCATGTTTTGGGGATTTAGGGTTGAATTTGGAAGAGGGAATCCTAAATTGGCCTTGGGATTAAATAATGTGGAATTAGGTTTTAATTTAACGTGGAATTAGGTTTTGGTCTAATTTCCGTCTAGGATAGGAATATACCTAGAAGCTCCTGACCGTGTCTCAAAATAGCATTGCCGAGATTCCTTTTGGTCTCCGATAACAGTGACAACCTTATTCTTGTTGTTTACCATCTTTAGCTTCTGATGCTTTGTGGAAACTAGCATGTCCCAATTATGGATAGTTGGCCTTCCTAGTATGATACTATACGGGGAAAGGAAGTTGGCCACAATGAATCTTACCCGCTCTGACTTGAAAGCTTCTTTAGTTCCCAGCGTCAGTATGAGGTCAATGTACCTCTTGGGAGGAGAGTGTTCTCCGTTAAATCCGATGAGGGTCATTTTGCATGGTTTCAAATCTTCTTGGTCCAGCTTCATCCTCTTAAAGCGTCCCAGCTAATGATGTCTGCAGAGCTCCCTACATCCACAAAAATCCTTTTTACCCGGCATCGTACCAGGGTTCCCGTGACTACCAAACCGTCCTGATGGCCTGGGACCACATCCTTCAAATATTCATTTGCTTGAGATCTTTAAATTTTGCGAAGTCCCTTACGAGAGGATTTCCCTCAAGTATTTCTTGCGCTGGCTTGCCGTGTCTCTTCCTTCGCCCATGGCTCCACTGATCACATTACAGTTGAACTCAAGATTCTAAAAATTCCTCATCATCACTAGTTGGTTTCCGCCGCTTATCATCTTTCTTTTGGTCAGGGGCCGGGCTAGTACTACGGCCTCCTTGTTTGCTTTTGTTGTTCTTCACCCTTGAGTTTTGATCACGTATTGGCGCAATCTGCCATCTCGAACGAATTTCTCAATGGCATCACAGAGTTCATAACATTGGTCCGTGGTGTGTCTCGGTCCGTCGTGAAACGCACAAAACTTAGACTGGTCCGTATTTGCTCTGTTTCGGGGAGGCCGAGGTCTTTCGACCTTTTTCATCTCGATCAACGCTACCTCCTTCCAGATCTGAGAACGTGAAACATTCAAGGGGTGTATCTATCATACTTCGCTTTCCCTTCAAATATGTCACCCCGAGATCTGTTATCTCGGTTTCATCTGTTGGAGTCTTCTTTTTGATTGTCTAGGTGGCCTTTGGCTTCCGGGGTGAGTTCCTCCGATTCTTGTTCCGTAGCATTGGCTTGTGGGGATGAGTTCCTCCATATTTTCCATTTGCCTTAGCTTTGAATCCATCGTGTTTTGCATGAGACGAAAGTCTGGATTTTGGACTGGAATCTCCTGAATGGGATCCTGCTGATGAGCTTCCTGACGGCTACATCTTGCGGGTTATCTGTGACTGGTGGGGAGGATGCCGTGTCAGCTAAATCAGTTCCATCATTCACAGGGGTATCTTCAGGCAGTGGTGGATCTTGATTCCGCTGCTGTTGACTTGCCTCCGCCTGAGTTGGATTTCTAGGTTGAGGGTTCTGACTGCTGCTTCTAGTGTTAGCCATTGTTGGTCATGGGGATCAAAATTTATGGTCTCCACGATCGGTGCCAATGTTCTGGTGTAGAACACAGATGTCTAACCAAATGGACTAGTATGATGATATTGGATCAGGCTGCTCAATCTGGGTATCTATGAGGTAGATAACCAGAGGAGCATGGGATCACTGTACACATACGAGGCTTTCGCCAAAGGGGTGATGTGTGTGCACACTGATGACTGAATGTAAATAGTTCAGGGTTAGAACGTGTGTACCTTAAGGTTTGACCTCTGTATTTATAGAGTGTACCTTAGGTTGAGTATCGTGGGTCCTGTGACTCGAGGCCCTAGTATAATAACTGCCAGGATTAGATTCAGATCTTCCTGGATCATGGATTAGATGGGATCCCCCTTATTATAAGCAGATCTTGATATGCATTATATTCCTTGTTAGGCCATCCAGGTGTTGGGCCATATGTAGGTCCATGACATGTTATAGTATCAATGCAGTAATATCAAGACACTAACAAAATCATTGGCATCAAGAAGAATCCCAATGTAAAATTGGGTATTAAGCAACTCAATTATCGAAAAGAGATATATATCAAACTTTGTTAACTTAGAATTGAATGTCTCAAGATTTTAATCCAGGTTAGGCCTCATTTAACTCTTCATTTTCAAGCCATGTTAGGTCATCAATCTCTAAACATTAGGAAAGAGTTCCAAAGTTAGCTATTTCTCGTCATCACTAATGAATTGTGGTCATATTATTGTAAATGGAGCTATATACCCAAGAGGGGGGTGAATTGGGTATTTTAAAAACTTTTCTGGAAGTGCTCTGTTTTGACCAAGTAAAAATAGATTATAACAGAGGAGGAAGGGAAGGAAAGCTTGCACAAGAGAAATTATCCTGGTTCGGTCTTATCCTTGACCTACATCCAGTCCCCAAGGCACACTTGGGATTTTCAATCCACTATACTCACAAACTGATTACAAACTCTGTACTCAAGAGTAGTTCTCTCTCTAGAACTCACTCCCCCTTACAAGTTGCAATCAATACACCCAACCACCAAGTCTCCTGACTTGTGGTTATCTCAATCAATGAATGATTTTCTGAAATAACTCTCTTACGGAAGCGAGATAAGATGAACACGAAGTACAAGTATCAAATTGATACAATACGAAAGAAGCTGAACACAATAAATGACACTTAGTAAATTTTCGCTCTCAGTAGGTGTATCAGCTTGAGAAGAAGTTAATGCACTCTATTTATAGGTAGAGAACATTAAATGACCGTTGCTTGATGAATCCAACTGTTGCGGTGATTAGCTTAAGGTCGGTCATCTTCTCTCTCTAAACTTCGCTAATCCAGGTGTTAATTTGATTTGGTGTGATTCTCTCGAGAATTTGCCCGTTGGAGATTACCTTGCTTGTTGTAGTAAGCATTCTTTAACGTTCGAAAGGCGTGTTCGATGGATTAGCCGAAAGTAGGTTGTTTTGCGAGAGGTGCATTAAATGCACCGAACACTTTTAGCTTTATGGCTTTGAACTTCAATAATCTTCATCTGATCTTAATGAAATTCACTCAACAAACTTGTTAAACATAGCTAGGAATATGATTGAATGAATTATGGAAGCAATAAGATCAAACAACAATGATTTGCAAATTCGTATGATTCAAAAATCAGTTTTTACCGTTGTATACTGCAGTATGTTCATGCTAACTCGAGTATGGCACTGTTCACAAGTGTCCATACTGCAGTATCCAATTGGATACTCGAGTTTGCACCTTTCAGAGGCAAATCATCGTGTTTTGTGTTTGAAACACAAATCCTATACTCGAGTTTGCACTCCTTTACTGCAGTATTGGTTTAACCTGAAAAATCCTTTTGCTTTCTCGTAAGTCCAATACTCGAGTTTGGCTACGCAAACTGCGTATTGACTTAACTTGAAAAATCCTTTTGCTCTCTCGTAAGTCCAATACTCGAGTTTGGCTACGCAAACTGCGAGTATTGACTTAACTTGAAAAACCCTTTTGCTCTTCTGTAAGTCCAATACTCGAGTTTGGCTATGCAAGCTGCATATTGACTTAACTTGAAAAATCCTTTTGCTCTCGTAAGTCCAATACTCGAGTTTGGCTATGCAAACTGCGGTATTGACTAAGTTTGAAAAATCCTTTGGCTCTTCGGAAGTTCAATACTCGAGTTTGGCTATGCAACCTGCGGTATTGACTAAGTTTGTAAAATCCTTTAGCTCTCTGGAAGTTCAATACTCGAGTTTGGCTATGCAAACTGCGGTATTGACTAAGTTTGAAAAATCCTTTAGTTCTCTGGAAGTTTGATACTCGAGTTTGCCCATGCAAACTGCAGTATTGACTGTTCAATACTCGAGTTTGGCTATGCAAACTGCAAAGATCGACTTAGGTTGGAAACTTGGTTGCTTTCTCGGATGGCCTTTACTCGAGTTTGCAAACCTATACTTTGGGTTTGCAACTATCGAATGTTTTTAACTAACTTTGCAAACTTTAAAACATGTTTTACATTTGTTGTTAATCATCAAAACATATTGAGAACTAACAATTATTTCTTAAAACAGGCAAGTGCAGAACATACTTGAAGGTTTTCAGGAAAAAGAAGAAGCTTAAAAAAAATTTGTACAGAAAACTCACTCTTTTATTATAGAAAATAGGTGATATGACTTGTTCCACCCCTTGAATAGACAAGGCTTCCTTATATAAACCTTAGGGACTAACTAAAAGATGAAACATCATTGCATAATAACATAAGGCTTGATATAAAGTAAAAACTTATAGGATTCTCACAAGATATGACATAAAGTTGACATAAAAGGAAAGCTAACAAGATTCTTATAAGAATTTCTTTTTTGGGAAATCCTGAAGCCATGGTTTCAAAAGCATTTTAACACAACCTGAGATAAAACTCCTCTCACATACTTAAGTCGTAAATCGTATAAGCACTTTTAAAAAGGGTTAAGTACCAATTTTTCCCCGGAGTACACACCGAGGACCAATTTTTCCTTGAAAGTTTCTTTAAGAGAAATGTTGCCCTGGAAGTATAAAAACGTAGCAATGTTGCCCCTCTGTTAGAGTTCATTTAACAGCCCTAACAGGTCAACGTTAGTTGACTTCATTATGCTTGACGTAGATTGTCTACGTGGCATCTTCGTCACATTTTTTTTACGGGTTAAGTAGCAATTTTGCTCCGTAAGTACACGCCCAGGAGCAATGTTGCCTGGAAGTTTCTTTTTGGCTCAATGTTGCCCTGGAAGTCTAAAAACGTTGCAATGTTGCCCCTCCATTAACAAGACACTAACGGTCAAACTTTAGTTCCCCCACAATGGATTGTGCCATTAAGAGTGTGTCTATAAATCTGCTTCCTTTCCTCCTTTTTTATTTGCAATTTTCCTTATTTTGCAGCAAATTTGCCTTTGAGACTTAAAGGTAGAAAACATCTTAGTTGAGCTCCACGTCTGAAATTTTGTGATGAATTCTAAGTGATTTAAATAATTAATTGTATTTGACACTTTTTGTAAGCTTTATTCTCTCAGTCGTCTCCTTTTACATTGCACCAAAGGTTTGTTAGTCGTTCGCGTAGATAATTCTGCAGGTGAGTGATTATTGTTTGGAAAAATTCGTTTGAACGCCAAAGTGACGTACTCGTTTTATCTTTTGTTTAGAAAAATTCGTTCTTATTTTTTTTGTTTGATTTGTTCAAAACATTTTTTTTTGGACAAATTACTCGGCGAGTGATTATTGTTTGATTGGGGAATGCCTACGATGGAGGACGCTATGGGGAAGAAGGAGTAGGCTATGTTTACCTTTTTAAAAATAAAAAATAAAAAATAATTGCCACCCTACTCCCTCCGTTATAATTGTAAATATAAGACTGGGTTGACTTTTTTGTGTGTGGAGAAATTAAGAAAACTAAATTATTTACTTAATCATAGTACCTCCAGTCCTAATTATAAGACCAGGTTGACGTTTGACGTTAGGGCTGTTAATGGAGAGGGAACATTGCTACGTTTTTAGACTCTTGGGGAACCATTGAGCCAAAAAGAAACTTCCAGGGCAACATTGCTTCTAGGCGTGTACTTCCGGGGCAAAATTGCTACTTAACCCATAAAAAAAGTGACAAAGATGTCACGTAGACAATCCACATAAGCATAGCGGAGTCAACTAACGTTGACCGTTAGGGATGTTAATGGAACCCTAACGAAGGGGCAACATTGCTACGTTTTTATACTTCCGGGGTACCATTGCTCCCAAAGAAACTTTCAGGGAAAAATTGGTCCTCGGCGTGTACTTCCGGGGCAAAAATGGTCTTTAACCCTTTATAAAACTAAAATAAACATGCACACATAAAGATGGATTCTTTATTGGATGACAGACTCACCATCCAGACTTGTAGATATATTCTTGATCAAAAGACATATTGAAGTAAAATTTCTCCAATTTCTTTTGTTTCTTCTTTCCTTCCTTGCACATGGCTTCTTCTCGCTACTAGTTCAGCTGTGGTGAAAGCTTCGTAGAATGCTTTGTCTTCTTAAACAGAACTTGTAAACGTAGGATGAGAAAATTTCAAGAAACTGAATGACCTCACTTGGACTTAGATTGCCCATCGATGTGGAGGGAAACTTTTTTTTAAAAAGAAAATATTTTAATCATTCTCTCTCTCTCTCTCTCTCTCTCTCTCTCTCTATTATTATTATTTTTAACAATGAGACAATTTTATCAATTAGCAAAAGATTTTTAAGAAAAAAGTCTTCTCTCCCAAGATAGGTCATTTGTAAGCCGGAAGGCCTTGTCCAAGTTAGTAAAATGATACCATAAAAAAAGGTTAAGTAACAACTTTGTCTCTCGAAGTTTTCTCGGGGAACAATATTACCTTGGAAGTTTTTTTTTGGTCTCAATGTTACCTTGAAAGTTTAAAAAACGTAGCAATGTTATCTATTTTCGTTAAAAATTTAATGGTTAACATCAATTTTTTGACCGCCAATGTTAGTTTTTTAATGGAATAGAGCAACATTGCTACATTTTGTAACTTCGGGGCAATACTGAAACAAGAAAAACTTCGAAGATAACATTGCTCCTGGTCTATACTTTCGAGGTGGATTTGCTACTTAATCCTAAAAAAACACAACAAAGACAAAAAAAAAAGAAAGAGCAACAAGTACAAGGGCTCAATGACGAGTAGAAGCCCATTTCCCAATCAGCATCGTGAAGATGGTCCAACCGTATGTGAACCGCAGTAGCTCTTGGAGTGATTGTCGACCCGTGCTTGTTTGGAATAGTGATTAGAGCCTTCAAAAATAGCTTTTCTATAATGATTTACAATATATGAGGTAAATATATGAGATGAGTTTTGGCTTGATTTGCCTAAATAAACACTTTTGAGGTGTTCAAAAGTGATCTCAAACACGGTCACTAGAATCCTCCCTCGAGTCACACTACTACCAAACATGAGAAAAGAAATTTTAGAAGTTGTTTGGTGATCTCCAAATAGTAATCCTTGCAGTCCTTAATATATTACATATTTAAAAAGGAAATTTTAGTCCTAAATATATAATATTTACTTACAATATTTGTCAACCTTTTTAATTTATCTCATTGATGCTTCCTCAACAATAATTAAGGAGGAGAAGTGATGAAAGAATTAATAAAGATGATTATAACGTTTTAGAAAATTTCTAATTAGTACGTAGGCCTTGTCCAACTTGTATGACCACACATCCATCTCAACACCCGCATCTCAGCAACCCCACTTTGTACTCATGTAGCCCCTTCAAAGCCTAATATTCACTATCATAAGGCATTGCTGGATGAATAGCGGTATGCTAAAATTTACCTTTTACTTAGGTACTTTTCAATAAAAAATAACTCCAAAGAGTAGCTTTTCTCCATTTAAAACATCCACTTTGAATTCTATGATTAACATCTCCATTAATTTCACTATTTTCTTGCAAAATTGATTCCAAATACCTAAACTTTGTCACTTGTGGAATGACCTGATCTCCCTCTTTCACCTCCAAATTACTTTCTACACTCCTTTTATCAAAAGTGCAATGCATATATTCTGCCTTCCTTCTACTGAGTCAGAAACCCTTTGAATCTAAGGTTCTTCTCCATAACTCAAGCATATGCTCGATTAGAATGTCTAAGACCAGGTTAAACAAACAAAGGCTTAAGGCTGATCCTGATGAAGTTGGATTCTTTCTTTATCATTCTAAATAAAATTAAAAAAATTTGATTAATTAAATTCTTCAAATCATATCTATATAGTTGTCTTATTTTATAAATCAAAATAAAAGTAATACAAAGGGATTTTCTGTACAAAATATATAACATATATTTATTTTAGAATTTTGTTATACTAAAATAAAATTAAAAAGTGTAGAAGGAATAAATAAGCTTCTATATGATGGACACTTGTGGTTTGGAGGGAATTCCTTATCTTGTTAGATGGTTGATGAGGAATAAAATGAGACACCTGTGTATGTGTTGCCTTCTACTCCCATGTTTGTTTGTTTGTTTGTTTTAATTGAATACCCTTGTGCCTCTGCAAAGCTCACATATGTTACAAATTAAGGGCATAATAATTCTACATATTTCAAATCTAAAAATAAGATAGATTGAAAATCGTCTTCTAATAGCGAGAGAATGAACCAATTCACTACTTGGAAAAGATTGAAATAGTGACAAAATTTGCGACGAAATTATTTCCGTCGCAAATTTTCACATATTTGTGATGGAATAAATAAATCCATAAGAAAAAGGTGCTTTTTGTGACGGATTTATGTATTCCGTCACAAAATATTCCTTTTGCGATGGATACAGTAGTTCGTCACAAAAGGACGGTCTAAAAGACCTCCAGTTTGCAACGGACACTGGGAGCGTTGCAAATCTGGTCAGTTTTGTGATGGATCCATGTGTCTATCGCATACCGACGGGCTTTTGACCGTCGGTTTTGTGATGGACCATTGGGCGGTTGTGACGGACCAGGGTGGTTTGAAGCAACTCGTCGGTGGGTTACGATGGACAACCCACGTCCGTCACAAACCGGCGGTCCAAATGATTTCTGATTTGCGATGGATGTGGTTTTCCATCATAAACCTCATTGAGTTTGCAATGGAAATGTCCATTCTGTCGCAAACAAGAATGAGTTTACGACAAAAATTGTTTCCGTCACAAACTCATTCATTTATTCACACTTTTCTTTTCATTTCGTGAATGTTCTCCCTCACTCTGCGCTCTCCTTCCCTCTCCACGCCATCCGTCCCCTAACGCCATATAGCCGTGCCGTTGCAGCAGCTCCGGTCCCCGCCACCGTCCCTTGTCACCGCGTCGCCCCTAGTCGTTGCTGGTTCCAGGTAAGTTTGAAATTTCCAATTTTTTTCCCCGCAAGCATAACTTCTAGATTTGTTATTAAAGCTTAGGAGAATATGGTTGAAGCTCCTTATTCATATAAATGGCACTCTTTGGAACATATCGATTGCCAAAAAATGCTTTATATGTTAAATATAGAAAGGATACAAAAAATGAACTTCTTTAAACATGACTATGTGATTAGAATTAGAATACCATGAAATTAGATCTAACATGAGCCTTGACTAAGTAAGACTTCTCCATCTCTCTAGTGTGGGGGAGTGGGGGGTGAATTTTTTAAACCTGGTAATTTTTAAACAATTGTTTTGTTTGAAGAAAAGTGTAGTATAACTAATACAAGGGAATTATACAAAAATTCTACAATTCTACATAATTATTTAAATAAAAAACATATAAATTAGCCATTTAAATAATAATAATGAAAATATTTGTGCATATAATTTAATTAGAAGATTATAAATACCACCATGTATATAGTACAAATTAAATGTGTAGTTAATTAATTAATTCACTATAATAATGCTAGTTTTGATTAAGTAAGAGACGTTGCATCTCCTCCATTTAATCCCACCAACATTAATTAATTAAGTGCACAAAGGTGATAAAATAAATAAATAAAAGAAATGGCAACTTAAAAGTAAAGGCTTAATGATTTTATAGATTAATGAGAAATATTGGTAACCCCTCGCTACTTTGTTAATTCTGATTTGTCTTTGAGCCTCAATTATATCCTATTTTGCTCATATGCCACAATTGGATTTTGTGTGGATTTTTTCCTACAATCGGTTGCTGGAATTGAGGTAATAAACTACAAGCTTGATGTAATTGTGTGTTTGCATTGTGATGAAATAATAGTATATATGTTTTCCGAAAAATTTGTAATATGTCCCCATTTTCACCTGTACTTTATCATTCTTTTTTTGGCCCGTCCACATGCAAGTCCCCATCTTTTAGTGTACTATCCTCATTCTCTGGTTGCTTGTTGGGATCTGTTCTTTGTTCATTGCATGTGTTTGTTTGCTGCTTTCTTGATTAAGTGGCAATTGATTGGTACAGGCGGCTAATTGTATTTGCCGCTTATATTTGTGACATATTGATATGTAAAGCATTTAAAATATATTAGTGGCCTAATTAGTAAGGAAGTTAGAGTTAGTTACTTAGGTTAGTAGGTGAATTAGTTAGTATTACTGCATTATGTTCCAAAAGTCTTTGTGTAGGGTTGGGTTGGGGAAGTATGGAAGGCGATCGTGATAGGAGTTGTATGTACAATCATCTAACTCATAAAAGAAAATTACTCGAGTATTCTTAGAGGGTTTGAAAGCGTTCATCTAATTTGCTTTAGCGCACGCAACTAATTCAAGTACCGTGATCAGTTGTCCGTGTGTGAAATATAGGTGCTTGCAATTTCAAGATCCGAGCATGGTCAAAATCCATTTGGGTAGAAAAGGATTCATGATGGATTATGAATGTTGTGAATTTCATGGGGAAGTCCGACAGACACCGAGTGGTTATTATGGTGACAGTACTTATCGAGACAACCTTAATCAATATAAACAGTTGTTTATGGATGTTGTGGGACCATCGATTGGCCAATATTTTGATCCCCTTACTCATGCTGAACTATCATACATGGGAGACGAGATCGGTGGACATAGTCAACCATCATATATGGGGTAGGATCCTAATCCGGAAGTTGATAGGTTCTATAAAATGTTTCAAGATGCGCAATGTCCATTATGAGAGGTTGCGAATACATTGAAAATAGTGAATATTCATCGCTATTGGCTACCCTAGCAACACTAAGCTTGAAGACTGATCACCATATGAGTGAGAAGAACTACAATGAAATGATGCAGATCATGAGTAAGGTTGTTCCCAATGATAATAATTTCTCGAAAGATTTTTACCAAGAAAAGAAAAAGGTGAAAGAGCTTGGGCTTAGATGTGAAAAAATCCACTGTTGCCCCAAAGGATGTATGCTCTACTACAAGGAAGATGTTGAGCGGACTACTTGTAAATTTTGTGAACATGACAGGTACAAAGTTGTGAGGAATGGAAGGAAAATGACCTTTTAAGCATTAAGCAAGATGTGGTACTTTCCTCTCGTGCGTAAACTTCAGAGATTGTATTCATCAAATCAAACAGCTGCTCACATGAGATGGCACCGGGAGCATCGCAAAGATGAAAAATTTGTGACACTTCCATCCGATGTCGATGCTTGGCTTAAATTTGATGAGGCGAATCCTTTATTTGCAGTTGATCCCTGCAATGTCCGTTTTGGTTTATGTTCGGATGGGTTCACTCCTTTCAAAAAGACAGGTAGGAATTATTCCTATTGGCCTATGATTGTGAGTCCGTACAACCTCCCACCTTCCATGTGCATGAGAAGAGAGTTTTTGTTCCTTAACGCGTTAATCCCTGAGCTATCCAACTCGAAAAAGAAGATAGATGTCTACGTCAGGAATTTGATAGATGAGTTGAATATGTTGTGGAGTGATGGGTTCTTATGTATGATGTATCATTTAGACAGAATTTCAACATGCAGGCTGCCCTAATATAGACGATAAATGATTTCCCTGCATATGGGATGTTGAGTGGGTGGCAAATGTCAGGGAAGCTTTCATGTCCGATATGTCTTCAACAGAACATAGGTTTTAGCTTGCAGTATAGTCACATGGTCTATTTGTTTGACAAGCATTGGCGATTCTTGCACTTTGGTCATCCGTTCGGAGAAATAAAAAAGACTTCAAGCGAGAATATGGTTGAACAGTAAGATAAGCCTCGTCGTCTAAGTGGCCAAGAAATATGGGAGAGGGTGAAGCACATTCAAAGTGTTGAAGAGGGAGTTGCTTCCAGCGAACCTAGGGGATATAGCATTGAGCATCACTGGAACAAACGCAACATCATTTGGGAGCTACCATATTGGAAAGATCAATTGTTAAGACACAACCTCGATGTCATGCATATTGAGAGAATGTGTTTTGCAATATTTTGTACACCATGATGGACACCAAGGATAAGATGAATGATATAGTCAACACAAGACGTGACATAGAAGCGATTTGCAAAAGGCCCGTTTTGCATTTGGTGGAGTATGCCACAGGTGTTGGTCGATTTCCTTTATGGCAAATGAACCAGTCGAACAAGTAATAAAGTGTAAGTAGAGTATCTCCCACAGAGACTGAGATACCAAGAAGTGACGCTCGATTGCTATGATAGTTGTGCAAACAGAAGGTACATATAGTTGGTTTGAGAGGTTTTTGTACTTATTCTAGTAAAAAGAAATAGAAAAGTAATTTAGTTTTGAGAAGATATCAGTAAGAAGATAGATTGAACTCGGAATCATCCTTAAGCGTTTCAATCCCCCAGTTGCTTTACCCATTGCTATAGCATCTATACTGCATAGCTTCTGCAATGCTACAACATAGCCACTAACTACAATGCTATTTGGTTAACCCACCACTATAATCTACTGAAGCTTCCACGTCCGATACATATGATACTAACTATACTCCTTCCATATTCCTATGGCAACTTTCTAGTTAGATCTGCTTTACACACAGGGTGTCATGGTTATTAGAGGTAGACCCATTCCTGGAGCCTACAATAATAGGTCAAGCTGTGCACGGGCTGCCTAGCAAACACTGTTTCTCAGAGGTCTAACCTCGACTCCTTGCCAGTAAGTCGAGGCCACAAATCTAGCCCTTAGCTTCCGCTAATCGACTAGTAATTAATGCACTGATAAGAAAATCAAATCTATTAAATTAAGAACTTGCAACTGGGTTCATTTAACACTTAAGAAATCATCCTCGTTTAGTCTTAGGAAATCAGTTCATGACTGACGAGGGAAACACAAAATAGATAGTAACAGAATGACCCATGATCTAAATACTAAAATAAAGGAGAAAACAGAAAGCTTGATGAAGTTCCGATGGCGTGGAAGAAGCCCTGTCGTGTCACCACTCCAATTCTTCTTCTCTCTGTCTTACTGAAAGGAAGGATGTTGGGTTATCTTGAAATTCTCATGCGTGTGAAATCTCTCACTCTTCTTTCGAGTCTGCCGAATGTGGAATCTCGTTTTGGCTCAGTGCGACTCCCTTAGGGTTGGCTCTGCTGTGTCCTTATATAATCAGGCTTTCTTGCAGCGTAAGTTACAGCGAGTTGGGCATTTCCTAATCTGTCGAGATCTATCGTATCTCTCGATCTGAGTAGATTGATTCCCGCTGATCTGCTGGATTCTTCAAATCTTTTAGTTTCGATCCTCCACATCTTCTATTCTATTATGTCAGCAATCTACCTGTCATTGCGTCCTTTACTTTGCTATAGCTTTCGTGATTCCTTTTATTGCACTTGGAGTTGCTATCAGAATGCTATAACATATTATCAGCTTTGCTATACGTTCTTTCTTAAAAACCATGTAAATTGCTCCTTTCTTAGCACATGTTTAGGATGTAAATGGTTTCTATCCTTCAGTTCCTTATATCATGAATATATGCCTTTTTGCTTGGATTGTTTGTAGTTAATCTTATATTTACCATACAATTCGGTCATGAAATATAGGGAAAACATGGCATAATTTGTGCTCATTAAATACCCCCACACTTAGCTTTTTGCACTCCTGGGCAAAATAAGATGAAGCGAACAAAGACTCATAGCCGCAGTTCTATTTGTCTGTATAACTTTGCTTACACAATTGATTTCATTCTCGTCTCCTATTCGGCAATCCTACTGCCCAGCACCAATGGCTCAAAATGCGTGGTATTGCTTAGATGAAGAAGTCTCAAGAGGCTCTCAAGTTTAGTGTTTATGCTCTCTTATCAAGGGGATTTTAGTTTTCTCTCTTGTCATACGGGCCCAGAAGTTCCATAGCCTTGTCAAAGTTCTAAGATTGTTCTCTTGCATCTGAGTATCTGTTCATCCAAAGGACTTCTTGGGTTACAATGGTGAGGATGGCTAAGTGTTTTGAGATGGGAAATGATGGTAGGTGCTATAGCAGAGTAGGAAGACAAGTCTCTTGGCTTCCACCGCGTGTGTGCTCCTTCTTGAACTTTGTATTCCTTGCTGCTTTTTTTTATTCTAGGTCTTTTCCTTTTTTCCTTTTCTTGTTTCTTTCTTTTTTTTAAAAAAAAAATTAAACAGTAGCTCTTTTTGTAGCATTTCATGGGAGCACTCTACCCTAGCATTTTTCCACAGTTTTTCTTCTAGCTTTTCTATCTAACTAGGTCTGCTATAACACACTCGTGTGGCTCAATGAGGTAGCAAAAGGGAAGATGATGGTGAATGGGTTGTGTATGGGAATGAGGGGTATGACATGAATGCCTTTATCCTACAAACTTCAAACTCAGATGCTAGATAGTTTATCAAAGAACTAAGACAAATCAAGGATCAACCATAGACTAGCAGACATGCACACTAGAATAAAACAGTTAGGCTCAATTCAATCCTTCCATTGGGGGTTCTTCCCTTTAAACTTCCTCATTGCCACTTTACCCCGCATCAGATTAGCTAGCACCGTCAATTTCCCAAGCCTAAAGGTTCAGTTTCCTTAGGCAATCATGCTATGCTCCGTTATACAGACATTCATTCCATTGCGACAAAATTCTGTTCATGCTTTATCATTCAATTTGAAATTTTTTTCAGTTTGTGCAAAAACTATATGCAGGGTAATTCAGATCACACACACACGGAAACAGTAGTAGCAGATTATATCACATAACTAATCCTCCCCCATACTTGAACGATGCAATGCCCCCAGTGCACCAACAGTAATAATAGAATGATAATCAGAAACTTGGCGCGCAATAAGGGGGCGGAAGGAAAATAAAAAGCAAGAGAAGCAAATTAATCACCACATCATACACAAAATTGCCCTGGGGTAAACGCCCAGAGCAATTACCAGATTGTCAGAAAAAGAACAAACTAGAATAAAATTAACAAAAGAAAAGAAAACTACGGGCGGGGAGGAACGGGAGGGGCTAGGGCACTGCTGGCCGTATCTTCCTCAGCGGATGAATCGTCTACCCCCGTGACAACCAGAATTCCTGAATATGATTGGGAGAGGGAGAGGGAAATCGACGAACTTCGAAGATGAGCAACGGAGAACACTTATGGGTCACTGTGGATGGTCTTTAACTCCGTGCGCAACAAGCCAAGACGTTTGTGGAACCTGTCCATGGAGTTGGCATCGGTCTCCGGGCGCTAGTAAAGGGGGCATTGGCGATCATGTCGGCCTTGTCGTAAACAGAGGCAGGGCCTATGGAAGCTGAAGAGTCAAAGGAGTAAGAAGAGGACGAGGAAGTGGGTATGACAGTGGGCGCAGACCGGTGGGTGCGCCTGGTGAAGCCTCGTGTCTTTATGACTCTCGGCATGGTGGGTCTTTGAGTGAGGAATGGAAGATGAAGGGAGAGGGCAGTGGGTATGTGAAAAGACGTGGGAGGAGGGGAGTAAGAGAATAGACAGAGCAGAGGCAGAATTTTGAATATGAAACGTTATGACTCCTTCGACAATGAGTTAAGCTTAGTTGGCGCGTAGTGGGCCCACAAGAGTGGCTCGCTAAGATAAACACATGTACACATTGTTTATTTTAGAGATGAGGGGTGTACCTGACTAACGTTTAGTGGGCTTTTACCGTATGCTGTTTTGGGGCCGGAATGCCTTGCCTCGTGCCGTAGCATGGACCCTGCTGGACTCGTTCCCTCTTGCTGTGATGCTAAAGAACCATGAAATTGGGCTGCCTCCCAATAGCACTTGCTTTAAAGTCTTCAGCCGGACTTGCTATAACAATTTTAATGCTGTGGTAGTGCAGGAAGGCTTCCTGCTTCTTTAGTGCCTTTGCTGTCATCTTCAGAGGTTAGGTACTTCTTAGCCGGGTCTTCGAATCTCACGGTCTTAAGGATTGAGAAGGTGACCTGATCATCATTCATACGCATAGTAAGTTCTCATTTTTCCACATCAACCAGTGTATGCCCAGTTGCCATGAAAGGTCTTCCCAGAAGAATTGGGACATCGCGATCTACTTCAAAGTCCAAGATAATGAAATCTACAGGAAAGATGAACTTATCCACCTTTACCAGAGCGTCTTCGATCTTTCCTTCAGGTAGAACTATGGAGCGATCGGCCAGTTGCAATGTGACTGTTGTGGGCCTGGCCTTTCCAACTGCCAATTGTTTGAAAATGGACATGGGCATGAGATTTATGCTAGCACTCAGATCACATAGAGCTTTCCTTGAATATTGAGGTCCGATTGCACAGGGGATTGTGAAACTGCCAGGGTCTTTTAATTTCGGAGGTAACCGATTTGTTAGCATGGCACTGTAGTCCTGGGTCAATGCTATTGTCTCAAACTCTTCCGGTCGTCTCTTTTTAGATAGAATTTCCTTCATAAATTTGACATAACTGGGCATTTGCTCCAGAGCTTCCACCAGCGGGATATTAATGTGCAATTGCCATAGCATGTTGAGGAATTTCTTAAATTGTTTCTCTTGACCTTGCTTCTGTAGCCTTTGTGGGAAAGGTAGGGGTTGCCTCAGCATCTTTGAAGGCCCGAGATCACGATTATGCTTTGATGATGAAGCGGTAGCATTCATTGTTGGGTATTGTACGTGATCATCAAGTGCTGCACGTGGAGGCAATGTTGCAGTATTGAGATCTTGTTCTGGTTGTGACAGTCTTGGTTGCCTCTGCTCGTCTTCAAGAAGTTGTTCAATACTTCCTTGTCCTTCCTTAAATTTCTCATAATTCGGATCAGTGACAACCATAGGTTGCTTGGTTGCTTTCATGGGTTCTAAGCTTTTACCACTTCGGAGCTCTATCAGCTTGACTTCCTCTCTCCCTTGGATCCTGGGGACTTCAGTGTCACTAGGTAGGGATCCTGAGGATCTGTTGTTAAGGGCAGTAGCTAGTTGTCCTACTTGAGTTTCAAGATTTCTCAGGGTTACTTGCTGATTCTGAATGATTGCATTGTTTTTTGCCATATATTCCTTTAGAAGGGTCAACATAGAGTGCTGTGGGTCTGACTCACCGCCCTGCTGCCGTGCTTGCTGGGTAAACCCTGGTGGGTTTGATGTTCGGTTTGAGTATTGTGGGCCCGATGATTGTCCTGCTGCTTGTGAACCTTGAGAATTCCATGAGAAATTGGGATGTTGCCTCCATCCGGGGTTGTATGTATTTGAGTACAAATTGTTGGTGTTATTGCCCCTATTAAAGTTGTTGACGAAGTTTATAGATTCAGGGTTGGCGGAGCACTGAGAGTAAGAGTTCTCTCCGCCACAGTACACACAAGCTACCTGAGATGGTTGCAGCGATGTGTTGCTTGATGGAAGGGTCAGTCCTTTCACCATATTGGTCAGAGATGAAACTTGAGCTGTGAGAGCAATCATAGTATCTAGTTCATGTATCCTTGCAACAGTTCAGGAGGATGTAGCTCTGTCTGCTTGCCATTGATGACTATTCATGGCCATGCGCTCCAATAAGTTGTGAGCCTCTTCATAAGACTTCATGAGGATGGATCCTCCAGAAGAGGCGTCTACAATTGATTGTGTTTGTCCATCGAGACCTCTATAAAATGTGTAACACCCCTACCGGCCTCGCCCTTCCGGGTGGCAGATAGAGGGATTCCTTTTAAAAATTTCCATATATAATTTAATTACTATTTATTAACATGCATCAAAGTTTAATTGCGACAAAGCATTTCCGGGTTGGATTTCAGACAATACTGGTATAACTAAAAGTAAATAGCAAAATATAATCCTCAAAGGGTTAGATATACAGTCATCCATCAATGCCAAAAAGGCCAAAATAATATACAGTCATCCAATCTCGAAATAAATCACAAAATCAATTTCCTCCGCCACCTTCAACTCCAACTACTCCTACCCAGTGGTCTTACCCTTCTCTCCAGATATAGCCCTCGTAGTACTTCCTGAAGCTTTACAAAAATCTGGGATTCACAAAAGAATCCCAGAGTAACCGTTAATCTCATATGTAATACATAAAAGTGTATGTATGTAACCATAATCAGGAAAACACCAAATAATAGCATTCAGTAACAAAGGCGTAGTAACTCAAATACAACATACCAAGTATACTTGTTAACTGCGGAAGGACTACATGTCCTAGAAACAAACGCAGGACTGCTCAACAAAGCAAGCCCCAGATCCACAACGCTAGGAAAGACAAGTAGTCGGGCTCCGAACCCAGACCACACTGAATGCACACAAATGCATGTCCCTTTTTAGGAGACATGGGTCCACAATCATGGAAAAGCAAACATACAAAGAAACACATAACACATGAGGATTAAGGTTACTACCTGGTTGTTGACCAAAATTATCGGTATAAATTTTCTCCGGCGCACGAAATCAAAGTCACCCTAAAATAATCAAAATATAGATATAAATAACTTCTTCTTAAAGACATTTACTTGATGACTTCAAAATAAGCCTATGTCAATTCTTCAAAACTCCAAATCCTCTTTCAATAGTTCTGAAATTTTTATTCTTGGTTTTAAAAATATGATCCAAGCTTACTCCTATACAAATAATCATTTTAAACACTTCAAAGACCTTAAAACTTATAAAAACGAATCAGATCATGGTGTTTAGGAGGTTGGACGAAATTCTTCCTCTAGATTAAGCAATCAATCTACCATTTTTAACCACCAACTTTTCTTATCTCATACTAATATTTCTTCATAGATTGAAAATTTCATATTTGATTCTCTGCTTAACCATTTTATCCATAATCAAACCCAACCAATGATTATACACTCTAGAAACAAATATTTCCAACTTAGCAACTATAAGGTTATAAGGTAGCTAGGACTATTGCTTACTTGATCTTGGTCTTCTAACGAATTGAGGCTTGATCCTTAGTGATTCTTCTCCTTCCTTTTCGACCTCAACTTTCAACCCACCATGAATGATTCTCCATAAGGTCTGAGTTTACATGAGAGAAGGCAAAAGAAATTGGTTTGAGAATCTAAGGACCTTACTTACCTCTTTGAACGTTTTGCTTAGCCCTATTTGTCTCTTCTTATTGATTTTCGATCCTCTTCTTTTCTCCTTCTCCAGACGTCTAGCAACCTCAAAGGAAGGAGGTGAGATCCTTAAATAAATCCCCAAGGTCGGTTCTAGACTCATCTTGTGTCTAGATTTCTCTTCACCATTCTAGAGGAAAAAATATTCTGATTTTCACAAATCTCGCTGGGCCGGCACTTCGAGGAGGTTTGAGAAGAAAAATATTTTTTGATTTCTCTTTGTTCCTCATGTCCGACGATCTGAAGAAATTTGGGAAGAGAGAGAGAAAAATTTCTTATTTCACTCCCTCTCACACTCCCGTCCGGATGCCAAGCTAAATTTTGGAGAACATTGTGTGTTTTCTTTTCCTTTTGGCTTCTACTTCTGTCAGGTACGATAGGAAGCATTTGAAAAAAAATGTCAGAGTGATCTATGGCTCAACCCACGTGATACACACTCTCTCTCCATCTTTAATTAATATTGAATTGTCACATTTTTCTTTCTCTTTCCCCCACATCCAGCGCATGGAGAATATGAGGAAATATTTCATTAATTACACATCCCATAGCCATAGGTACTCTTTTTTCCAGATCATAATTTCCTATTTCCCTTCTCTCACACATCCGGTGGTTTTTGGGGGTATTAAATACACATTTATTTATTTTTTCCTTCTTTTTCACGCCAAGGCTTGAGGAAATATTAGAAGAAAAAAAATTGTGCCCATCTCATCTCATCTCTTGCTTCACATGATCACTCTTCATTCATTCATTAATATTGTGTTATCCCCATCCATCAATTCATTCTTTCACCGGGAAAAGCACCAAAATAATGTTTTTTTTCCTAAAAAAAAAATATACCAAAATAAAGCACATGGGAAAGTTTTTACCAAAGTAATGCTCACGCCACTAATGGCGTGAGAGAGATTCACGCCATGGACACAAAAGTGTCAGTGGCATGAACCTGTCACACGCCACTTGGTGGCGTGAAAATTGTTCACGCCACCTATATCATCAGACCCACAATTGTGGGTCTAATGATATATATATATAAAAAATTAAATGTCGGTGGCGTGAACAAGGTTCACGCCACGACATTTTGTGTCGAAATGTCGTCGTGGCGTGGCCCTTTTTTGTTCCACCGGGCGCGATCCGTCCTTACGCCACCAACCGCATTACTTTGGTAAAATGTTTCCAATATGCTTTAATCTGGTAAATTTTTTTTTTTTTTCTTATTTTGGTCAAAAAACCTTCTTTCACTCCTTTATTTGTCCAGCGATTTCAAAGAGGTGGGTAATGATTTTATTATTTAATTTATTTATTCCCTTCTTTTTTTTTTGAACAATATTTATTTATTCCCTTCGATTCTTTCTTTCGTTTGGGAACTAGGGAGTAAATACTTTTGTGTGTTTTCCTTTTTTTTTCTCCACGTGGGCCACTACTTCTTTTCTAAATTAATATGACATTGTCTTATTTGATGTGCACAACTTTTCTTCTTAATTAATTAAATCTCATCTAATGCCTACCTTTCAAAGGCAATTTAGACTTATATTGAAACTCCGCTAATTTTTCATCATAATTTTCCCCCTCCTTTTATTTGACAAAAATTATAGAAATAATGAGGAAAAATATTTTTAACTCCTTTAACATTACTTATCTTAAATTATCCATAACCAAATTTAATTGCCACGTTTTCAAATAATTCCTCTTTTTTTTTTCCTAATAATTAATTTATCTTGTCAGAAAAATAATGCACCATTGACCACTACTTGGTGAGAAATCCATATATTTCATTAATTAATTTGCATGAAAATTAGGGGTGTTACATTTCTTCCCCGTAAAATAAATTTCGTCCTCGAAATTTGTCTATATATTTATCATGTTTTTAGAAATAAACTCGGGGTATTTCTCTTTCATATCCTCAACCGTTTCCCATGTCGCTTCTCTATCGATAACCTCCAAACCACCTTCACAAAAGGAATACTTCTACGCCTAAGCTGCTTTTCTTGATATTCGATAATCTGCTCGGGCTCTATTGCAAAGGTATGATCTTCTTGTACCTCAACATCCTCATACTCAAGGACATGCGTTGGGTCTGGCTGATATTTCTTCAGCTGAGAGACATGAAAAACATCATGCAACCTGCTCAAACTTGGCGGCAGTGCCAATTGATATGCTACAGACCCTCTTTTTGCCAAAATCTCAAAAGGATCGATACAACGAGGACTTAACTTCTTGCGCTTGATGGCTCTTCCCACTCCTGTAACAGGAGATATCTTCAAGAACACATGATCACCTACCTCAAACTCGAGAGGTCTCCTTCTCTTATCTGCATAACTCTTTTGTCTACTTTGAGCAGCAAGGAGGCTCTTCTTGATTAAGTTAATATGATCGGAAGTTTCATCTCCAATCTCGGGTCCGATTAGCTTCCGTTCAGATAACTCTGTCCAACATAGAGGTGATCGACATTTCTGTCCATACAATGCTTCATAAGGAGCCATTTGTATACTAGAATGATAACTATTGTTATAAGCAAATTCAGCTAGGGGTAAATACTGATCCCATTTTCCTTTGAAATCCAAGACACATGCTCGCAACATATCTTCAAGTGTCTGGATTGTCCTCTCTAATTTCCCATCTGTCTGGGGATGATAGGCAGTACTAAATCTCAGCTTCGTCCCCAGTGCTTGATGTAAAGCTTGCCAAAATTGAGAAGTGAATCGAGGATCTCTGTCAAAGAAAATACTCTTCGGTGTACCATGAAGTCTGATTATTTCTCTAATATAAATCTCTCCCAGCTTCTCGGGAGAGTAATTGACACTGACAGGAAGAAAATACGCAGACTTAGTGGGCAAATTGTGCATGTACTATAGAATGTACCTGAAAATCAAGAACAGAGAAGAAGTTAGCTTTTATTAAGTAATTCGCAACTATTAAGCAAAAAGGGCATCGTCACTAAAGGTATCTACAGTCCCTGGCAACGGCGTCAAAAATTTGTTGGTCGATTTTCTTGATGGCAAGTAAACCAGTCGAACAAGTAATAAAGTATAAGTAGAGTATCGCCCCACAGAGACTGAGATACCAAGAAGTGACGCTCGATTGCTATGATAGTTGTGCAAACAGAAGGTAAATATAGTTGGTTTGAGAGGTTTTTGTACTTATTCTAGTAAAAAGAAATAACAAAGTAATTTAGTTTTGAGAAGATATCGCAAGAAGTTAAACCGAACTCGGAATCATGCTTAAGCGTTTCAATTCCCCCAGTTTTCTACCCATTACTATAACATCTCTACGCACAGCCTTCCGCAATGCTACATCATACCCACTAACTACAATGCTATTTGGTTAACCCACCACTATAATCTACCGAAGCTTCCGCGTCCGATACATATGATACTAACTATACTCCTTCCATATTCCTATGGCAACTTTCTAGTTAGATCTGCTTTACACACAGGGTGTCATGGTTATGAGAGGTAGATCCATTCCTGAAGCCTACAATAATAGGTCAAGCCATGCACGGGCTACCTGGCAAACACTGTTTCTCGCAGTTCTAACCTCGACTCCTTGCGAGTAAGCCGAGGCCACAAATCTAGCCCTTAGCTTCCGTTAATCGACTAGTAATTAATGCACTGATAAGCAAACCAAATCTATTAAATTAAGAACTTGCAATTGGGTTCATTTAACACTTAAGAAATCATCCTCGTTCAGTCTTAGGAAATCAGTTCATGACTGACAAGGGAAACACAAAACAGATAGTAACAGAATGACCCATGACCTAAGTACTAAAATAAAGGAGAAAACAGAAAGCTTGATGAAGTTCCGACGGCGTGGAAGAAGCCCTGTCACGTCACCATTCCACGTCTTCTTCTCTCTGTCTTACTGAAAGGAAGGATATTGGGTTATCCTGGAATTCTCATGCGTGTGAAATCTCTCACTCTTCTTCCGAGTCTGCCGAATGTGGAATCTCATTTTGGCTCAGTGTGACTCCCTTAGGGTTGGCTCTGCTGTTTCCTTATTTAATCAGGCTTTCTTGCCGCGTAATTTACAGCGAGTTGGGCATTTCATAATCTGTCGAGATCTATCATATCTCTCGATCTGAGTAGATTGATCCTGCTGATCCTGCGGGGCTCTTCAAATCTTTTAGTTTCGATCCTCCGCATCTTCTATTCCGTTATGTCAGCAATCTACCTGTCATTCTCGACCTGAAATTATCTAGATAAAAAGGTCAGAAAATATGCCGCATAACATTGCGTCCTTTACTTTGCTATAGCTTTCTTGATACCTTTTATTTCACTTCGAGTTGCTGTCAGAATGCTATAGCATAGTATCAGCTTTGCTATATGTTCTTTCTTAAAAACCATGTAAATTGCTCCTTTCTTAGTACATGTTTAGGATGTAAATGGTTTCTATCCTTCAGTTCCCTATATCATGAATATATGCATTTTTCCTTGGATTGTTTGCAGTTAAGCTTATATTTACCATACAATTCAGTCATGAAATATAGGGAAAATATGGCATAATTTGTGCTCATCAACGGGCCAGACTTCCAAACCTAGAGCGCCATGCACATTGAATAAAGAGCAGAATTTACAATTCGTGGGAAAACATTGTAGGTCAACTCTGGAAAGAAGTGATAAGAAAGTAGCGGAGTGGTACATTCTAACCAACTTTGAAGAGGCCGCCCCATACTTAAAGTAAGATTTCCTTTTTTGTTACTGTTACAGTAAGTATTAAAGTATTAATTTCATTTTTTTGTTACAATTACTTCTCTAATTGGGTCTGATCGACAAATCATTTGATATCGGATTCTAAAGTTGATCATATCATGAATGCTGAGTTTCCTAATTGGTTATGATCCTACTTCATGCACAACAAATCATCTCCCCAGCATGTTGCGTGGAGTTTATCTTAAGAATTGGCCAAGAAGATATACAGTTGGTTATGACCCATTCATTCTTGCTCAACAGGCGGAGCAAGTTTATTATACATTATACCCCACATCCTGCCAAGGGTGGATGGGATTTATAAAAACCAAAGCACAAAATATTATACTCAAGTCGAAAGAGTTAGAAACAAATGACGATATGACCGAACCGTTCTAAGCCGATGTGGAACATGTACGGCCGTAAATATTGCCAAGGACGATCTACCAAGCAATCTCTTTGATTCCACTATGGAGTTAGAGTTGATTCCTATCCACATTGACAATGAGGAATCAGACGATGAGGCACAAGAGATTTACTCTAATAGTGAATTTGATTTTGATGAAGATGAGACGCTGAAGGAAGGTGTGCAAGCAGCGGTCAAAGAACAGGAATCGTTCGGTTGATTTGTGTTAGTTCTTTGTTTATGCCAATTTGTTATACTAGATACTCTGTTATTTCGCTATTGACATATTAAGTATATTTCTTATATGAATATATAATTTGACATAATGTTTATAAGTGTTCAGAGATGGAGCATTTAGCAAGGCCTTCAGGTAGTGATCGTAGTGATGGTAGAGCCCGGCCTCATCCTATCAGAGGGGGTAGGTCGACATCATCTTCCCCCTCTGTAGGCAGAGGGCTTCTCTCTTCCTTAGAGCTGCCGCCACTATATATGTCATCTTCACCGTCTACTACCGACTCCATTATGAGCGGTACAAGTATGCTTGTCACTTCCACTTATCCACAGCAAGGGGCAGAGCAGGTTTACTTTATGATTTCTGATTGATTTACATATATTTTGTTTTTTAAGCATCTATGTACTAACATTTTTAATACTTCTTCCTTCAGCACACTACATCGCCTCGGAGCCAAGTCGGGGAAGCTAGTTCCTCCAATACACCAGTTTGGGGATCGGTTGATCATACGACAGGGCTAGTGTGTATCCATCCAGTCGGCACCACTGAGTGAGTGATGTAAACTTACTTGTAATGTTATGATTTTTTACCTTTAGTTTGTATGCTAATATTTACAACATTTCCTATGTCTTCAGGTTTGAGCCTTATAATCTGGTGATGGATTTCATGGGGGATCAATATTCTGTAATTTCAATCAATCTTGGGCCAGTTGGATAAAGATTCCTTAGGATGATTGGGAGGCTTGGTTCAATGAGTTCTTGGTAAGTTATGTGATTTATGGTTATTAATTTCTTCTTATCAAAATGCAAACTAATTAACTTCTTTTATAATTTGGAATACTAATTGTTTATTATTGATTTTCAGGGAAAGTTTAGGTGGTTGCCTGATCATCAAAGAAATTTAAAAAAGCTTATAACTTGAAGGGAAGCAAGTGGTTGTTTGATAAGTTTTACAAATTGAGACATAGGCAAGCAAACTTGGATTCAACCCGAGACTAAAAACAGTTATTTCAAAGATGGGCTGCCCATGATAAATTTATAAAGAAAAGTGAGCAAAATAAATTAAATAGGGCCCACATGGATGGACCGTTATATGCTGGCGGCTCTATTCCATTTAGTGAGTATTGATGAAAAATTCTAAGTATATGTTATTTTCTATTTCAGCATTCAATATTTTGTACTTTGAAGTAATTAATTAACAGTCACCATTTGTTTTTATAGGCGGCGTTTGGGAAAGTTCCTATAGAATTGCTTGATTGGACTACCTTTGAGCGGACCCATTCCCAGGAAACTAAAGGTAGTGGGAGGCGCTGGATTAATGCCAAGTCCCAAAGAATTGACGGTGAGACATTAATTACATTTATTATTTGTTTCAAACAGTAACATATTCATTTCATTTTACATGTCTTATATGTGATTTATTTTTGTGCTTGTAGGAAAACTATAAGTAGCTGTCGCAGGAGAGAGACTCGCAGATTAAGAACGACATGGCATCCTCTCAGTCTAATGACGAGAGTCTCTTCATTCAGGCTGCAGACGGATTTGACAAGAAAGGGAGAGTCTTCGGGATGGGTGCCTTTGCCAACAGAGTGAAATTGTTTACGAAGCGCTCATCTAGCCATGTTGGAGGTGTTTCTATAGGTAAACGTAATAATTTTTCTATCAATTGTTACATTTTATTCTCTCGTCCATTTAAATGAAGTACAAAAAATGAATCAACTTCGTAATGTTGGTTTTGCAGATGATAAGAAGGGAAGGTGTTAGAACAGGTGGTGAGTTAGCAAGCAGATAAGTTGAATGAGCAATGAACAATGATTAGGGAGATGCAGGAACTGCTCCAGCCCCTATTGAAGGGCAAGGGTACGGGGTCACCTCCTGGTGATGTGACCATACTGGTGATACTGATGATGATGATGACCATACTGCTGCTATTTAGACATTTTTTTGGTTCATTTCGGTCGCAACATTATTATTTATATTTTTTTTCTATGTAAACTCTTATAATTGTTACAATATATTTTTATGATATACGAGTCTTTTGTTATTTCATAATTTTTTTATATTTTTGAAAGGAAATAAGAGGTGTTAGATTTGCACATGGAGGGATGAGAGAGGATTTATTATATGATAATCAAGATATTTGGCCTATAAGAGCACATGCAAATTAAAAATAAAAGATCTTCAATAGTTTTTAGATTTTTCTAACAACAATGAAGGGAGAGGATTAAATCTTGTGAAGTAAATTAGATCCAATGGTTGTGAGGAAAGAAGAGGTGCACATGGTGGGGTCCACATTAGGCTTGAGATTTCCCTATAAATAGAGGGCTCCCCTCTTCATTTTCTTCAAACCAAAACTCAATTCAAATTGATTGAGATAGAGAGCAAGACAAAAATAGGAGCAAGGAGAAGAAGGAGTAAGAACTTCAAGAGGTAAGTTCTTGAGCTCTTGCTTTTAGTTCTTTGTAAAATTGTAGTTTAATCAAGGAAATGGTTAGGAAAATTCCTTTTCATGTTTGGAAGTCTCCATTGCTTTAAAAATGCAAAATGGAGTGGAAAACATGTTAGGGAATAAGTTTTAAAATCAATGGATCAAGATTGTGAAAATTGTATAATTTCCAGTTTTTGAATTTCCTGGAGGCAGCGAAATTGATGCTATTATTTTATGTAGAAAATGAAGTTATTAAATCATGAAATTTTACAATAAATTATAAATTTAGGGCTTTCTAAATATATAAAATATGTAACATTTTGATCTCTGGACCAGGAAATATAAATTTTTGAAGTTAAGCCACGTTTTTGGAAAATAAACTGGAACAATGTTTGAAAACTTAAAACCTTGGAATGATTCTTGATATTCTAGATTCTGTAAATATTTTTCCTTGAAAGTAGACATGTCAAGGGTTATGAGGAATTTTAAAGCACTCCAAAAAAATTTTTGTAGAATTAATTATGATTTTTCAAAGTTGCTGAAAAATCTGTCCAGAAAATCCAGCAATTGCGTTTTTAATAAAAAGTAAGGGTAAAAGTGGAATAATAAATCCACCAAGGGTAGAAATTTCAAAATAGGTGAAAATATAATGAAGATGGAATATCACCTAGAGGGGGGGGTGAATAGGTGATCTCAAATTCTTTTCTCAAAATACACACGAAAGCAAGAAAACACAGAAACAGAGAGATGAGACAGAGAAGTGAAGTAGACACAAGATAATTTATACTGGTTCGGTCCAAAATCTCTGACCTACGTCCAGTCCCCAGAACACCTGGGATTTCACTATCTTTCAAGAACAATTACACACTCTGTAAACGAAGGATGGTCCTCTCACTCAGACTCCACTCCCCCTTACAAGTTGTAATTGATACTCCCTCTCTTAAGGTTCCTTAACCTTAAGAAACAACTGAAAATGAAATAAGTATTTAAGAACTCCTCACGAGTAGATAAGATATTGAACACTGAAGTAAAAATTAATAAAACAGTTGAAATAGTGAATAATAATATATCTGAATTGATTGCACAGCGTTTCGGTAGTTGGCGAATTCAATGCTTCAACTATTTATAGATGTTGTAATTTATGACCGTTGATGAAGCTCATGGAATAGCCGTTGAGAGACTTAAATGTATCCGTTAGACATATGGAATATCTGTCACCTACTGCCGTCGTTTGAATAATCTCAGTGGTATGGCAGTGACGACATTCTCTTCTTCATTCCTTTTTGTTTTGCCCGTTGAGAAATATCATTTAATGCGCAGTTGGAATATCGGTGGTGGCTTTACTTCGTTTAGAGTATTGGTTTCGAGATTATCACCGGTTTAGGTAGCTGCATTTAATGCTTCTGACACATGACTTGCTTTATTCAAATATGCTATTAATCCACGTTTATATAATCTGAAACTTACAAGAAAACATGTTAATAGCATTTGGTATTTGTAATGAATAATAATCCGAAGTGATAAAGTAATATAGGAATATTGATAATCTCCGGAGTCAGAGATTTGAAGAACAGAGTTGACATTGCTCGAGAAATAATCCAGGCTTGCTCGAGCAAGCTTCTCTTGATCATTTAGAAAAATGCTCTCTGTCGCTGATGCTCGAGCAAGGAAATTCATCCGCTCGAGCATGGTGCTCGAGCATGAATCAATCATGCTCGGGCAAGCTTCACTTGAATCGTAAAAGCTTATCGGTATCGCTGATGCTCGAGCAAGGATCTTTGTCTGCTTGAGCATGAATAAAATCATGCTCGGGCAAGCTTCATTAAAACAGTCTTGGTTTGCTATTGCTCGAGCATGCCATCATGCTTGCTCGAGCAAGGCATAGACAGAGGCAAGAATTGAAGATATCAGTGATGCTGCTTGAGCAGGCTTTTGCCCTTGCTCGAGCACGGTGCTTGAGCATGATATGATCATGCTCGGCAAGGCTTGTTCGTGCCTATGAGATAGGGGAAGCAACGATGTTGCTCGAGCACCCTTACTCTTCTCGTCGAGCAAGGTCCTTGAGCATACTTTTCCGTTATGCTCGAGCAAGACTCATTAGACTTGTTATTTTCTTACTAAGCTCGATGTTGCTCGAGCATGCAACATGTCCTACTCGAGCAGGGTCTGGTGAACCTCTTTCTGCTTAGATACAATAATGCTCGGTCAGTCTTATGCAAGGTATGCTCGAGCAAAGCACTAGAGAAGTCATGAACCCGATGTTGCTCGAGCAAGACTGTCTGCTCGAGCAAGGCTTCCCTGAAGAACTTGATTCTGTCTTGCATTCGATATTGCTCAAGCATTCAAAAAGCTATACTCGAGCAACATCTTCTGAAACAGTTATAGCAGATAGAACAGATGATCTGAGCTTTAGATATGAAATAACTAGATTGCTTAAAAATTGTGATCATCAAAATACGAGAGCTAATAAAAATATCATTTTTGATATTATTCTAGGAAATATGATATTAATTATAATATCATGGAAAAGGAAATAATCCGACGGTAACATTATAGGATATCCGGGAAGTCCGGAGTCAAGATTCAAAAGGTCGAGCGTTTAGGCAATTACATAGTGAAAGGTACATGCACGTACTGTAACTTTAACTTTGATGTGTCTTGTATGTATGTATATGATTGAATGATTCATGAAATTGTGTACAAGATTAGGTCTTGGGTCATGCACCGTGACTAAGTTATGGGGCTTAGGTCACATGTTTATATACATTTAGCTTTATGCGGGTTATAGTGTAACACCCGCCGGGATGCCAGCATTCTTTACCTTAATATTTGTAGTAGTGTGGCAAAATTAGAAATAGTTCGTTATACTGATGCAACAGAAATTAAATTTGATTACATGTCAGGGGTATTCCCAGGGTTTATACCCCTTTACAGACATCCATATTCATTATAGACAGTGTAAACTAAAAATACATAACACACTGTTGTCTCTTGGTTCTTCAAGTTGTCTCTCTGCTAGGCCGTCTTCAAGCAACGCTTCCTCCTCGAACCTTGGGCAGTACTTCTCTTCCTGTGCTTACCTGTCTATTGGTTGCTGGTGGAGGGTGAGATTCTAAAGAATTCCAGTAGCAGACAATACCAATACAGTGCATGCAAGATAAATGCTAATGTATGATACTCTTGCCTTGCACAAGCTCATGTTAACATAATGACATATCTGCATGCTCAATGCTTCATGCATCATACTCATGGCCATAGCATAATCATAAACATCGCTTCAATCATTCAAGTATGTTAAACATAGCAAGCAAGTATAGCAATCAAACATATACATACAAGCAATAATATCAAATACATGCAAGTAAGGTAAGCCCACTACCTTTTAAGGACTATTGTCCTTACTCAGGTTCTCTTTCGCTAATTGTCATGGTTGCTTGAAGTTCCTTCATTCTCCTTGTGTCCCTAAGGACATAACCATATCTTTAAAACCAAGGAAAATGAATTTTTATTTTCCTTTTTAATCCTTATTTCTTTAGGGTTTAATTGAGTAACTTAAACTTGTTACTTTCAGCCTTTATTTTTGACTGTTCTTAAAAGTCCAGCAACTTCAATTATTTTTAATTAATTGCACAAAAATCATTTTAATGTGTTGTCAACTCTCACGTGTTCCTTGGAAAGTCTATTTTCATAGAAAAATAATTCTCAATGTCATAACATGACATGTTAATCCCAGATTTTTCATTTTCATTCGCTGTGCAATTAAACTTCCAGAAAACATGACTTATTTTAAAAAATTCATATATGGAGTTCTAGGTGTCCAATTGAGGTGGTTCAAAAACCTAAGAACTCCTTATTAAGTCTAGTTTTTGGGAAAATTGATTCCATTTAATAACTCCCCATTAATTCCCAGTTCCCAAAAACGTAAAATTGTCCAGGTAAGTTTCCAAAACTTTGGGTCATTTTGTACAATTTATTGCTCTCTCACCAAAGCTTAGAAAAATACAAAATACCCACCGTTTTAAATATATGCATGTCCCCTATCTTCTAGAATATTTTCATAATTTGTGAAGGAATTTTACTTGTTCAAACAACACAGACAAGCGATCAACTCAGGATTTCCAAAACCGGCGCTTTGACTTCCTTAATGAGCTTATTATTTTATGTACGAAAATCTCTTTAAAAATTCATTCACCAACATATCACCACTCCATTGTTCATGAGGAACACGTTGGTGGCCTCAGATTTCTATTTTCTTACCACACATTACAAAATCTGGGTTTAATACTAAAACCACCAGAATTTCTTAAAAGTGATTAGAGGCTTACCACTAGGCTTGTCCTTGGCTTATGAACACTTAATGTTCTCCTTTTACTTACTCATTCCATTGGACTACAACCCAAAATAGCCACATGCATGTGAGTTACAACTCACATTAGCAACATGCAAGAAGGTTTCATCAACTTACCTTCTTCTTCTTGCTTCTTCTCTAACCGTGGATGTTCTTCAAGTCGAGTGGGATGTTGATGATGATGATTTTGAAGAGGAGGAAGGATGGTAGTTGTTGAGGGAGGAGAGGAGGGATGGATAGGGGTTGAGGAAGATGAAGATTGAAGTTGTAAAGAGAGAGGAGGGTACGGTTTGAAGAAAAGAGGAAAACAGGATTTGGAAATGTTTTGTGTGTGTGTAAGAGGTGTTTGTCGTGGAATAAAGGAGCAATGGATCAGCTGGAGTTGAATGAAGAAAGAGACTTGAATGTGTTTTGCCGTGAGTGAATAAGGAGAGAAGGAAGGCTGATTTGATTTAAGTGTTGGAAATGTGTGTGTGTAATCCGTGGAGATGGAAGGGATGGATAAATGTCTGTTGAGGATTTGGAGGAGAGGGGAACGGTTGGTGTATGAGAAGAGAGGAGGTTGATGTAGGGAATTTGTGAAGTGTGTGAAGGAGGGAATGTTTGACGTGAAAAGAGGGAGGAAAGGGAAATTAAATCTGATTGTATAATTGTGTGTATGCGTATTGCCGAAATGAGGAAGGGAGAAAGGAGATCAGATTTAATGTGTTATTATGTGTGTGTTGTCACTTTGTAAGCTTGCCGTGTGTCTTGAGAGAAGAGGAGAAGATCACAAGTGTTTAATTGTTGCATGTGGGTGTGTTTGATTGTAAATGAGAGGGAATGAGAGGGATTTAATGGCAATTAAAAGGGTCCTCAATGTCTGCATGAAGAGGGAAATAATTTTCCTCCAACAAGTCCCATAATTACACTCTTTGCCATTCCATTGCATTGTAGCCATATAGTTAGAATATGTGTGGACTTTCTTTTTTCCCCTCTTTTTCCCCCCTCTTTGGCCTCTATTTGGCTGAAATGTGCATACAAGAGAGAGTGTTTAGAAGGCTTTATATGACTCTGGAAACAAGCTCTTGTGCCCCTAATTATTTTGACCAAATTGCCCTTGCACTTATCTCATATATATAAGGTCAATTGTGTCAAACTTCTTGAAGATTCCTTCTCAATTCTGAGGGCCCAAAATTTTGGGATGTTACATATAGTCTTGATAATACTGTAGGGTTGTTTTCCTAGCACTGAGGACACGTGGAGGCCTGGCACTGCTGAGTGTAAACGTTGCGAACATTACATTTGTTGTGTGCTATGTATTGTTGTGCTGTTAACATTACATGTGCTGTGTATTATTCTAACCTTATATTTGTTGTGTGCTATGTATGGTTGATGCTGAAATGTAATGAATATTTGTCATATATACTGTTATTAATTGAGCATGAGGTTAACTGTTACTTGAGATTCAACGGGTATTGAATCTCAGCCTTGACTAAGGGTTCAGGAAAGGAACGAGGATCTAAGAAGACAAACTGGATGGAGTCGGGAAGAGGCACCGATGGACGGAGCCGAGAAGAGGGACCGGTTGAGATGAGAGTGTGAAGAAGGTTAATAGGGACTAGTTTCTGGCATGAATCCGATAGAGTTGTTTCAAACCATTTGGTGCTTAAACTAAGAAAGGGTTGGTCTACGTGGTTCAGTCATAAGTCGCTGTGAAAGACGGGGAGACTTCCACTAGACTTTACCCGGCCTGGCTAATGGGTTTGATTAACTATATTGGGTTCCAAGCCACAAGTCTAGTTAAGGCTTGGTTTAAGATTGTATAGTTACTATGTAAGAGTTGTAATTATAGACATTCCAGATGATTGTATCACAGAATATTCCTTCGGGATATTTAATTTACCAGCTTATGTCTGGGCATTTTATATCAGTTACTCATTGTCCAAACGTTAGCGCATGCTCTCCTTTCGCATTACTCTGACCTGTAGCACCGTATTCCTAGATACTACGTGTTAATAGGCACAGTAAATAGTATGGAATTTGGGGTGTTACAAGCAACATGACATTCTTTTCCTAGAAACTCAAGACCTAGGAAAAACACATCAACAAGCTTGTGGGAGCAATTTAGAAGTTGAAACGTGAGAAGGAATTGGCAGCAAATTAGATGACAAAGACAAAACAAGGAGGAAGTGAAGTTCTAGTAATTTTTCGACAGAGCTCACAAAGGTCGCTCAAAGAATGTTCCTCTTGTCATTCCAACCAATCGTATGCTATAAACAGCTATCTAAAATTTATTATGCAGCTTTATTTTAATCTTGCCACTTTGTGAAGATGTTAAGCAATTTGAAGGTTTTATTGATAGCAATTTTGTTGAAGATGATTATGAAACGCCTCTTTTCCGTTATTTAGTGGGAGGCAATCATGAATGGAGTTCTAAAATCTGAATGGATTCCCCCTCAAATGGCATGGGAGTCATGAATGGATTTCCAAAATCTTAAGCACATGCTATAGTTAATGCTTTGGACAAAGGGTTGATCGACGCCCCTTAGGTGGTGGCATTGCTTACTACACATGTGTTTTCAGCTTGATGTAATTTTGTACAATATTATAATCCATGGACTTTGTTCTTTTGGCAAAATGGAATGTTGTATACAATTCTATTCCAAGATTAGGGAGACCAACTTGTGTTAATCTTGTGGCTTACAATACCATAATGCATGGTCTCTACTTTCTACAAAACTGGGACTGTGAAAGGAGCTTCAAAGATTTGGAACTACATTTTAGAAGACGGGCTACAACTAGATATAATTTCATAGATCAAAAAAAGCGAGACAAAGCCGATTGGGAAGAACTTTTGGCTCATTAAGCACGCAATTTTCTCATTTCTAGGGATGACAAAGAAGGTACCAATATCCGAACTTGCAACACTACTATCACTGTTGAGATTGTGCTTTAGAGGTGTATGACTTCACAACAAGTGGTTGACACATATTCAAGAACCGATGATCAATTCATGGTGGATTTGCTGATCATGTAGTGGGATTTTACCGTCGGATGAGGATGGAAGGAATAAGACTTGATTTATCAATACCATCCATTGTACTTGATAGTTTCGTTGGGACGGAGACTAAAGCTAATCATTGTTGTGGGCATGAAGGAAAGTAGCACAAATATCAAGTGTTTCCTTTGTGTGAATCTTTTGTCTCTTCTCCGCGATCAAAGACCGAGTGTGAAGAATATGGTCATTGAAGTGGTCAAGTATCTTCTAGTGCATAAGAGGGTTGCCTTTGAAGACTTGCTTGCTTCTAACCTAACCAAGGGGAGCAATGCGATGTGCTTCATGGTGGTTTTTATAAATTATTGACTTGAGGTTTATCTGAAATTGCTGCTCCGGTATTCACCGATTTAAGCAAAGCGAGCGCAAAGAAAGCCTTAGATAAATTTGCCCCTTACGAAGTCTTCCGGCTATGATTGAAATTATGTTTAATGTCGGAATATGTAGTCGGGGAACATAAGGAGCATTTGAGGAATCTATATTATCCAAGGAAGTTAGTTCAGCAAAAGGAAGCATGCCTGGTTTCTTTGATTATCAATGATGAGGAATGTATTTATCCTACGCCAAATAATGGAAGTATGCTTGCTAATATCAACAACATCCTGTGCAAAGTTATCCAAGTAAAAGAAGACAAGGCTCGAGCATTGCAAGTGAGAATGTGGCAGTTCTACTTTTCGTTGCAACTAAAATAGTAACTCCCGCTTGGAGATCCCGAAGTGGACCCAATTGTTGGGAAAGACCTGAAATCAAGAGGTTTTTCTTCTCTTCTTTACTCTGTCCTCTTTTCAATTGTTTTGTTGTGCTATTGCAATTTGTGTAGTAATTATGATGATAAAAAAAAGATGATTTATATGCTTTGTGGGAATTAAAAATGATGATTCATATGCTTTGTGACGATTCTCGTAATTGCATAGTGTGGCTTTGGCTGCATAAGAATGTAGAGGCAGAAAGTTATTAATATAACTTTGGCATGGTTCTTCTTCTAAGAGATAGCAAAATGTTAGCCTCGACCTTTGTGATGAGGTCTGGAATTCTTGGGGAAAAACAAAGATTTGGTGCAATGATCTCATTTGCATTGATATCAAAATTTAACTTTGAAGTGGTGAATCCCATAGATTTAGCATACTCTTGATAAAATGAATACACTTTGCTTCATGAGAATCAAATTCAACGCTCTTGCGTGGCTCAAAATTTCTATCCCCTTCATACAACACAATATCCTTTTTAAGATTAACAAGAAGATTCTACCGGTTTGATGCCCTTCATGCAAAACATCAACCATATTTTTACTCATTGCATTAGCATACACACTTCTCGGGCCTCCAACCAATGTGGCGGGTCGCTCTTACTCCTTATTAAATTATAGTCAACCACACCGAGCGTGTAGTTCTTGGGTGGTCCCGACACATATTATGCACAATATATTTTTGACGTTGGCCCAGTCATCAAATGGAACCCGGTTAAACCAAATCTGGTTAAAATCTGAGTTCCATATGGAGTCCGCCCTTACGACAGGGACGGAGACGGACCCCGATTAAACCGAATCTAGTGAAAATCCGGCTCGTGTAAATTTTTGTAGGAAACAAAAAATAGAAAGCGGACCTTGGCTAAACTGAATCTAGTTAAAATCTTGGCTCCGTGTAAAGTTTTGAAGGCACCCATTAAACTAATCTAGTTAAAATCGGGATCCGTGTAATTTTTACGAATCTCCGTGTGGAGATCCGTTAAACCATGAATGCATCTAGCACCCAGTGAGCTGAACTACCAGTGTCAGGGGCAACAGAAATGGATAGAGTTGTTACAAGAAAAGCATGTTATGAATATTGGAGATCAAGAAACCAAGCTCGGACAAGCATTTAGGCTCGACAAGAAATGGGCAAGCTGAATGATCTGCGCAAGCAGTAAGTATTTTCTATTGATTTTGATTTTCTTACATATTGTTAAATGCAAGAATATAAACCGGATAATTAGGGTTCGCTTTGAAGTGATAGAGAAAGAGGAAGAATCAAGCATAATCAAATCAACAATTGAGTACGAACTCAAGGAAGATGGTTTAGTCAATACCCCTTTAGCTTCCAATGTAATTCAATCTCTAGCCAACATTTCTGAAATATCCAAAGCTCATCTCAACATTTCTGATTTGTGTTGGCAATCATCAAAACCTTTAGGACCTAAGCAGCTCACAACTTTTGCAGATCATCTTCAACGGTCTTATTATCAATGCAACGGTCTATTAATGCTATCGACTATAAATAGAGTTGCATTCAATTCTTCTTAACAACAACTACATCCGAAAACGAAAGCATTCAAGTTCTTCAACTACCTTTCGTTTTCACTTGTATTTTGTCTTTTGACATTATAAGCTTCAAAGTGTTTATTATTATCCACTCTTAGAGAGAGTTTTTATCTCGTAAATCATTTATTGTAAAGAATCACAAGTCAAGGGGACTTGGTGATTTGGGAGTTCATTGATTACAACTTGTAAGGGGAGTGAGTTCTAGTGAGAGAACTACTCTTGAGTACAGAGTGTGTAATCTTTGTGATAGTGAAAAACCCAGAGAGTCTGAGGACTGGATGTAGGTCAATTTTTTTAGGACCGAACCAGTATAAATCTCTGTGTCCAGCTACTCTTTCTTTCTACTCGTTCATCTCTCGTTTTCACCGTCTAAAAACAAAGCGGTTAGAGAAATTTTTAAAATACCCAATTCACCCCCTCTTGGGTATATAGTTCCACTTTCATTTGGTATCGAGCAAGGTCTTCTCTAAAGAGTCTAACAACTCGAGAAGGATCAATATGGAAGGCATTCTACCGATGGAGCTTAAATCAACCGACCTCCGTGTTTTAATGGAGAACATTATTCATTCTGGAAAGCCAAGTTCAAGGTGTTTGTGATGGCTATAGAGTTTGGTCTCTGGAGAGTTTTTGAATGAGGAGACTACACTCCAACTGTCTTGGAGAATGGTCTCAGGGTTCAAAAGGAAGAAGAGGATTATGATGAAAATGACAAGAAATGTCACACTCAACAAAAAGGCGGTTCTTCTTCCGTAAAGTGCTCTTAGTCAACAAGAATATTTCCGCATTTGCAACCTAACCTCGGCTAAAGCAATGTGGGACGCTCTGGAAATTGCTCATGAAGGAACTGTTGGAGTAAAGCAAAATAGAGTCAACACTCTAATGACAGAATATGATCTCCTTCGTATGAAGCCTGGAGAATCTATTGGTGATTTCCAGCTGAGATTCACTCATCTGATCAATCAACTTGCTGCATTGGGCAAAGAGTATGAGCAACCTGTCCAAGTGAGGAAAATTCTCAACATGCTCAATAAGGAATGGCAAACCAAAGTCATTGCCATTGAAGAAGCTCGTGGAGATTCTATGGCATCTGTGGCAGCCCTTTTCGGGAGCCTTTCTGAATATGAAGCCAAGCTCAAATTCAAGAAGGGACTTGAAGAAGTCAATGGCAAAAATAAGGGAATTGCCCTTAAAGCTGTCAAAGAAACTAAGGAATCGACGATGATGAAGATCTAGACGAAGATGAGGAGATTGGTATGATGGTCCCGAGATTCAAGAAATTCTACAAGGACCAAGGTTTCAAGAAGTTTCACAAGGGTAGCTCCAAATATGAGGCAAAGAAGCCAATCATTTGCTACGAGTGTGAGAAGCCTGGCCACATCAAATCGAATGCCCCAATCAAGAACAAAGACAAAGAAAAGAAGAGATTCAACAGATTCAAAAAGAAGGCATATGTCTCTGGTATTTGGGGAGATAGTTCATCTGATGAAGATGATGAGGATGGGGAAGAAAAAGCAAATATATGCTTAGTTGCTGAAGAAGAAGAACAACATACCAACTTTGATAAGGTATATGATTGCAAACCACCTTATGATGAGTTATTTGCTGAGTATATGGCTGTGCAATCCGAGTTTGAAAAACTTGTTGAAAAATATTTCAAGTTGAAAAGCAGGAATCTTACTCTTGAATTTCAAGTTGAAAAACTTTCCTCCTCGAACATCTTGCTTGTAAAGATTGCCCGATCTAAAGGAAAAGAATTCACATCTTACAAAGGCACTTGAGAAATTCACTAGAGGAAGTGAAATGCTCAATGTCATTTTGAAACAACAAAGATTTATAAATGACAGATCGAGTTGGTTACAAACTTAACTTTGATAAAAAGAAAGGAAGGAAGAAGACTCAGTGAAAAATCCTATATGAACTATTTTACAAAATCAGTCCATTCTTCAAACCCTTTTTGCACACCGTAATTACCGCAATAGAAAGGGTCATACTACTTCTTCCTCGCTTTCATAAGAAGGAAAGAAAGAGTAAACCCATAGGAAATTATCAATGGGTGCCAAAGGGATCTTACAAGATTCCTAACACACAAACTAACCCCAAAAGAAAATATGGGTACCTAAGCCCCGATTTGTTGTGTCTTGCGAGGTTTGTCTAAGAGCATCAAAATCCAACAAATGGTACATTGACGGTGGATGCTCTAGGCACATGACTGGAGACCAATCCAAATTTGCCTCAATCAAGCCCAAGGATGGTGGCAAGGTAACCTTTGGTGGAGATCAATCGGAAAGATTCTTGGAGTTGGTGAAATTGGCAACAATGAAGGACCACTAATCAAAGATGTCTACCTAGTCAAAGGACTTTGCCACAATCTCCTCGCCAAGCCAAAGCACCGATAAAGGTAACTTAGTTATCTTCGATTCGAGGAGTGCTTGATTGCGAGTAAGGATATTCTCCCTTTAGAAAACATAAAATCAAAAGCTTTATTTAGAGCCCCTAGAGATGGCAATTGTTATACACTTAATCTCTCCAAGAATGGTTCTGTTTCAAAAAATGTTTTGTCAAGAATTGGATGAGAGTTGACTATGGCACAAGCGATTAGCTCATGTCAATATGATTCAACTTGACAGATTACTTAAAAAGGATCTGGTGATTGGTGTTCCTAAATTGCATTTTAAAAATGACATGCTTTGTGATGCTTGTCAAAAAGGGAAACAAACCAAATCGTCCTTCAAATCTAAAAATGAGATTTCAACTAATAGACCTCTTCAATTGCTTCATATGGATCTAGTTGGACTAGCTCCAGTGAAAAGCCTTGGAGGCAATCTTTATACTTTGGTCATAGTTGATGATTTCTCAAGATTTACATGGACTATATTTTTATCCTCTAAAGATGAAACATTTGATCAGTTTTTTGTTTTCGCCAAGAAGGTCCAAAACGAGAAAGGCTTCTCTATTTCAGGAATCAGAACTGATCATGGAGGAGAATTCGAAAACAATGCATTTGCTAAGTTTTGTGACAAAGCATGGGGATAGACCACAACTTCTCAAATTTCAAGAACTCATCAACAAAATGGTGTTGTGGAAAGAAAGAATCGAGTTCTCACCGAGATGGCAAGAGCCATGCTGAATGAGAACAACACTTCTCAAGTGTTCGGTCGATGCAATGAGCACCGCGTGCTACATCTCAAATCAAGCATACCTCCGGAAGAAGTTGGACAAGACTCCCTATGAGCCGTACAAAGGAAGAAAACCAAATCGGCTCATCCGCATGTGTTTGGATGTAAGTGTTTCATCCATAACAATGGTAAGGATAACTTGGGAAAGTTTGATCCCAAAGCAGATGAAGATATATTTTTGGGTTATTCTAATAGGAGTAAAGCTTATAAAGTCTTTAATACTCGTACTCGTATTGTTGAGTGATTGGGTGATAGCAATGCAAGAGGAGTTACATCAATTTGATAGAAATCAAGTTTGAGACTTGGTACCTAGGCCTAAGGACCATCCGGTCATTGGCACTAAATGGGTATCCAAAAACAAACGAGATGAGTCAGCAATCATAGTCCGTAACAAGGCAAGATTGGTTGCGAAAGGCTATAATCAAGAAGAAGGAAATGATTACAAAGAAACTTATGCTCCAGTGGCAAGATTGGAAGCCATAAGAGTTCTTCTAGCCTTTGCCTATGTGAAAAACTTTAAACTCTATCAAATGGATGTGAAAAGTGCTTTTCTGAATGGTTTTATTCAAGAAGAAGTTTATGTAGAACAACCTCCTGGTTTTGAAAATGTCCATCATCCAGATCATGTGTATCGCCTCAAGAAGGCCCTATATGGTCTTAAACAAGCTCCTAGAGCTTGGTATGAGCGATTAAGCAAGTTCCTTCTTGATCAAGGTTTTATTAGAGGAAAAGCAGATACAACTCTCTTCATAAAGAGTAATAAGCTTAATGAAATCTTAATTGTCCAAATATATATTGATGATATTATATTTGGTGCTTCTAATGATGCCTTGTGTAAAGAGTTTGCTAAGAATATGCGGGGAGAATTTGAGATGTCCATGATGGGAGAGCTCAACTATTTCCTTGGTCTGCAAATCAAGCAAAAGAAGGATGGAATCTTCATATCTCGACCAAGTATCTCAATGATCTGTCAAGAAGTTTGGAATGGATCATTGTAATGGAGCCGATACTCCTATGAGTTCAGCCCGCTTCATTAGATGCTTGATGAAGAAGGCAAGGACTTCAACATCACAAAATATAGAGGAATGATTGGATCATTACTCTATCTGACCGCAAGTCACCCAGACATCCAATTCAGTGTTGGAATGTGTGCAAGATTTCAATCTACTCTTAAGGAGTCACATGCTGAGCAAGTAAAGAGAATATTCAGATATCTTGCTGACACAAAGACACTTGGATTGTGGTTTCCTAAAGGTCAACCTGAACATTTGGTAGCATATTCAGATTCAGACCATGCTGGGTACAAGACTGATAGGAAGAGTACAAGTGGCCAATGTGAGTTTCTTGGAGGTTCACTTGTGTCTTGGTTCAGCAAGAAGCAAACCAGTGTGGTTGTATCATCAACTGAAGCTGAGTATGTGGCTGCCTCAAGTTGCTATGCTCAAGTTTTATGGCTCAAGCAGCAACTATCTGATCTGGGAATCAACTTGAAAGAGATCCCTATATTATGTGACAACACAAGTACAATAAGCTTGGCCAAGAATCCAATACAACATACTCGGACTAAGCATATTGATGTGAGGCATCATTTCATAAGGGATCATGTTCAAGAGAGATGTCAAAGTCATGTTCATCCCAACTCATCTTCAACTTGCGATATCTTCACCAAACCATTGGCCAAGGAGCCATTCAACTTTATTAGAAGAGAATTGGGAATGGTAAATCCCAATGAGTTGTAAGTAATTCTTGCTCAAATTAGTGTTAAATTATGGTTTTGATGATTAAAAGTCACTGACTTAAGCATCGAAGTGTCTAGATATGTTTTATATAGGATATTAAGTATCTTGGTTTTGCTGTCGGGGAGCAAAACCTCGAGGTATTGCAGAAAACCTCGAGGTTTGGTGGTACATGGTCAATCGTGGTGTTGCTATCAAAGACCAAAACCTCGAGGTTTTGATGAAAACCTCGAGGTTTTGTGGTGTATAACCAAGGACAGAAAGCTTCAGAGAGATGAAACCTCGAGTATTCACGGAAACCTCGAGTTTTGGATGAGACAGAGAGCTGACTAGTCTGAAGGACAGTAAAACCTCGAGGTTTTGGAACAAACCTCGAGGTTTGGGTGCTGATAAGTCAAAGGTTCACAGAACACCTCTGACATCCAGGTTGGTGATTTTTTTTATCAAACCTCGAGGCTTGGCGTGAAACCTCGAGGTTTGCTAGCGTCTATATATATGAGTACACTGTTCATGTTCTTCAAACCTCGACCTAAACCTTTAGGTTTTGCACTCTCTCTCGTCACACACTCTCTGAATCTTCCATTTTCGACCTAATCCTCCCTTCTAAACCTTCAAATGGCCTCGAAATCAAAATCCCGAGCCATTTCTCGCTTCGATTCCAAAGAAGAAGAAACAAAATCATGGTCTCCTCCTCCTCCTCCTCGTCAACCTGTGCAAACACCCCCTTCTTCTTCTGGTCGCCCAATAAGGCTAAAGACTCGATCTACTCGCCTTCGTTATGGTATAGACAAATCAATTAGAGGTGTTCGTGGTGAAATTGTCAAGAGCAAGCCACCATCGAAGGGAAGAAAGGAAACCAAGGCTCAAAGCAAAGGGGTTTCCTTCAAAGAACCCGCCGAGGCTCATTCAAAGAAAAGGAAAGAGCTTGAACCCAAAGGAAAAGGGAAAGCTTCGCCTCCGAAACAGCCTACCGGAAAGGAAAAATTGAAGAAATCGAACTTCTAAAGGTTCCAAGATGTCCAAAACCACTAAATCTCCGACTAAGGCAAGATCAAAGAGAGCCTCATTTGCTAAGTCCCAACAATCATCAAGGGGTCAGTTATCCTCTCATACTCCTCACCCTTAACAAGAAGAGGAAGAAGATGTGCCTCCTGTCATGGAAAATGCAATATCAGACATCTACAAGAATATCTCTCCACCAAACGGATTTGTCACTACCCCTGGTGCCCTTCCCAAAGATGACAATGAAAAATTCAGGGAAGAATACCTTCATCGTCTCTTCTGTCTTGTGGTTGTTATTGATTTAAAGGCATTTCAGAAAGAATGTCACTTTGATTTATCCCCTTGGTTGAAACAATACGAGCCTTTCATTTCAATATCTGCTCCTTATACTCCAAACATAGTTCGTCTGTTTTATTACAAGATGGAGTATAATAATGAATTGGGCGACTACGGCGAGGTGATTGAGGAGAGGGTCACCACCATTGTTAGGAATGTCAAATTTACTCTGTCGGCTGCCATCTTGAAAAAATTTCTGAGAATTGACAATCCTCCGCCTGTTCCTGAGTTTTCTTATAGTAACCAGGAAGTTTTTGAAGCTCTTAAGCCTGGTGTGCCTTTCCCTCCAGATCAACAACTCAGACTCACATTCAGACCAAGCTCCATGCTTGCTGAGAATCGTGTCCTATGGTATGTCTACTCTAGGAACTTCATTCCTAAAGGCGGAAATTGGACTCACTTTACTCAGAATGACTACAAACCATTTACTGCCTTTGTGAAGAAAGTACCCTTCAACCTTGGTCACTGGCTCCTCAAAGGAATGACTGAATTTAGCTTTTCAAAGAGGCAGCTATCTCATATTCCATACCCCTCATTGGTGTCTGTTATTCTCTTCTACCACAAGATCTGGTATGTGGGTGCTCCTGACACACTTGAATACCCCCTTCTTTGGGAAAACACAGATGAATCTAATGAAGATCAAGTTTGGGGAAGAAGGATCTGCTCAATCTCAAGCTCCTTCAAGATCACATCCGAGATCACAAGCTCAAGAGGCCCAGTCAGCACCTCCACCTCCTCAGACATCACTGTCTTCTGACCTTGTTTCTCAGATCAAGCAAATTGTGGATGCTGCCCTTGCCACCATGACTATGCGCATGGAGTTTGAATTGGGAAAGTTACGGGCTGAGATGACTCGTGGGCACACTGGTCTAATTGAGATTCAAGATGCCATAAAGGAGCATCTTGAAGCAGTTGCTGGTCAATCACCGAGGGTTATGGAGAAGGTCAAGAGATTGAGCTTAAGATGTCCACTCAGCTCATTTCTCATATGGACCTCACCGATAAGGTGGACAAGATCATGAAGCATCTTCACATTGGTTCCTCCTCAACTCCTGGTCCTACTACTGGCCCAAGCACTTCTGGCCTTGCTTCTGGCTCTTCTTCACCATCCTTCACTTTCACTTCCCCTCCTATCCCTTCATTCTCTCCAGCTTCCTCAACTCCCATTTTCCCTTCTCCAGTCACTGAGGCTACCACTCCAACCACAGTAGTCCTTCCTTCACCATCTACTCCCGCCATTGAGATTCTTCCCTCTCCATCTATAGCCACTCCTCGCTTACCGGTTGTTCACCTTTCTCCTCCCTCTATACCCTTAGTCCACCCTCCTTTTGACGATGCCAAAGGGGGAGAGAAAAGCAAGGAGTAGCCTTTGAAGTTTAGAGAATTTTGAGGATCATGTGCATTTTGTATTTTGTTTTGTATTACATTATCTTGTCCTACTCTATCTATTGAAATGAAATACAATCTATGTTTCTCATGCTCATCTCTGATTGATGCCTATGTTTAGATTGTGAAAATCACAAAATTGTATTCCCAAATGACTAAGTTCTCAAAACCTCTGCTAATCTCAAAGTCTGATTTCAATTTGAAAACCTTCTTGAACTTTTCAAAGATGTTTGTTTACAAGTGTTGTCATCATCAAAAAGGGGGAGAATGTTGGTTCTCTAAAGGTTTTGATGATTGCCAACAATTATAAACAAAGAATGAGGATTTGCTCTCGTGAAGTTGGAAAATCCTCGAGGAGAGCAAACCTCGAGGTTTGCCCAAAACCTTGAGGTTTGGCCTTACAAAGGAAGCCTCAAGGTTTTGTGTTTTAACTTGCAAAAACTTAGTTTCAAAAATTTATGTGAAACCTCGAGGTTTATTAAGAAACTCGAGGTTTTGGACTTCCGGGAGAAAACTCAATTTTACACCCGCATTGTGAAACCTCGAGGTTTACAACAAAACCTCCAGTTTATGCCTCGGCGCAAACCGAAAGTTTTGAAATTAAATGTCAAACCTCGAGTATTGAGAGAAACCTCGAGGTTTCGGCATCCAGAGCTAATGGTTTTCGGATGATAGAAAACCTCGAGGTTTCCATGAAACCTCCAGTTTGTGTTTTGGCTCAAAACAAAGAACTTTGAAGTTTAGACAAAACCTTGAGTATTGCTATAAACCTCGAGGTTTGTGAGTTTCGAGAGCAAATGAACTTTCACTCATTCTAAAACCTCGAGGTTTCTTGAGAAACCTCCAGTTTGCTTCCATCGTGTTTCGCCGGGTTTTACTTACAATGTGAAACCTCGAGGTTTGTGAGAAAACCTCGAGGTTTGGAGTAAGCCGAGAAACCATTGCTTGTTACATCTTAAGAAACCTCTAGGTTTATTATAAACCTCCAGTTTGAGGTTTTGGTCTTAAATCGTTTTCAACTACAAGTGACCAAACCTCGAGGTTTGTGAACAAACCTCCAGGTTTTTGAACGTTGCCTGAAAATCAAATGTGTCGATTTTGCTATACCTTCTTGTTTGATCTCAATGTTTTCTATGATTAGTCTCTAATGGTTCTAGATATGTTTAACCATCTTTTTAGTGAGTTTTCATGCATTCAGAAAGTTTATCAAGTTTTAAAAACAAAAGCAAAAGTGATGTCGAGTATTAAATGCTCAACCCGAAACTTGCATCCTTTTGGTTAATCCATCTGCACACGGTTGCAAAGCATTAAAGAATGATTTCTGCAACAAGCAACATCTTCTCCAACGGATTAATTTGGCAGAGTCAACTTTGATCATCTAGCCGCTTGATTAAGTGAGTTTTAGAAAGAGAAGAAGACCTAAGCAGCTCACAACTTCGAGATCATCTTCAACGGTCTTATTATCAATGCAACGGTCTATTAATGCTATCTGACTATAAATAGAGTTGCATTCAATTCTTCTCAACAACAACTACATCTGAAAACGCACGAGCATTCAAGTTCTTCAACTACCTTTCTGTTTTCACTTGTATTTTGTCTTTTGACATTATAAGCTTCAAAAGTGTTTATTATTATCCACTCTTAGAGAGAGTTTTATCTCAAATCATTTATTGTAAAGAATCACAAGTCAAGGGGACTTGGTGATTTGAGAGTTCATTGATTACAACTTGTAAGGGGGAGTGAGTTCTAGTGAGAGAACTACTCTTGAGTACGAGTGTGTAATCTTTGTGATAGTGAAAACCCAGAGTCCGGGATTGATGTAGGTCAAGTTTGTTAGGACCGAACCAAGATAAATCTCGTGTCCAGCTACTCTTCTTTCTACTGCTCATCTCTTTTCACCGCCTAAAAACAGAGCAGTTAGAGAAATTTTTAAAATACCCAATTCACCCCCCTCTTGGGTATATAGTTCCACTTTCAATTTGATGAAGCTTGAATCTTCTCCTTCCTTATCACTTGTAATCGAGTCCTAAATGAAGTAAATCTTAGCTCTAAGTACCATTCTTCCACGATCTCTACTTCGTTGATCATGTTCTTATTGTCTATCTTTGTGAACTTCTCTTTATAGCTGGCTTCTTGTCCTTGCAAATCTAATAGTCAACTCAAACAAAAAGAGAATAATTATTCACCAGTATATCAACGTTCATTTAATTTGTGCGCATACAATGACAAATATGTACTACCAAAATATGCATAATTTTAATGAGTGAATATACCTTTTGGTCCCTCAAGTTTGTCCTTATTTTAGTTATAGTCCTTTAAATTTGAAACCATGTGTTTTGGTCCCTCAAGAGGCAAAATAATTTAGTTTTTTGTTGTTGTTGAGTTTTATGAATCAATGCTTTAAGCTGAATAAAATTTCAGGAACTAAAACTAAAATAAGGACAAATTTAAGAGGTTAAAGAGTATATTAACCCTTTTAAGTAGAGGTGAGAATAGTGCCTAGTTATCCGGTACACCTACCCAAGCTCGGCAATTAAATTTGATAGTTTTGGGCTGGGCTAATAACCTAGCAGTGGGATGCCCATGGAGCAAGGGGTCCCGCCCCCGCCCATTTGTCCCCTACGGGAGAATTAAATATATTTTAATAAATATGATTTTATTTAAAATATATTATGTCTAAGTGTCTACTATACAATTTTTGGATCAGAGTACGTTTTAGTGATGGCATCACGTAATTGCATTTGAAAATTGAGACACAGCCAAATAAGCTCGACGCTCATGTATCTCCAAAGCTTTTAAATTTTGTGAAGTGTGAAATGAAATCTTCATGGAAAAATTAGACAAATCCTTGACTTAACTGTATTTTGCATTTGAATTCCTGGCTTATTTCAGTTTAGCAATTTTTGGATTTTGTAAGCCTTCATGCAAGATGTTTGGAGCATGGCAGGGCGTTACCACTTGGGCAGGGGAAGCCTGCCCTACCTAGCCGAAAAATAGTTTGGGCTTTTACCTTGCGTGGGTCAAGCATCGGGTTATAAAATGTAGCCCATTTATTCTTTGGGTTAGACATCGGGCAAGGGTCTCGCCCTGCCCATGCTCACCCCTAATTTTAAGATCGCTTTGGAAAAATGGTATAGTAATTGATTCCTATTTCAAACAAAAAAAGAAAAAAATGATTCCTATGCATTTTTTTTTTTTGGAGAATAAGCTTTTTTGAAATGACATAAATGCCCTCATGTAAAAAAAAATCCCTCCACGATTGGCCCTTGTCGTCAGATAGGAGTTCTAACTCAGTACGGGATAGTCAAGGTTTTTGATTACACTATACCTATTAGTTCCTACAAGATTCATATAAAATTTTTACTTTTTATAGGTAAGATGTTCGACTACTAAAGAATAATTACTATTAGACCTATTTCTCCCAAATTACAACATAAATCATTTGGTGGAAATTTATATTCATAAATTAATGTAATATTACCTGGCTTAAACGTTACTTTCTGGACAGTTCCAACTCCTCCATCACCTTCAACGACTTCGACCTTCTGCAACATAGGGAGCTCCTTCTCCAGAAGCTTTCCCATCCTTAGCGAACTGTAGAGATCCCACGCCTGGCTCACCACCACGTTCAACTTGCTTCATGCTCAATTTCTCCATACATGTCTGTTGATATGATTATTAAACCCCTTTCATTTTGCGTTTCTATGCTTTTATATAAACAACCAAGTGCATTATCACAGAAAAACTCCTTGTTCTCATTTGTTTGTCTTGTATAAGTCTGTGAAATTGATTAGAATTTCAGAGCTTGGAGTAGATATGAGGATCATACTTACATCAAGTTTCTTATATCCATTTTGTCAAGTTTTTCAATCACACTTGACCACGTGCCCTTTTTTTTTTCATATAGGTTTATAGTTAAATGATAATAATTCAAAAATAATCATTTATATGTGAGAACTTGACGAAATAGATATAAGGAACTTGACATAAGTATTTTTTTTTAAGCATGTGCATCTCTGTCTCTCTCTCTCAATGTATGTATGTATGTATGTATGAATGAATGATACAAATATGCAGCATTTGACAATAATACTTGATTACTCTGTTTCAGATATAAGACGATCGATTATAATACCTAATTATTGATTTGTTTGCTTGTGCCAAGCTAGACGCCAATACTGATCGGCAAAGATGCTCCTCTTGTTATTTTTAATTATTATTTCCCATTTCATTTGTGTCCACACACATTACTTGCAAAATAATAATATTAGTAAAGAAAAGATAAACTCCCTTCACTGGCTCTATAGGAATTCCAATCGCAGTTTTGGCCTTATAGATTCCAAGATTGTTTCAATGTAATAAAACAAGCATATACCCATGCGAAAAAAGAAAAAAAGCATGCGTTTCTCTCTGGCAGAAGTTGAAATAATAATTACAAAAAGAGTCTGTTATGTCAGAACAAGATAATTTTGTGTTTCTGGTTCTTTAAGTTAATTTTTGTGTCAATCATGCAGCTACCTTAGAAGAGGAAGGAGCATCTGATGCTTTTCCAGGAGTTATTCCTGTTGGACGCGGTTTATCTACAATGACTCGTCCTACAACATGATTTTTCTAGATGGTTTGTCATGGCTGGGTTACTAAGAAATTTTGAGGTACAGTATGATTTTGCTTGATTTATGCATAGGCCCTCTTAATAATTTTCCGCAAAATTAAAATTTTACCCCCTAAATCTTGGGTTTTTATTGGAGGGTCAATACTCATTAGCCAAAAAAATTGTTCTTTTCAGTCTCTTAACTAGACATGGTGATATCAACTCAAATAAATGAAAAACTGAGGTTCAAATCTATTTAACACGATTTATACATACCGATACAACTGAGTCGCTTTTCTCCTAGGTGTAACATGAAAATGGAGCAAAATACCCAAGAGGGGGGTGAATTGGGGATTTTAAAAACTTTGAAAGCAGTTCGTTTTGTAACAAGAAAAACAGATGAACAGTGTAGAGAAGAAGAGCTAGACACAGAGATTTATACTGGTTCGGTCCAACCACTTGACCTACATCCAGTCCCCAGACTCTCTGGGATTTTCACTATCACAAATGATTACACACTCTGCACTCAAGAGTAGTTCTCTCACTAGAACTTACTCCCCCTTACAAGTTGTAATCAATGCACCCAATCACCAAGGCCCTAGACTTGTGATTCTTTACAATAAATGTTTTACAAATAAAATCTCTCTCTAAGTGTAGATAAGAATGAACACTAAAGCTTAATATATTAGAAGACACAATACAAGTGAAAAACAAAGGTAGTTGAAGAACTTTGAATGCTATGCGTTTTCAGTAGTTTTGTTGGTTGATGAAGAATTGAATGCAGCTCTATTTATATCAAGAGAGCATCAATTGACCGTTGTAATCTTGATTATAACCGTTGCCTTCATTAGATAAGGCTCTGGTTCAGTTTAGGTCTTCTTCTCTCTCTAAACTTCACTTAATCCACCAAGCGAAGTTCATAGTTGGCTCTCGCAAATTTGTCCGTTGGAGTAGCAACTGCTGGATGAGGAAATCATTCTTTAATTCTTTGTAAGCGTGTACAGATGTATTACCCAAAAGTATGCAACTTTCTGGGTTTGCATTTAATGTGTCGACATCACTTTTGCTTTTGCTTTAAACCTTCAATGTACATTCTCTAATCTTCCGAACTCAAAGAATAAAGTGGTTAAACATGTCTAGGAACATTAGAGAATAATCATAGGAATTATTAAGATCAAACAAGAAGGTATAGCAAAATCGTCGATTTAAATTTCGAAGACGCGAGAAACCCGGCGGTTTGTTCTTCAAACCTCGAGGTTTTGGACCGTAGCAAGTGAAAGAGGTTAAAGTCCAAAACTCCAAACCTAGAGGTTTCTCCAAAAATTGGAGGTTTTCAAAGTAGCAGAAAAGTGTCATTGTCTCTGAGTGTCAAAACCTCGAGGTTTTCTCAGAAACCTCGAGGTTTTACTTTGAAAGTGAAACATTGCAAAATCGCGCCAAGAGCAAACCTGGAGGTTTGCTGGAAACCTGGAGGTTTTCAAAGTCAGTGAAAAGCGTTTGCTCTCTGGATGCCAGAAACTTGGAGGTTTTCTGGAAACCTGGACGTTTTTAAAATCATTGAAAGCGTTTTCTCTCGGATGCCGTAAACCTAGAGGTTTTCTCGAATACTCGAGGTTTCACTTAGATTTCAAAATTCTCGGTTTGCACCAAAACAAACCCGGAGGTTTGAGAGTAAACCCGGAGGTTTTGAAAACTTGGAAAAATGCAGATCCTCTCTAGACAAACCTCGAGGTTTGTCCAGAGACCTCGAGGTTTCTCATATTTTTGAGAAACCCGAGAAACACTTGTTGAGTTCAAACCGGAGGTTCAAAAACCGGCGATAAATTGAGTTTTCTCTGGAACGGCAAAACCTCGAGGTTTCACATAACTTTTTGAAACCCAGATTTTTCAAGTTAAAAACACATAACCTTGAGGACTCCTCGGTAAGGCCAAACCTCGAGGTTTTTGTGCAAACCTCGAGGTTTGCTCTCACAAAGGAGTTTTTCAACAACGAGAGCAAAACCTCATGCTTTGTTTACAATTATTGGAGATCATCAAAACCCTTAGAGAACTAACATTCTCCCCTTTTTTGATGATGACAACACTTGTAAACAAACATATTGAGAGTTTGAGAGAGTTTTCAATTTGAAACAAACTTAATAATTGACAGTGTTTTGAAAATTTTCGTTTTGGAAAACTTGGGCACTCTGAGATACAAATTTGTAATTGTCATAACTTTAACACACACATATCAGTCAGAGATGAGCAGCAGAAACAAAACTGAACAAAATGATCATGATGCATATTTCATATCAGTAAGAGTGGATCAGTACATAAGCAAAATGAAATACAATTTTATGAGCAAAATGAAATGGATATTCCTATGTTCTCCAAAACTCTCTACACCTCAAAGTCTAATTCTTGCTTTTCTCTCCCCCTTTGTCATCTTCAAAATTGAGGTTGACCAAAGGTAAGGAAGGAGGGGAAAGATGAAGAACTTCAGTGGAGGGGGTGACTGGTGAGGGCAAAATGACTGTGGCAGGGGTAGAGGGTGAGGGAAGATTCACAGTGTCTGGTGTGAGAGAGTCAAGTGGACAGGTGAAAGTAGGAGTGGATGGCTCAGGAGATGAAGTAGGGACCTGAGGACGGGTAAAGGCAAAAGAGGGTGAAGGTGACCCAGAAGCAGGACCAGAAGAGCCAATATGCTGCACAAGCTTGTCCACTTTGCCACTGAGGTCCATGTGAGAGATAATTTGAGTGGACAACTTGGCCTCAATCTCTTCAGCCTTCTCTTTAATCTCAGCAGATTGCCCTGAAACCATTTCAAGATGCTCCTTCATAGCATCCTGAATCTCAATAAGATCATCATGTCCACAGGTCATCTCAGCCCTTATCTTTCCCAAATCAAACTCCATACGCATGGTCATTGTGGCAAGAGCAGCATCCATAATGTTCTTAATCTGAGAAGCAAAGTCAGATGGCAGTGATGTCTGAGGAGGTGGAGGAGCTGACTAAGCCTCTTGAGTGTGTGATCTTGCTTGGGATCTTGTAGGAGCTTGAGATTTTACAGAGCCTTCCTCCCCAAACTTAATCTTCATCAGATTCAACTGTATCTTTCCAAAGATGGGGGATACTCAAGTGTGTCAACAGATCCCACATACCAGATCTTGTGATAGTAGAGGATAACAGAGATCAATGAAGGGTATGGTATATGAGATAGCTGCCTTTTGAGAATTTGAATTCGGTCATGCCCTGGAGAAGCCAGTGACCAAGGTTAAAGGGGACCTTCTTCACAAAGGCAGTAAATGGTCTGTAGTCATGCTGAGTGAAGTGGGTGTAATTGCCACCCTTGGGAATGAAGTTCCTAGAGTAAACATACCACAAGACTCGGTTTTCAGCAGACATGGAACTAGGCTTAAATGTAAGTCTAAGTTGTTGGTCAAGAGGGAAAGGCTCACCAAGTCTAAGTGTCTCAAAACTTCTTGGTTCTTTGTAAGAGAACTCGTGAATAGGTCGATGATTGGCAATTTTAAGAATTTTATTCGAGTGGAGCGGAGACAAGGTGATTTTGACATCTCTAACCACTTGTGGTGACTCTCTCTTCAACCACCTCACCATAGTCTCCTAGCTCATTATCATACTCCGTCTTGTAATAAAATAGACGAACAATATTTGGAAAATAGGGAGCAAATATGGAAATGAAAGATTCATATTGTTTCAGCCAAGGAGATAAATCAAAATGACACTCTTTTTGAAATTCTTTCGATCAATGGCAACTATAGGACGAAAAGTTGATGTAAATATGCTTCCCGAATTTTTCATTTTCTTCCTTAAAGACCAAAGAGTGATTTTGAAACCTTTGGGTGGAGAAGCATTGCGGTAGATTTCTGAAATTGCATCCTCAATGACTGAAGGCACATCTTCTTCCTCTTGATCTTGATTTTGAGCAGAGGGAGTAGCTTGAGAAGATGCTTGGCCTCTAGAGGATTGCCCAGTCTGGGACATAGACGCCCTTTTTGTTCTTGCTGGTTTTGACGGTTTGGGCGGTTTGGGAGCCTGAGAGGCCTTTGCCTTTCCTTTTCTCTTTGGCTCAGGTTCAGAGGCTTTCTTCTTTCCTTTCCCTTTGTGCTCAGATTTCTTCTGCTTCTTAGCCAGTGACTTAGAGGGTTCTTCAGCAGGTTCCTTCCTCTTCTTTGGCGATGCCTTAGCAGGTTCACTAGATTCCTTTGACCCCTTAGCGGGTTCCTTGAAGGAAACCCCTTTACTTTTGGTTTTTGGTGGCTGCTCTTTAGGAATTTCACTTTGAACTCCTTTAATCGATCGGTCAATGCCATAGTGACGAGTAGAGCACGTTTTTATCCTTACTGGCCGATCAGAAGAAGGAGGAGGAGGTGTCTCCACTGGTGGATGAGGAGGAGGAGGAGGAGGAGGAGGAGGAGGAGGTGACCATGATTTTGTTCTTTCCGGCTAGAATCAGAGGCAGAAATGTCTTGGGAACTTGATTTCGAGGCCATTGGAGGGATTAGAAAGAGAAATTTGGTCGAGAGATGAGAGATTCAGAGAGAAGAGAGAAAAGCGAGCTTGAAACCTAGAGGTTTTGGTTGAGGTTGGAAGAACATGAACAGTGCAACATATATATAGACTCTAGCAAACCTCGAGGTTTTATGCCAAACCTCGAGGTTTTATGTAAGGTTACCAACCTGGACTTCAAAGGTGTTCTGTGAACCTTTGAACTCAGCTTCCAAACCTCGAGGTTTCGCCAAAAACTCGAGGTTTTGCAATCTTCGAACTAGTCGGCTCTCTGTCTCTTGACAGAACTCGAGGTTTTTATGAAACCTTGAGGTTTCTTCTTTCCTAAAAAAATTTACCTTGATAGTTTACGACCAAACCTCGAGGTTTTCTCCAAAGCCTCGAGGTTTTGCTCCTTGACAGCAAAACCTAGATTTTTAACATTCTGCATAAAACATGTCTAAACACTCCGATGCTCAAGTTAGTAACTTATAATAATCAAAACCATAATTTAACATAAAATTGAGCAAGAGTTACTTACAACTCATTGGGGTTTACCATTCCCAATTCTCTTCTAATGAAATTAAATTGCTCCTTAGCCAATGGTTTGGTGAAGATGTCAGCAAGTTGAAGATGAGTTGGGATGAGCATGACTTTGACATCTTTCTTTTGAACATGATCCCTTATGAAATGGTGCCTCACATCAATATGCTTGGTCCGAGTATGTTGAACTGGATTCTTGGCCAAGCTTATTGTGCTTGTGTTGTCATACAATATTGGGATCTCCTTCAAATGATTCCCAAGTCTGATAGTTGCTGCTTGAGCCACAAAACTTGAGCACAGGAACTTGAGGCAGCCACATATTTAGCTTCAGTTGATGACATAGCCACACTAGTTTGCTTCTTGTTGAACCATGACACAAGTGAACCACCAAGGAACTCACATTGGCTACTTGTGCTCTTTCTATCAGTATTGTAGCCAGCATGATCTGAATCTGAGTATGCCACCAATGTTCAGGTTGACCTTTGGGAAACCATAATCCTAGTGTCTTTGTGTCAGCAAGGTATCTGAAGATCCTCTTCACATGCTCAGCATGGGACTCCTAGGGAGCAGATTGGAACCTTGCACACATTCCCACACTGAATTGGATGTCAGGACGACTTGCAGTAAGAAAGAGCAATGATCCAATCATTCCTTGATATCTTGTAATGTTGAAGTCCTTGCCCTCTTCATCAGCATCCAAAGAAGCAGTTGAGCTCATAGGAGTGTCGCTCCATTGCATTGATCCATCCCAAACTTCTTCAAAGAGATCATTGAGATACTTGGTCTGAGATATGAAGATTCCATCCTTCTTTTGCTTGATTTGCAGACCAAGGAAATAATTGAGCTCACCCATCATGGACATCTCAAATTCTCCCTGCATATTCTTAGCAAACTCTTCACACAAAACATCATTAGAGGCACCAAATATAATATCATCAACATATATTTGGACAATTAAGATTTCACCAAGCTTATTACTCTTTATGAAGAGAGTTGTATCTGCTTTTCCTCTGATAAATCCTTGATCAAGAAGGAATTTGCTTAATCGTTCATACCAAGCTCTAGGAGCTTGCTTAAGGCCATAGAGAGCCTTTTTGAGATGAAAAACGTGATCTGGATGATGTTCACTTTGAAAGCCGGGAGGTTGTTCAACATAAACGTCCTCTTGTATAAAACCATTTAGAAAAGCACTTTTCACATCCATTTGATAGAGCTTGAATCCCTTGACACAAGCAAAGGCGAGAAGAACCCTTATGGCTTCCAATCTTGCCACTAGAGCATAAGTTTCTTCATAATCAATTCCTTGTTCTTGATTATAGCCTTTAGCAACCAATCTTGCCTTGTTACGACAATGATTGCTGACTCATCTCGTTTGTTCTTGAATACCCATTTAGTGCCAATGACCGGATGGTCCTTAGGCCTAGGTACCAAATCCCAAACTTGATTTCTATCAAATTGATGTAACTCCTCTTGCATTGCTATCACCCAATCATTGTCTGAAAGGGCTTCATCAATTTTAGAGGGCTCAATATGAGATATAAAAGCTGAAAATGTTACTTCATTCAAAGTGCTATTTCTGGTTCTTACTCCTTGATTTAAATCACCTATAACTTGGTCCAAAGGGTGATTCCTTATGAACTTCCAAGCTCTAGGATGAGACTGATCAAGATTTTCAAGATTGTTTTGGGGATTAGCCTCAAAAACATTTTCAGGATTTTCAATAGACGCCAGAGTAGTTTTCGAAAAGAATTGGTTTTTGAAAACATTTTCTTCATCATCATCCATAGGTTTATCAGATTTGGATTCATAGAAGACAACATGCATAGATTCTTCAACAATGCGAGTACGAGTGTTAAAGACTCTATAAGCTTTACTTCTATTAGAATAACCCAAAAATATACCTTCATCTGCCTTGGGATCAAACTTTCCCAAGTTATCCTTACCATTGTTGTGGATGAAGCACTTACATCCAAACACATGCAGATGAGCTAAATTTGGTTTTCTTCCCTTGTACAGCTCATAGTGAGTCTTGTCCAACTTCTTCCGGAGGTATGCCCAATTTGAGATGTAGCAAGCGGTGCTCATTGCATCAGCCCAAAACACTTGAGAAGTGTTGTTCTCATTCAGCATAGCTCTTACCATCTCAGTGAGGACTCGATTATTTCTTTCCACAACACCATTTTGTTGAGGAGTCCTTGGGGCTAAGAAGTTGTGATCTATCCCCATGCTGTCAGAAAATTCAGCAAATGCATTGTTTTCGAATTCTCCTCCATGATTAGTTCTAATTCCTGAAATAGAGAAACCTTTCTCGTTTTGGACCTTCTTGGCAAAAACAACAAACTGATCAAATATTTCATCTTTAGAAGATAAAAATATAGTCCATGCAAATCTTGAGAAATCATCAACTATGACCAAAGTATAAAGGTTGCCACCAAGGCTTTTTACTCTAGTCGGTCCAACTAGATCCATATGAAGTAATTGAAGAGGTCTATTAGTTGAAAGCTCATTCTTAGATTTGAAAGATGATTTGGTTTGTTTTCCCTTTTGACAAGCATAACAAATCATGTCATTTTTAAAACGTAGTTTGGAAACACCAAAGACCAAGTCCTTTTTCAGTAATCTGTCAAGTTGAATCATATTGACATGAGCTAATCGCTTATGCCATAACCAACTTTCATCCAAATTACTTACAAAACATTTTTCAGAAATAGAACCATTACTAGAGAGATTTAGTGTGTAGAAATTGTCATCTCTAGGGACTCTAAATAAAGCTTTTTATTTTATATTTTCTAAAGGGAGAATATCCTTGCTCTCAATCAAGCATTCCTCAGAATCGAAGATAACTAAGTTACCTTTATCAGTGCTTTGACTCACACTGGGGAGATTGTGGCAAAGTCCTTACACAAGGTAGACATCTTTGATGAGTGGTCCTTCATTGTTGCCAATTTCACCGACTTCTTTCTTCCTTTCTTTTTATCAAAATTTGGTTTGTAGCCAATTCCTGATCTGTCATTTATAAATCTTTATTGTTTCAAAATGACATTGAGCATTTCACTTCCTCTAGTGAATTTCTCAAGTGCCTTTGTAAGATGTAAATTCTTTTTCTTCAGATCAGAACAATCTTCACAAATAAGATGTTCAGAGGAAGAAAGTTTTTCAAGTTGCAATTCAAGAGTAATATTCCTGTTTTTCAACTTGAAATATTTATCAGCAAGTTTTTCAAATTCTGATTGCACAACAAGGTATTCATCAAATAATTCATCATAAGGTGGTTTTGAATCATATACCTCATCATTATTAGCATGTTGCTCTTCTTCTTCAGCAACCAAGCAAATATTTGCTTTCTCTTCCTTATCCTCATCATCTTCATCAGATGAGCTATCACCCCAAATACCAGAGACATATGCCTTCTTTTTGAATCTGTTGAACCTCTTCTTTTCTTTGTCTTTGTTCTTCAGATTGGGGCATTCTGATTTGATGTGACCAGGCTTCTCACACTCGTAGCAGATGATTGGCTTTTTAGCCTCATACCGAGCTACCCATGTGAAACTTTTTGTAACCTTGGTCCTTCTTGTAGAATTTCTTGAATCTCCTGGACCATCATCCCGATCTCTTCATCATCATCATCATCTTCATCATCATCGATTCCTTAACCTCTTTGATGACTTTGAGGGAAATTCCCTTGTTCTTGCCATGGACTTCTTCAAGTCCCTTTTTGAACTTGAGCTTTGCCTCATATTCGATAGATTTCCAAAGAGGGTCAAGCTATAGATGCCATAGAATCTCCACGAGCTTCTTCAATGGCAGTGACTTTGACTTCCCATTCCTTATTGAGAATATTGAGAATTTTCCTCACTTGGACAGGTTGCTCATATTCTTTGCCCAATGCAGCAAGCTGATTGATGAGATGAGTGAATCTTAGCTGGAAATCGCCAATGGATTCTCCAGGCTTCATACGAAGAAGATCATACTCAGTCATGAGAGTATTAACTCTATTTTGCTTTACTCCAACAGTTCCTTCATCAAAGCAATTTCAAGTGCATCCCACATGGCTTTAGCAGTTAAATTGCAAAACACGAAAGTACTCTTGTTGACTAAGAGCACTTTGCAGTAGGAGGACAACCTTGCTGTTGAGTGTGACATTTCTTCTGTCATTTTCATCATAATCCTCTTCTTCCTTTGGAACCCTGAGACCATTCTCCAAGACAATTGGAGTGTAGTCTCCTCGTTCAAAAACTCTCCAGAGACCATACTCTGTAGCCATCACAAATACCTTGAACTTGGCTTTCCAGAATGAGTAATGTTCACCATTGAAACCTGGAGGTCTGTTGATTGAAGCTCCATCAGGTAGAATACCTTCCATTGTGATCCTTCTCAAGATGTTAAGCTCTTTAGAGAAGACCTTACTCTGATACCAAATGAAAATGGAGCAAAATACCCAAGAGGGGGGGTGAATTGGGGATTTTAAAAACTTTGAAAAGTCGTTCGTTTTGTAACAAAGTAAAACAGAGATGAACAGAGTGTAGAGAAGAAGAGCTAGACACGAGATTTATACTTTGTTCGGTCCAACCACTTGACCTACGTCCAGTCCCCGACTCTCTGGGATTTTCACTATCACAAATGATTACACACTCTGCACTCAAGAGTAGTTCTCTCACTAGAACTTACTCCCCCTTACAAGTTGTAATCAATGCACCCAATCACCAAGTCCCTATACTTGTGATTCTTTACAATAAATGTTTTACAAATAAAATCTCTCTCTAAGAGTAGATAAGAATGAACACTGAAGCTTAATATATCAGAAGACACAATACAAGTGAAAACAGAAAGGTAGTTGAAGAACTTTGAATGCTATGCGTTTTTAGTAGTTGTGTTGGTTGAAGAAGAATTGAATGCAGCTCTATTTATATCAAGAGAGTATCAATTGACTGTTGTAATCTTGATTATAACCGTTGCCTTCATTAGACAAGGTTCTGGTTCAATTTAGGTCTTCTTCTCTCTCTAAACTTCACTTAATCCAGCTGAGCAGAAGTTCATTGTTGACTATCTGCAAATTTGTCCGTTGGAGTAGCAGCTGCTGGATGAGGAAATCATTCTTTAATTCTTTGTAAGCGTGTGCAGATGGATTACCCAAAAGTATGCAACTTTCTGGGTTTGCATTTAATGTGCTGACATCACTTTTGCTTTTGCTTTAAACCTTCAATGTACATTCTCTAATCATCTGAAACTCGAATAAAGTGGTTAAACATGTCTAGGAACATTAGAGAATAATCATAGGAAGTATTAAGATCAAACAAGAAGGTATAGCAAAATCGTCGATTTGAATTTCGAAGACACTAAGAAACCTAGAGGTTTGTTCTTCAAACCTCGAGGTTTTGGACTATAGCAAGTGAAAGAGGTTAAAGCCCAAAACTCCAAACCTGGAGGTTTCTCCAAAAACTGGAGGTTTTCAAAGTAGCAGAAAAGCGTCATTGTCTCTGAGTGTCAAAACCTCGAGGTTTCACTTTGAAAGTGAAACATTGCAAAATCGCGCTAAGAGCAAACCTGGAGGTTTGCTGGAAACTTGGAGGTTTTCAAAGTCAGTGAAAAGCGTTTGCTCTCTGGATGTCAGAAACCTAGAGGTTTTCTAGAAACCTGGAGGTTTTCAAAATCATTGGAAAGCGTTTGCTCTCTGGATGCCAGAAACCTAGAGGTTTTCTGGAATACTCGAGGTTTCACTTAGATTTCAAAATTCTCAGTTTTGCGCCAAAACAGAAACCGGAGGTTTAAGAGTAAACCTGGAGGTTTTGAAAACTTGGAAAAATGCAAATCCTCTCTGCCTAGACAAACCTCAAGGTTTGTCCAGAAACCTCGAGGTTTCTCATATTTTTGAGAAACCTGAGAAACACTGTTGAGTTCAAACCTGGAGGTTTTCCTCAAACCTGGAGGTTCAGAAAACTGGATATAAACTGAGTTTTCTCTGGAAGGGCAAAACCTCTAGGTTTCTTGCTAAACATCGAGGTTTCACATAACTTTGTGAAACCCAGATTTTTCAAGTTAAAAACACAGAACCTTGAGGACTCCTCTGTAAGGCCAAACCTCGAGGTTTTTGTGCAAACCTCGAGGTTTGCTCTCACAGTGAGTTTTTCAACAACTGAGAGCAAAACCTCCTGCTTTGTTTACAATTATTGGAGATCATCAAAACCCTTAGAGAACTAACATAACACACTAGTGTGTCTACTATATTCAATCTTAAAATGTAGTGATGAAGTATTGTAGGAGTTCTTTTAGTTATATTTTCCCTGTGCACTAATTGGGGAAGTGAATGAGTCGCTTCTCTCCTAGGTGTAACAAACTGCTTGCTGCTTACTTTGTCCTTTTAATTAACTGTTTCAACAATTCTTATGTGTGATGCTACAAAACCTGCTCATTTAACTTCTCTACGATTATATATGCTTTGGTGGTGGTGAGGGTTGAATTAATTTTTGCATATCCTGTCAGGAGTGTCATGCTCAGAACTTTAAAGAGGATTAGGAGCATATGCATCCATGGAGCTTGCTTCATCCACTTCCTCAAAAATCAACTATCAAGCTGTTTGACTTCCAATCAATTGATAGCACAAATAGCAATGAGCCCATAAGTATACAATAAAACGTATATTTTAGTTGGTAAGATTCTTTGACACCCATTTTATTGCATTTCCCCGGGTTCCTGCTCCAATAATTTCAGATTGAGGGACTATTGCCTTGCAGCTAATTTGTTTCCTCATTTTTGGAGGTTTTATATTTTTTGGCCTTCAATTGAACCACTTGTAGCATATCATTGTTACCCATTAATTTGTAGGAGTTAAGAATGGAGAGGATATGTAGAATCCGCCACTAAGATGTGTGTATGTGCCATATTTTTGCCCCTTGTCTTTGTTATTTTTAGGTACATTCTTTGGCCATATCTTAGCATAGGAACGTGATGTAAGCTCTATAAATTGTAAACTGTTGTATCAGCTCTTTGAAAGGCTACTGTTCCGCCTAGTCAAGTATTTTATGTAGAATCAATTGGTTAATCTGAAATGAGTGAATAATTTTCTCCTGCAGGGTTTGGCTTATGTCTGACTCATGTTGGTTTCTTGACTTGTTTATTCAGAAGAATGTGATAGTCTTTGTTTTGGCTTACAACGGTTGAGAATTTGGTATTAGAAATAAGAAAGAATAAGGCCTATTTGTTTATGTTTTCTGTTTTTTTTAAAAAAAAACAGTTTTATAAAATTGTTTTTTGGAAAGTTTTGTATGATTTTGTTTTTAGAAACATTTAAAAAAAAAAATTGTTTGGAAAAATGTTTATAATAAGTTAGTCTTTTTTTTTCCAGAGCTGTTTTTGAAAATTAAAAAATCAGGTTTGTTTGATTTTGTGTTTAAAAAGTTTATTTAAATATATTTTTTTTATAAAAAAAAAAAACATGTTTGGAAAATTGTCTTCTACAAATTGTTTTTAAAAACTAAAACTAAAACTAAAACAGTTTCTAGTTTTTAGTGTTTAGTTTTTTTTTTTTTTTCCCGTTTTTGTTATTCTATCTTTTGTTTGTGCCGCCTTCGTTTTCAATTTGACTGAAACAAAGAGCAACACAATCTGACAGAACAAGCGCATATGCAGATAGGGTTTGGTTTTCTAAAATTTAAGAATGCAACAGAAAATTAATAGTACTACTTTCGGTCCTTCATATAAGACATTTAATTAATTGGAGAATATTAATGAAGCTAAAGTACTTTGAAATATTAATATTTATCATTTTTCTGTAAATTGATTTGTCATATTAATAAATTAATATATAACCTAATGATACACGTAAGTATTTAATTTCAGAGAGATCATATAACATATGTTATAATGAAGCAAATTATTTATCTTCTCTACTCTCCTCAAATTAGTTAATTTGGTCTTATATTAATGACAGTAAATATTGTTCTTAATATTTATAATGATTCTTATTTTGTAAAAAAGTAATTATGATTTTTCTCCAAAAGTAGACCGTTGAAATGGATTGAAGAAGTTGCTTTATATCATCACATTCTGGTTCTCTGCCATGTTCATCATTTGATGTTTATAATTTAAAAATATGCAATTCATTCATTGAAATTTTAATATAAATAATTCTTAAAGCAACTCCTATTATTACCCCAAGAAAATGTAGTATTTTTAATCGGACATATTTTGGAGTAGTATAACCTCAAGTCAGAGAAAAATATTTTCCAATAAATACAGACGACAGTCAAAATATCAATTTCAATATTAGAAACTATTTTTTTCAACAATTAGTTTTTACAATACTTATTTAAGTAAGTCCATAATTAACACCATAAACAAGCTCTCTCCCACTGAAGACTGCACAAACACCAAGGTTTTGATGTAACACCTAAACCATATAACATACAATATATACTTAACGTTTGCACAACATATTCACACATTCATGGGTATAGGGGCTTGACTTTGACTTTTCATCCACTTTTTTTTCTGCTGTCCACCTCGAACGTTAGATTGAAATTTGAGTGACTTGGATTTCATATTTTATAAAATTATTGTGTTAAATTCTTTTTACTATAGTTTTAAACAATCATGACTAAAATTTAGCAGTTTGATTTTATTTATTTATTTTAATAATTTGATATTTATTAGTACTTATGCAAAACATTACATTTGGACCACAAAAATTTCAATTTGACAGTAGATGTGAGTAGTGAAGAGGAAGTAAATGAGAAAGGTAGACAAGAAAAGTCAAATCCGATATGAAAGGACATGGCCTATACCTAACAATTATAATGATAATAATATATTAGAACTTTTTTCAGTAACATTTGACCACGTATCCTACTTTTTTTCATATATTTTATTTATAGTTAAATGATAATAATTCAAAACTATTATAATTAATAAAAGATCTCGCTTGTAGTCCAAATTATACTACTTGTAGTCCTAAATATAAGGACGGGTTAACTTTTTTAGAGAGATTAAGAAAGTTAAATAAGTTATTTAATCATATCATATGTTGTGTATCCTTAGATTATATATTAATTTACTAGTCAAACTAATTAGTTTGGAGAAAAAATAAAAATAAAAATATTCTAAAGTAATTTAATCAGCTTTCTTAATTTCTCCAAAAAGATTAACTTGATCTTATAATTAGGAGCAAAGGGAATATTACGACTAGGAACAATATCTTATATTAAGGGGTTCTATTATTTTTAGGTGGGGATCAAATACGAATCAAGGAAAGACACATAAGAGGAGTTAATAAGAATCTCCAAGACTATGCTGTGCTTCATTTGAACCCTATTTGCTATGACTGTATTAAGCTTCTTCTTTTTAATTTCTTTTAAAGTAATTAATTAAGACTTAAAGTAAACTTGAAATATGTGTTTTAATTTGATTCTAACGTGCAGCCTCTCAAATCAATGGAATTGCTTTTTCTACTACTCCCTCCGGTCTTAAATATAAAACAAAGTCAACTTATTTGGAGAGGTTAAGGAAACTAAATAAATTATTTAGACTAATTATATTTTTATTTTTTCTCTAAACTAATTAGTTTGACTAATAAATTGATATATAATTTAAGGATACACAATATATGACATGATTAAGTAACTTATTTAATCTTTCTAAAAAAACGTCAACTTATTTAGGATCAGGATCGGAGGGAGTATTTTAATGTACTCTCTTAATAAGATTAACACAAGCTAATGTACTCTCTTGATAAGATTACCACTTTACAATAGTTCCACGTTTCTGTAAACAGATTTTTTCCCCCTTCTTGGGAAAAGGTAAACAGATTTATATTGTTAATGTAGACTTTTTTGTTTGGCATCATCGATATATATATTGTGTATGTAAAGTTTATTATAAAGACTTTTTTAATGTATTTTCAAAGTTAGCTAGTTTTTCCAAAAATAATATTAAGAATTATATATCTATCTATTAATTAAATTATGTTAAATTACACAAACATCTCTTTATTTTTAAATATATACAAACCATAATCAAAAAAGAAAAAGAGAGCTAATATAATCTTTGGTCCCTTAAATTTAGCTCTCATTTTGATTTTGGTCCATCAAGTTTTAATTCGGAGGTTTTTGTCTCTCGGGGATGGTCCAAAGTTTTGTTTAATTATGGGGACCAGTGTTTTAAAAGAAACAAAACTTGAGAAACTAAAACCTCTAGTGCATAACTTGAGGAATCAAAATCAAAATGAAAGGAAACTTCAGGGACCAACGATTATATTAACCTTGAGAAAGATATTTGTGTAATTCCAGAGACACTGAGATACTGATCAATAAGATACCAATATAATTTATTTTTATTTTCAATAGAAGTTTGTACTAATTTTGAAATATGGACGAAGAAATCGGTACAACGTTAACAATATCTGTTTTTTTTTTTTTGAACTCCGTATGATTTGTTCTTCTCAGAAGAAGTCCGTATAGTTATATTAAAAATAAAAAGATCTATACAAATTTTGAAAGTAAGAAACTTTTCATTTGATAGCTTGTACACCAAGCTAATTACTGATCGGCAAAGATTTGTCTGTTGCTTTTTCCCCTAAAAATTATTATTCCCTTTTCATATACGTCCACATATTACTTGACAAAGTAATAAAAACAACATCAACAACAAGAAGAAAGAAAGGAAACCACACAAATCAAGGTTGATAAGTATAGCATATTTTGGGAATCCTAGAGGTGGCATTGAGATTGAAGACTCTGAACCTTAAGATTTGTCACTATTTGAACTTGATTATTATCATATAAACCACAACCACACGAGACTCAGAAAAAGCTATCCGTTGCAGAAAATCAAAGACATGTCTGGGAAACTTGAGCACGAGCTGGAGCTGGATGTACCGGCAAGCGATGCATGGGACCTCTTCGGCAGGCTTTGGATCGGACAACTTGTTGAGAAAGAGATGCCAAGTTTGTTTCAGAAGGTGAAGCTTGCCGAAGGTGATGGAGGAGTTGGAACAATTCAGAAATTAACATTTGTACCAGGTAAATGTGTGTGTGTATTCATTTTTCTTTATTCTATGGATAATACTTTTTTCCCTCTCTTTTTGCCAATAGCATTTTGTTGTTAAAGAGAGATTGCCCTAATAATCATGTTTGAAATTTAGAATACAAGGCCACCATTAAAGACCGGAGCTAGTATACTACAAGAGTATGTTGAAAGCAAACATCAAATATGAAAAACAATTAGGAGTCATAGTATTAATACCTAAAAATTTTGTTTACTAAAATGTCTTCACAGAAAAAGAGTGTTATTTAGATCACTTGACAATAGCTGAATTTGATCGATCAAATAGTATTAAATACTAAATAGTTGAATATAACTTGTTATTATGACCCTTGAGGACATTGCTTAAAAACCATCTGTCCGTATACTCTTTGGGATTTGCGTAATTTCTTATCAGAAATGAGATATCAACCATTTAAATTTAATATGAACGGTCTAAATTTAAGATTTTTAGTTTGTGATTTTTAAAAATGATAAATTCATTTTTTCAAGAAGTTATATTTATAAGATGATCTTTATTTTAAATAGGAAAATCCCAGAAAAGTACGTTTAAAATGGGGAAAGACAAATCAGGAAGTCTAATAACATAAATCCTAAATCAGACCTGTAGGAAGATTATGAGATTTGTTATATTTTCCAAATTAAATGACAAATCTGAAAAGACTTTCTCACAAGCAACAAGTATTCATAATGGTATGACAAAACTTGCTTAACCACTGATAAATGAAACTATTTCTTTCAAGAAAATACATCAGGGTCTAGGACTTAAATCCCGCCCACAAACCCACTAATAAAAAGGAGAAAACACAGCCCACAAGTTTTTCAACATGGAACCCCATAAGAAAGGGTCTACACAAAATAATCTCTGACACAGGATATGATTATGGATCTACCAAAATATCATAGTGAACAAAATAGGGCCTCGAGCCCAACAACGGTTAAACATTTATTACCCAAAACAATAAATATAGTATTTAAAAAATATGAGGGATTTAGAATAACAATATATTAATCAATACATCACATTAATAAACAAGAGGCCTACAAAGCTTCCAATAACTTTACCTTTGGTTGTTTCCTTTGGCCTCCTCTATAAGGATTAGAGGTCTCGCCTGAAAAATATTAATAATAATGAGGTAAGACATAAAGTCCCAGTAATCAAAATCTATTTCCAACATGTGTAGGATAAGAAAACAAGTCAGAAAAGCAAAGCAGGTTTATAATTATATATATAAATATCAATTTGACAATCCTCAAAAAAAGTAGTTTTTTTTTTTTTTAAAGTTTTAAAATCAATTTACTATAGGGACGTGGCGGTTGTCACCTTTGGCAACGGCTGCCGCCACATTATTAAAAGAACATATTTTGAGACCAATAACAAAACATATTTTTTTTTTCCAAAACTTGTTTCCAAAAACATTTTTATAGAACAAAGAAAAAAAAGAGGGAAAAAAAAAATCAAATAAGGCTATTTTGTTTTTAGAAATCCGTATGATTTGTTCTTCTCAGAAGATGTCCGTATAGTTATCATTAAAAATAAAAAGATCTATACAAATTTTGAACGTAAGAAAATTTTCATTTGATAGCTTGTACACCAATCGAATTACTGATCGGCAAAGATTTGTCTGTTGCTTTTTCCCCTAAGACATATTATTCTCATTTCATATACGTCCACACACTACTTGACAAAGTAACAAAAACAACATCAACAAGAAGAAGAAGAAAGAAAGCCACACAAATCAAGGTTGAGAAGTATAGCATATTTTGGGAATCCTAAAGGTGGCGTGGAGAGTAAAGATTATGCACCTAAAGATTTGTCACTATTTGAACTTCATTATTATCATATAAACCACAAGCACACGAGACTCAGAAAAAGCTATCCGTTGCCGAAAATCAAAGACATGTCTGGGAAACTTGAGCACGAGCTACAGCTGGATGATGCATGGGACCTCTTCGCCCGGCAGGCTTTGGATCGGACAACTTTTTGGGAAAGAGATGACAAGTTTGTTTCAGAAGGTGGAGTTGGTGTAATACCCAAGAATTTATAATTCTCATAAATACTATTTTTTGGGAAAATAATACCTATTAGAAATAGGTGAATATGTGGTCTCAAAATTTAGTAGCTTAATTTATGGAATTTTGTTCTAGAAGTAAATAAACCAAAGATCCAAATTTTCTAATTTGGTTTAGATATCATAAAATACCCTAAGATTATTATATTACAATATAGTTTTATTTAATTATAGAAAGTCATAGAATGTTATGAAAATACCTAAATCAATTAAAGGAAATTACCAATAAATAAATGACAATTAAATTTACGTTAATTAAAATAATTTTATAAATGTCCATAATAAATTTAGTGGCAATTAAAAGTCATCAATTAGGGATATTTTAACTTAATGAAGAATCAAGGGCCAATTTTGAAATTATATTTAAGGATCATAAAATATGATATAAATACCATATTAAACTATAGCTCTCATATGAACAAATGAGCAAGAAAATATTATGAAAACACTTAAGCTAATTAATGAGGATTAGCAACTGTAAATGAACAAGTTAGCTTGCACTAATTGGGATTAGTTGCAAAATAATCAAGAGGCAAAATAAAAGTATAAAATGAGGGTGAAATAATACTTTCCAAATTAAGCACTAATTTTCATGATTAGTTAAATCAATTAATCAATGGAGAAGATTTAATCTAAACAAACACAATGAAATCCAATGGTTGTGATTAAACCAATAATTAATATTAATCCTTGTGAAATTGAATTGGCCAATGATAAATCAAGAAAATATTCTTAATCCTCATGAAACTAATTGGACCAATAAGAGATTAGCATAAATTAAAGGTCAAGATTAAACCTCATAAAGCTAATCTAAGGGTTTTACAATTAATTTAATAAAGCATAATCCATGTGAAATTAAATCCACCAATAAGAAAAAAGAGTTGTGAGTGTGTGTGTGTCTAGTATATGAGAGAGAGAAAAAGAAAATTAAAGCAAATTTGATAAAGTTTGAAATCCTAGAATAAATTAGATAATGGTTTGAAATCTAGTAAATATCTCGATGTACACAAGTAAAAAACTCAAAACAACAAATAAAGTGAGAATTTATACAAATTTAAATAGTTGTGAAGAAGTAGGAACCCTGGAGAAAATATAAGGACTTATCTTGAACCCACGTAATTTAACCTCGAAAGTAAGTCTAGTAAAGGCTACTTTTGCAAACGTTGAAGAATAAGCTTAGTACAACCAGGGGAATCTAATTAGACCATAAATCTGGATATCCAACTACTAATCAAAAAGCATACTCAGAATTTAAAAGTATTAGTGATTGATCAGGCAACCAAAAATGAATTTCGTTAAAGCAAGGAAAAAGATGATGGAAGAGAGAGAGAGAGAGAGAGAGTGATTAAAATATGATTTTTATTAGAGCACATGTGGGATTTAATTTTGGAAATTAAGATAATTAGCTAAATCCAATGTAATTGTTTTTAACCAATGGGAAGCATTTGCTCACAAATTGTATCACCATAGAAGCACAAATTAATATTAGCCCTTGATAAAAAAAAGTTGATCAAAGGGATAAAATTCATAAGCTTTTACTATAAATAGGGGCATTGCCCTTCATAATTCTTCACACCAAATCAAACTTCAAGAGTTGATTTCTAATAGAGTAGAAGTAAGAAGGAGGTGGCAAGCAAGAGGCTTCAAGAGGTAAGCTTGTCTTTAGTTTTTAGTTTATAGTCTTTAGTTCTTATAAGTTGTTAGTAGTTCTTAGTAACTTTAGTAGAATTGTTAGTTTTAATCTAGAAAATAGGTAAGGTAATTTTCCATAATTTTTTTCAAGCCTTATTGCATCAAAAGATGCCTGACAAGGTAGAAACATGTTGGGGAGTGACTTCTAGGATTAATAAAACAAGTTAGAGTAAGATAGGGAATTGTGGGGTTTTGCTGGGCTTGTTGGGATCAGCCAGATAGAGGGCACTGTTTGATATGTAAATTTATATTCAAAAATTCTGAAATAATTCATGGTCATAGTAGACATGTATAGCTTTCTATTGATATAAAATATGCATCAATTAGAGTCTGTAGAGGGAGATAAAAATTCTGGAAATAAAGCTACGTTTTTCTGGAAAAATTCTGGGCAGAGGTTGAAGATCATTAAACTGGGAGTGATTCACGAATTATGGGTGAAAACCAATATTTTTTCTCAAAAATATACATGCTAAGGTTTCTGGGAAATTTTACGGAACCTCGTTTCAATTTTTGTGGAATTAATTATGATTTTTCAAATTTAAACAGAAAATTCTGCCCAGAAATATTACAGCAGCATTTTTGAGAAAATAAAGGGATATAATTGGATTAACAAATCCACCAGAGGTAAAAAGGGTCGGTAGTGGCTGAAATGTTCCCTAAGATATTATTTACGAGGTAATAATGCGATAATACTATTATAGGATATCCGGGGAAAATCGGAGACGTCGACCAGGCAAGTGTACCGCCATCCAAATGGACTAAGGTACGAACGCGTCTTGTAACATTAACTCTGATGCTCATTGTATGCTTACATATGTGATAGATACTTTCATAAATACATAGACGGGACTCTGTCTTGGACATGCACCGTGACTAAGTTCGTGGAGCTTAGATCACATGTGTTTATACATTCAGCGTTATACGGGTTACAGTCTTGGTAATGCTGTTGAGTTTTCCTAACGCTGAGGACACGATGGGCCGTCGTGGCACTGGTTAGTGCAAACATTGGTGACTGTGCATGTGCTGTGTGCTATGTACTGTGGATATGTTAATCTTGCATCTGCTGTGTGCTTATGTATTGATTACTACTGTAATGTCATGAATATTTGTCGTACATATATTGTTTTACATGAGCATGAGGTTAACCGTTACCTGAGGTTCAATGGTAATTGAACCTCGGCCCTCGATAGCTTCGGGTCCAGAGGAACCAGACCAAGGACGACGAAAAAGACGCGTGAGGACACGGGCGAAGAAGACTGTTATGAATTATTGTATCACCGTATTATTAAATATTCGAATAATTGTACCACTGTAATAGCAACCAGACACACCAGCAGTGAAGGTTTATCAGATACTCGCTCTTTTAAATTATTCCGTTGCTCTACTCTGCTCTACTCTGACCAAACTATTTCTAAAACACTTTTGGGAACAATTCAGGAATTAACATTTGTACCAGGTAAGTGTGTGTATTCATTTTTCTTTATTCCATGGTGTTAGAAATATAGGTGATTAGTTGATTAATTAGGAAGTTAGAGCCTATTCTATATATATAGAGGGTCTTAACTATATTGATATTAGAGTGTTGGGTGTAGAGCCCTCACCATGTTTAGAGAGGGATTAACTTGGTCTCATTCTAGGTTTTAGAGTTAACTCAAGTGGGTTACTCAGTAAATGAGCATGTTTCTCTTTGTAATAATATATGATTCTTCATCTTGATTCTTCTTCAATTACATTTGTTAACATATGGATAATACTTTAAAAAAAATTTAAACAGAAACAAGCTTTAAATCTCTTAAAGGTACCCAAACACAAGGAAATTTGAACCCTTGCATCAACCAGAAATATACAATCAGTATAGTGTTGAGCTTTCAAGACCTAGTTTTGTCTCCCAATTTCCTCCCTACTCATGCCAACTCTGAATTTTTGTATCGCCTTCATTTTCAATTTGACTGAAACAAAAGGCGCAACACAATGTGACATAACAAGCTCATATGCAGATAGGGTTTAGTTTTCTTATACTTTAAGAATGCAACAGAAAATTACTGTAAAAATCTATCTCGGGCCCAAACTAGCAAAATAATGTCAAAAAAGGCCCTAAAAAAGTCAATGGGCCTTTTTTGGTATTATTTCATAAAACGTTAGTTGTTAACGCCTACTGATATAGTTGTTAACGGGTGCTTGATTTGGTTGTTAATGGTACTTTAGTAGTTAGAATATTATTGTTAATGATACTGATTTAGTTGTTAATGGGTACTGATTTAGTTGTTAATGATCTTGATTTAGTAGTTAACGTTTATGAAATAATACCAGAAAAGGCTCGGAGCCTTTTTTGACATATGATTTTTTTGGGCTTTTTTTGACATTTGTTTGCTACTTTGGGTGTTGAGATAGATTTTCCCAAAATTAATACTACATTTTCTGCTTAATATAAGGCAGTTAATTAATTGGGGAAGATTAATTAAGCTAAATTAATTACTTTGAAATATTAATATTTATCATTTATCCTAATTAATTTGCCTTACTTATAAATTGATATATAGTCTAATGATACACGTAAGTATTTCATAGAGATCATGTAACATATTCTTAATATTTATATTGATTTTTATTTTATTAAAGTAATTATGATTTTTCTCCAAAAATAGACCGTTGAAATGGATTGAAGAAGTTGATTTATATCATCACATTCTGACTCCCCGCCATGTTTATTTAATAGTTTAAGAATATGTAATTAAGACATTGAAATTTTAATATAAATGATTCTTAAAGAAACTCCTATTATTACCCCCACAAAAATGTGGTATTTTTAATCGGACATATTTTGGAGTAGTATAACCTCAAGTCAGAAAAATATATTTTCCAATAAATACAGGCGACAGTCAAAATATCAGTGTCAATATTAGAAACTAGTTTTTTCAACAATTAGTTTTTACAATACTTATTTAGGTAGCATAAAACATGCATACTTAACGTTTGCACAACGTAAAGTAGCAAACATAGGCTCTGGAGATCCCCAAACATACATATTGACACATTTATGGGCACAAAGGCATGACTTCGACTTTCCATTTACTTCCTTTCCACTATCCATCTCCACCGTCAAATTAAAATTTGGGCAGCTTAAATTTAATTTTTATAAAATTATTGTGTTAAACATTTTTTTAGTAATAGTTTTACACAATCATGATTAAACTTCAGCAGTTTGAATCCTTTCTTTTTTTAAAAAAAAATTGATATTTTATTAGTACTTATACAAAACATTACATTTTGACCGCACAAATTTCAATTTGACAGTAGATATGAGTAGTGAAGATGAAGTAAATGGAAAGGGAAGAGAAGAAAAGCCAAGTCCGATATGATATGAAAAGACTTGGCGTATACAACAATTATAAATATAAACTTAGAGAATCCGCCTCAAAAAAGTGTGTCTTTAATTTATATATAGTTTATTTGTCTTCTTTTGTAGGAAGCTTGTTTTTGTTGAGATGAATTTTGGCAATAAGAGCCATCTGAGCCACAATTTCTGTGTTAATGAGAGAGGCTATAGGTGCAGCCTCCTCCTTGAACTCATACTCCATTGTTGATTTGATGATGCTTGAATCTTCTCCTTTCTCTATCACTTGTAATCGAGTCCTAAATGAAGTAAACCCTAGCTCTAAGTACCATCCTTCCACCATCTCTACTTCTTTGATCATGTTCTTATCGTCTATCTTTGTGAACTTCTCTTTAAAGCTTGCTTCTTGCCCTTGCAAATCTGATATTCAACTCATTAAAAAAAAAAAAAAAAAAATTCATCACTATATCAACGTTCATTTAATTTGTTCGCAGAGAATGACAAATAAGTACTACCAAAGAATGCAAAATTTTAATACAGGTTAATATAATTTTGGTCCTTGAAGTTTTTTGTTATTTTGGTTATAGTCCTTTAAATTTCAAACCATGGGTTTTGGCACCTCAAAAGGCAAAATGATTGAGTTTTTTCTTAAGTTATATGGACCAATGTTATAAGCAAAATAAAACTTGAAAGACTAAAACTAAAATAAGGACAAACTAGAGAGATTGAAAACTATATTAACCCTTTTAAGATCATCGCTAAGAATGATATAGTAATTGATTCCTATGTAGTTTTTCAAGAATAAGTTTTCATGAAATGACATAAATGCCCTAATGTAAAAAAATCCCTCCACCATTGGCCCTTGTCGTCCGATCGGAGCTCGAACACAATACTGGATAGGGAAGGTGGGATTTGATTCCACTATACGTATTAGTTCCTAAAAGATTGATATGAAATTTTTACTTTTTATAGGTAAGATGTTCGACTACAAAACAATAATTACTATTAGATCGATTTTTTCCAAATTAAAACATAAATCATTTGGTGGAAGTTTATATTGATAAATTAATGTAATATTACCTTGCTTGAACGTTATTTTCAGGACACTTCCAACTCCTCCATCACCTTCAATGATTTCGACCTTCTGCAACATAGGGAGCTCCTTCTCCATAAGCTTTCCCATCTGAAGCGAACTGTACAGATCCCACGCCTCGCTCGCCGCCACGTTCAACTCTGCTTCATGCTCAGTTTCTCCATACATGTCTGATGATATGATTGTTAAATTCTACCTTGACACACACATACAAACTCTTGTGATGCCTATATCGGCCTCAGAGATTCGATGTCGCTACCTCAGATTGTTAGAGCCTTGCCCTTTCAAATAATAATATAATAAAGAGAATATTTGCTTATGAATTGTAATGCTTCCTTCACTTTCATTCTGCGTTTCTATGCTTTTATATAAACTACCAAGTGCACTATCTCACCAAAACCCCTTGCTCTCATTTGTTTGTCTTATAGTATACGTCTGTGAAATTGATTAGAATTTCATAGCTAGGAGTATATATTAGGATTATACTTACATCAAGTTTCTCATATATCCATTTCGTCAAGTTCTTCCATCACACTTGACCACGTGTCCTATATTTTTCATACAAGGTTTATAATTAAATGATAATAATTCAATAATATTATCATTTATATATGAGAATTTGACAAAATAGATATAAGAAACCTGACATAAGTATTTTCCTATATATTTATATGTGTGTGCATCTGTCTCTCTCTCTACGCACACATACAATTATAATACTTAATTACGCTGCTTCAAAATATAATACGATCGATTATAATACCTAATTATTGTTTTGTCTGCTTGTGCCAAGCTAGATGCCAATACTGATCGTCAAAGATGCTTCTCTTGTTATTTTTAATTATTATTTCCCATTTCATTTGTGTCCACACACATTACTTGATAAAATAATAATATTAGTAAAGAAAAGATAAATCAAGGTTGGTACGCAGAGCATATTTTGGGAATCTTGTGGAGCATTGTGACTAAATATTCTGAGCCTAAGATCTGTCGCTGTAGTCTAGTTTAGTCTTACGATCTGTTCACTTGTAGCTACATGTGACTTAAATATGAGGCCTATTCAAGGTGTGACCCAACAAAAGGCAACCAATATGACACAGATGTGATGGCACAACATTTGGGTTTGGAGGCATATGAGGCCCAGCAGTCCAAACCCCAGTACCCTCTATAAATAGATAGTAAATCCTAAGGTATGCAGATTCTAAGCTCTCTCTCATTTATAATACAGCCGACACTGTAACATCCCATTTTTCAAAAGCAGTATAAATTTTTTTTTTCATCAGAGTAGAGCGTCAGAGTAATTTAAAATATTGAGTAACTGATAAATCTATGGTATAATATTGTTTGTGGCATATCTTAATAATGTCAATACATTTATCGGAGATTACAAAAATTCTAGCAATGAAAGTACGTCTCTAAAAAGAGGCTCCAGCCGAGTTCTTACGCGTGCTGTTTACTCTTGTCTCTTGTCTCCAGCCCTCAGTCCTTTAGACGCTGAAGCTATAAGAGCTGAGGTCCAATGCCCATTGGACCTCAGGTAACGGTTAACCTCATGCTTATATAAACAATATATGTATGACAGATATTCATGACATTACAACAATAATCAATACAAAAGCCCATAACAGATGTATGATTTGTCTAGATAATAGTACACAGCCACTGCGTATGTCCGTTATCTCTAGTCTGCGCCACCTCGTGTCACGATTGGCCTATCGTGTCCTCAGCGCTAGGAAAACTCACGGTATTAACAAGACTATAACCCGCGTAAAACCGAATATGTAAGTAATGAACTAAGACAAAGATCTTAGTTTATGAATACAACTATCATATATAACCATACTATAAGCATCAGAGTTAGTGTTACAGTACGCGTCCGTACCTTTCACCGCGTATTGGCCAACTTGCCTGACTTTTTGATCCGACTCCGGATTTCCCTGATATCCTATATGTTATCGTCGGATTATTTTCTTTTTCCCATAATATCACAACAAATATTCTATCTCTTAAAATAATATCAAAAATGTTATTTCCACCCATTTTGACATTTCTACCCTTGGTGTATTCATTATTACAATTTTTGCCCTTGCATTTTCTAAAAAACGCAACACTAAATTTCTGGGCAGAATTTTTGATTAACTTTTGAAAAATCATAATTAAATATAAAAAATCGAAATGAGGATCCGTAAAATTCTTCGGAAACCTTAGGATGTATATTTTCAAATAAAAATACTTCAAGAACCTAGAACACCATAGTTCATTCCCAGTTTTAAATTTTCCACACGCTGTCCAAAATTTCTTTCTGTAAAAATGGCTTAATTTCAAAAATTCATTTCTCCTTGTGTAGATTTTAAAATGCTACATTCTAGGTATATTTGAAAATCCCTATATGTCTACTTTAACCATGAAATTTCTCATAATTTTAGAACCTCATCTTCAACATAAAATACTAGCGTTTTTACCCTTGACTTAAGGAATCGTTAACCGACAGAATTTCGCCAGAGCTTCGCTACTTTGATCCTAATCTTCCAATAATTTTGCTATATTACTTTCTCCATCCATTTTTCAAAATAAAACCATATTTAACCATAAAAACATGATAACAAAAATATATTGGAAGATTAAAGATCAAGACAACATTTAGACTATGAACTTAGACTAGAACTTCAAGAACTACAAAAAGCTAAAGACTAGAAACTAAAAGCTTGCTTACCTATTGAAGAACTTCCTCCTCCTTCTTGCTTCCCACTATGACTTTCTCTCCACTCTTGCTTCTCTTAAACTCATCTACTTTGGTTGAGTTTGGTGTGAATTTTATGAAGACCCAAGGTGCCTATTTATAGTAAAAGGTCATAGCACTTTGATAATTCTTTCAAACCTACCTCTTCTTCAATTGGAACCATGGGATTTAAACTTAGTTAAGAAGTTTTTAATCTTAACCATTGGATCCATACTTAATGAAGAAGTTTCAATTTAATTTAAAAAGAATTTCTCTTGATTTTTCCTATTGGTGTATTTCAAATTAGGATTGATTTAAACTTACTTATTTCTTCTACACACACACAAAAACCGTCCTCCCCCCTTAATATCATATTATTTTTGTGTTTCATTTGTCTCACACAAATGCCAATCAAGGTTTCTTATTGGTTCTCCACTTATCTCATGGATTAAGCTCTTTTATGTAATTAATTAAGTTTTTTCTTGTAGTTTATTCAAGTTTTCCTCTTTAATACTCTAATCTCAAAAATCATGACTTCATTAGAAGTCTTTACTAGCCCTTTAATCATTTTAAGATTAATCACAAAAGTTTGGGAAAAGATTTTGAAGACAATCTATCCCAAGCTTAAAATATGCTTGTTCAAAATAAATCCTTATATTTGATCTATGATTACAGTTTCTCATGATACAATTTATTCTTTAGAGATTCTCATTTACTTGTGTCCTGAATTTATCCCAATGGTGTTAACTCCCAATTCAATGAATTACACATTTTCTCTCTCCTATACTAGACTCACAACACTCTCACAACTCACACACACACACACACACACATACTCACAACACACTCCACCATCCTCTCTCTCCCCAATAATCAACTTTTCAATTAATGCATCATGTGCTCTTGAATTATTATCTTATCTCTTGGTACATTATCCTCTTCCATACATTAAATGACCCATGTGAAATCTCTCTCCAATTTGTCCCCTAATTAATCCTTCCATGTGCTCCCCCTTATCCCATGTATTTGTTTTAATGTAATATCACAATTTCTTCCTCCTTCACCAAGCCTTAAAACCGTAGCCCCCATTCCAATTTGCTCTTGGAATTATGTTTTCTAATGTGTCTTTAATAAATGAAGACATAAGCCTCCTCATTGGTCACATAAATTTCTCATGGATTAAAATTAAGTATATGATTAATTAAGGCCATTGGATTTATTTGTGTTTGTTTAGATTTATTTCTCCCCATTTATTCATGGTGAAAGTCTCTTATTGGTCCATTAGATTTTATGAGGATTTAGGTTATTCATTAATTTCAACAATTAATACAATTTTCTTAAATTATTGTCCATTAATTGTTGGTAACTTTCTTTAATTGGTTTAGGTATTTCTATGTCATTTAGTTACTACTTATGATTAAATAAAAACTAGGTTTATTTATGATAATTTTATGGTATTTTATGATCCCTAAAAGAAATTAGAATATTTGGTCTTTAGCTTATTTAATTTCAAGAAGAAATCACTTAAAATAATAGTCAATAAGCTTCTAAGGTTTGAGACCACATATTCACCTATCTCTAATATGTTTTATTTGTCAAAATATGACATTCATAATAAGTGAGAATTTTTAGGTATTACGGATATCGTGCACACACCCCACCCCTTTAGGTGAAAGCCTTCATGTTTGTGCATAGTGATCATCTATTCTCATAGGTATCTCATATATAGATACCTAAGAGAGAGCTATTCGATCCTATATCAATATACTAGTTCACCTAGGGCTAGACATCTCTGTTCTTATAACAGAACATTGGCTCCGTCCGTGGGAAATTGGTAAATTCTTGATTCCCGCTACCAAAGATGGTCAGTGAATTAGTGAGTAATTAGTCGCATTGTACCCCTGGAGATTTTCAATTCTTCAGTGAATGAAGACGACGGGAATTCGGAGGAGTTAGTGCTGGAAGCTCCTATGGTTAGGCCATACCTTGACTGAGGAAAGTTATTTATTGCTAATACTAGTGACACTGTGGAGATCCTTCAAAATGGTAGCGATGAAATCACGCATATTAGTGACAATTGCAAACTGGAATAGTGGCATATGGGTGCATCATGATTGAATCATCCCACCATTGTCGTCGAACGTTTAAACTTCCAAGCCACAATCCTGGCTTATCTTCCTGGTCGCTCTTATTTTTGGGGTTTTCCATGCCACATGCATTGTTTGCTCAACGTTCTCGGATTTGATGCGTATGCTATCGGGAGGGAAATTCATACATATGTTTGGAATTTCATTCCTCGTAAACTCGGCAAGGGTTTGTTGGAGATTATTAAGTGGGGGTTCTCGGATTCAAATAATGACTGGAGAAAAAAGTAGTCATTTTAGCCGAGGTAAATGTTAAATTTGGAGTTGCAAAGGAATCTAGGCTCCATACAAAGGGATTGCGTTATTATTAACCCCATTTGAGTTGCAAGTGTGAAGCTGTCTGAGTCTATGCTGGGATTGGGTATTTTCCAGGTTCGAATTATGGCAGAATACTCGAGCAGGGATATAGTGTCGAGATGCTTCATCATTATCAAGCCGGGGATGCCTCAAATACTCTTCGGGTTTTAATCTTGGCGGGATATTTGAATTAGTATCCAATGCTTGAGATGCCTCATTGTTCATAGCTAGTCAGAGTTTAATTAATTCATCTATTCAAGAGCAAACTCATGTGAAGAAGTTGAAGAACTTTCAGAGGTAACACCTTGATAAATGTTGAGGCCATGGCGAGATTGCTGTCTTTGGAATCAGATGTCGATATTTCATCAATTTTAGCATCTCTTTCGTCACTATAGCGTGTTGAACGCGTAGGAGCCTTAGCTTTAATTTCACCATTAACTTTGGAAGGTGGCTCTATAAGTAGAAACAAAGGCGATTTGGAGCTACTCGGAGCGAGTAAAAATAGGGTCACAAATGGTTTTTTTTTCCAAGTCAATCTCATTGTGTATTTTTGGGCTATGCGAATGGGTGTGGCAAGCCGGCTCGATGGTGATTAATAACTCTCGGAAGATCCAAAAGGATGCTCTCTTGAACACAAAGATGCACAAGCGCGAGAGAGATATCTTGTTATTTGGGATGAAAGTTTGGCTTAGATGAAAGCGGGGCCCCGATGCTTCATGTGGTTCTCCTAAACGAGATGGAATAGCTCATGTTCAAGGATCAATGGAGTCAACTACATATTTTCATCAGAGCGATTTTGCAGTGGCATGACGTTGGGATTTTTTCCTGGGTTGAGTATGACATCATGGCACTAGTATAGCCAACAATTGAAAACGTTCTGGTAGTAGCATTCATCTCCAATTGTGGGGCTCCAAATTTCTGGATGCAAGCTCTTGAGGTACTTGAGAACCCAGCGTCAAGAGTGATTCCTATGATGGCTGCCATAGGAACCGTGGTGAAAGAGAGAATAATTGTGAAGACGCCAAAGGTTCATTGAGATGGTTGACCTCTCCGACCCCATCATGCTTCACATATGGTGGGAGAAGTCTAGCGATGAAGTGGGAGCTTCAATCTTCCAAAAAGACATAAAAGAAAGAACTCACTAACGCTAGACCCAATTTGGAGCAATGTAATACCCTAATTTTCATAACTCTTATAAACATTATATTTTGGCAAATAATTACTAAAATACAAAGGTTAATATGTGTCTCGGAGGATTATAATCTATTGATTATATTCTTGTCATTTTGGAATTAATTAATCAATGGTTAATTATTTATGAGACTACATTTAAGGGCTATTTAATGTGACATAAATAACACATAGATAGCTAATTTATAACCAAAAGAGATAAGGAAAGGCTATGAAGACACTTAATTAAATCGAAAACCATTAGCAAATGCTAATTGGCAATTATGCTTGCACTAAATAAAGATTAGTAGTATATGTCTTCAAGTTGGTAAAATACAGTGGAAATAAGTATAGATTAAAGTGCATAAAGTTTGATTAATTAAGCACAAATTTCCTTGCTTAGTTAACAAATGCAATTAAGAGTTAATTAAACTTTGTTAATTAATGTTGAAAAGTCAACATGGCATCTAGCCAATGAAAAATGAAGAAAATAAACTAAATCCTTAGATAATTAATTGGACCAATGGGAGACTTGAGCCATGGATTAAGGGTGAGGATTGAACTTAAACTAACACAAATTAGATCCAATGGTTGAGAGGAAAGAAGAGGTGTTAGATTTACACATGGAGGGATGAGAGAGGATTTATTATATAATAATCAAGATATTTGGCTTATAAGAGAACATGCAAATTAAAAATAAAAGATCTTCAATAGTGTTTAGATTTTTCTAACAACAATGAAGGGAGAGGATTAAATCTTGTAAAGTAAATTAGATCCAATGGTTGTGAGTAAAGAAGAGGTGCACATGGTGGGGTCCACATTGGGCTTGAGATTTCCCTATAAATAGAGGGATCCCCTCTTCATTTTCTTCACACCAAAACTCAATTCAAATTGATTGAGATAGAGAGGAAGACAAAAATAGGAGCAAGGAGAAGAAGGAGTAAGAACTTCAAGAGGTAAGTTCTTGAGCTTTTGCTTTTAGTTCTTTGTAAAAGTGTAGTTTAATCTAGGAAATGGTTAGGAAAATTCCTTTTCATGTTTGGAAGTCTCCATTGCTTTCAAAATGAAAAATGGAGTGGAAAACATGTTAGGGAATAAGTTTTGAAATCAATGGATCAAGATTGTGAAAATTGTAGAATTTCCGAGTTTTTGAATTTCCTGGAGGCGTGAAATTGATGCTATTATTTTATGTAAAAAATGAAGTCATTAAATCATGAAATTTTGCAACAAATTAGAAATGTAGGGCTTTCTAAATATATAAAATATGTAACATTTTGATCTATGGACAAGGAAATATGAATTTTTGAATTTAAGCCATGTTTTTGGAAAATAAACTAGAACAGTGTTTGAAAACTTAAAACCTTGGAATGATTCTTGATATTCTAGATTCTGTAAATATTTTTCCTTGAAAATAGACATGTCAAGGGTTATGAGGAATTTTAAAGCACTCAAACTATTTTTGTAGAATTAATTATGATTTTTCAAACTTGCTGAAAAATCTGTCCCGAAAATCCAGCAATTGCATTTTTAATAAAAAGTAAGGGTAAAAGTGGAATAATAAATCCACCAAGGGTAGAAATGTCAAAATAGGTGAAAATATCATTTTTGATATTATTCTAGGAAATATGATATTAATTATAATATCATGGAAAAGGAAATAATCCGACGGTAACATCATTGGATATCCGGAAGTCCGAGTCGATTCAAAAGGTCGAGCATTTAGGCAATTACATAGTGAAAGGTACATACACATACTGTAACTTTAACTCTGATGTGTCTTGTATGATATATGATTAAATGATTCTTGAAATCGTGGACGTCATGCACCGTGACTAAGTTATGGGGCTTAGGTCACATGTTTATATACATTTAGCTTTATGCGGGTTATAGTGTAACGCTCGCTGGGGTTCTGGCATTCTTTACCTTAATATTCTCAGTAGTGTGGCAAAATCAGAAATAGTTTGTTATAGTGATACAATGGAAATTAAATTTGATTACATATCAGGGGTATTCCCAGGGTTTATACCCCTTTACAGACATTCACATTCATTACAAACAGTGTAAACTAAAAATACATAACACACTTTCGTCTCTTGGTTCTTCAAGTTGTCCCTCTACTAGGTCGTCTTCAAGCAACGCTCCCTCCTCAAACCTTGGGCAATACTTATCTTCCTGTGCTTACCTGTCTATTAGTTTGTGGTGGAGGGTGAGATTCTAAGGAATCCCAGTAGCAGACAATACCAATACAGTGCATGCAAGATAAATGCTAATGTATGATATACTTGCCTTGCACAAGCTCATGTTAACATAATGACATATCTGCATACTCAATGCTTCATGCTGTGTATGTGTTGATCGTATCGATGTATTCAGTCCTTTGTGAATTTATAATAGTTGGAAACAAAGAGCCGTTGTAGGATCAGAATTTGTCCATTTGAATTTGACCGTTGTTTGCAATTAAACATTCGCGCCAATCTCGCCTTAATTGGTTTAAATGTGTTGTCTCTTCGTCTCTGTTTTACGGAACCATTGCTGTCTTGATGATACATCAATATTCAACCGTTGCTAAATCAACTGAAAATCACTCATTATTATGATTAATGATATTACAATAAATAATGAAAGATATGAGCGAAAGATCAAACATTAGAATAACGTTATAGAAGATCGTGTTTGCTGATAAGAGATTTGTCCTTACCAATACCCGAGTATCAGAGATCAATACTTGGGTATCTTCACATACTCGAGTATTGCACTTCACATACTCGAGTACTCAGCTAGTCCAGAGACTTTGCAGAAGTTCATACTCGAGTATTCAAATACCAATACTCGAGTATCTCCTGTGCTGTTGCTGAAACAAATAACCTCAGAGAAATACGTTAGCAAAACACACTGTGATAATTCATATACTCGAGTATCATAACACCAATACTCGAGTATTTCATAGACAGAGAGCAAGTTTTGTATTTCAGCTGACCATACTTGAGTATTCTCTTGCTAGTACTCGAGTATCATCCAATACTCGAGTATCACATGACTAATACTCGAGTATCATTTAGAAACTTTTTGCAGAAGTTGAAACAAATAACCAATACTCGAGTATCTTACTTGTTCAGATATTCAATCCCTGATTTGTTCAACCAATACTCGAGTATTGCACTTAAATACTTGGGTATTCACAAGATGTTCGAACAAGGTGTCGCCTATCAGTACACGAGTATTTATCAGTAAATACTCGAGTATGCAATACTCAGGATGAGAACAAACATTGATTCAGAGTATTAATCAACATATGTAGAGTTCAGAAATAGCAAGTTAATTACTGAAATACCTCATTAAACACTTGTATCTTCTTGATGTGATTATGGATCTTGGTGTATCAGTTAGATGATTCAGAGTTGATTTTCTCAGATGACAGTGGCCAGTACTCGAGTATTTCACTTACCTACTCGAGTATTGGTGTGATGATTCAATAACAGACTCCCTTTTCTTCAATACTACTCTAGTATTATATGTGGATACTCGAGTATAAGTCTTATCACAGAATCTATTGGATCTCTTCCTTGTTAGTACTTGAGTATAGCTTCATGGATACTCGAGTATTGATATGTTACCCTTGCCAGTATTATGAAATCCTTGATATTACTCGAGTACGTAAGTGGCAGACTCGAGTATTGTCACCTGAGATGCACTGAACATCTGTGATATTACTCGAATATTGTTCTTATGTACTCGGGTATTGATCAGTTCAATTCCAACCATGAAACATCCTACAAAACAAAATTCTACATACTCTGATGCTTAAGTCAGTAATGGATAATCATCAAAATTTGAACAGCATGGAATAAAAGTTACTTACAGCTCATTGGGATTCACCATTCCTAGTTCTCTTCTAATGAATGTAAATTGATCCTTAGCTAATGGCTTGGTAAAGATGTCAACAAGTTGATGAAGAGTTGGAACAAACATCACCTTAATGTCCTTTTTTTGAACATGGTCCCTTATAAAGTGATGCCTAACATCAATATGCTTGGTTCGGGTATGTTGTACTGGATTCTTTGCGACACTTATTGTGCTCGTGTTATCACACAAAATTAGAATTTCTTTGAGATTGATACCCAAGTCTTGAATTTGTTGTTTAAGCCAAAGTACTTGTGCACAGCAGCTTGATGCAACAATATACTCAGCTCCTGTTGATGATACTGAGACGGTTGTTTGTTTCTTGCTAAACCAAGAGACAAGAGAATTACCAAGAAATTGGCATTGACCACTCGTGCTCTTCCTATCCGTCTTGTATCCAGCATGGTCTGCATCCGAGTATGCAACAAGATGCTCGTGTTGTCCTTTGGGAAACCACAATCCCAATTCTTCTGTATCAGCTAGATATTTGAATATTCTCTTTACATGTTCGGCAAGTGACTCTTTGGGTGCTGATTGGAATCTAGCACACATCCCAACACCGAATCGAATGTTGGGTCTCGCTTTGTTAGGTAGAGTAAAGACCCAATCATACCTTTGTACCTTGTGATGTTGTAATCTTTACCCTTCTCATCAAGATCTAATGTAGCAAGTTGAACTCATCGGTGTGCTGCTCCATTGCATTCATTAAGTCCATACTTCTTCAATAGATCTCTTAGGTACTTAGTCTGGGAAATGAAAATGCCATTCTTGTGTTGCTTGATTTGTAGACCAAGAAAGTAGTTTAGCTCATCCATCATGGACATTTCAAATTCTCCCTGCATGACCTTAGAAAGTTCTTTGCACAAGGTATCATTATTAGCACCAAAAATTATGTCATCCACATAAATTTGTACAACTAGAATTTCATTAAGTTTATTTCTTTTAATAAAAAGTGTTGTGTCTGCTTTTCCTCTGATAAAGCCTTGATCAAGAAGAAATTTACTTAATCTCTCATACCAAGCTCTAAGAGCTTGTTTAAGACCATATAGCGCCTTTTTCAATCGAAAAACATGATCAGGATGAGATTCACTTTCAAAACTGGGAGGTTGTTCTACATATACTTCTTCTTGAATAAATCCATTAAGAAAAGCACTTTTAACATCCATTTGAAAAAGTTTGAATCCCTTGATACACACAAAGGCTAAGAGTACTCATATAGCTTCTAATCTAGCCATTGGAGCATATGTTTCCTCATAATCAATACCTTCTTCTTGATTATAGCCTTTGGCAACCAATCTAGCCTTGTTTCTGACTATGATTGCAGATTCATCTCATTTCTTATTGAATACCCATTTGGTGCCAATGACTGGATGATCTTTAGGCCTAGGTATCAAATCCCAAACTTGATTTCTTTCAAATTGATGTAGCTCCTCTTGCAATGCTATAACCCAATCATTATCTGATAGGGCTTCATCAATTTTAGAGGGCTTGATTTCTGAAATAAAAGCTGAGAAGGTTACTTCGTTTAGAATACTTTTTCTGGTTCTCACACCTTCACTTAGATCACTTATTACTTGATCTAATGGGTGACTTCTATTGTATTTCCAGGCGTGAGGTTGAGATTGGAGACTATTTTCACAAACATTTTCAGATTCAACTTCTAGGGTGTTTTTTGAATTTTTAGGAGTAGAGATAGTTTTTGAAATTGGTTGAGTTTGAAAGACAGGTTCATCTTCATCAAGAGATTTATTAGAGTCAGTCTCACAGAACACAACATGAATTGATTCTTCTACAATACGTGTTCTTAAATTAAATACTCTGTAAGCTTTACTTCTATTAGAGTAACCAAGTAAGATACCTTCGTCGGATTTAGGATCGAACTTACCCAAATTTTCCTTACCATTGTTATGGATGAAACACTTACATCCAAATATACGTAGATGTGATAGGTTTGGCTTTCTTCCTTTATATAGTTCGTATGGCGTCTTGTTTAACTTTTTCTGAAGGTATGCTCTGTTTGATACATAGCATGCAGTGCTCATTGCGTCTGCCCAAAAGACTTGAGAGGTCTTGTTCTCATTTAACGTTGCACGAGCCATTTCACTGAGTACACGATTCTTTCTTTCGACCACACCATTTTGTTGTAGAGTCCTTGGAGCAGAGAAATTGTGGTTGATGCCATGAGCTTCGCAGAATTCCCTAAAAGCATGGTTTTCAAATTCTCCTCCATGATCTGTCTGTATACCTGAAATACACATACCTTTCTCGTTCTGCATTTTCTTGGCAAATACAACAAATGGATCAAATGTTTCATTCTTGGATGGTAAAAATATAGTCCATGTGAATCGAGAGAAGTCATCAACAATAAGTAAAGTATATAAACTACCACCAAGACTTTTAACTCTTGCTGCTCCGATTAAATCCATGTGGAGTAATTGAAGTGGTCTATTTGTCGAGAGTTCAAACTTGCTTTTGAAAGAAGATTTAGTCTGATTGCCTTTTTGACAGGAGTCACAAATTATGTCATTTTTAAAATGTAGTTTAGGCAAACCAATAACTAAATCTTTCCTTATTAGCTTGTCTAGTTGAAACATATTCACATGTGCCAAACGCTTATACCATAGCCAACTTTCATCCAAGTTGCTAACAAAACACTTTTCAGAATTACTTTAGGGAGACTTAAAGTATAACAGTTACCTTCCCTTGATGCTTTGAACAGGGTTTTAAGGTTACCTTTGTCAATTGGGAAATCATCCTTGTTCACGATGAGACATTCTTCTGAGTAAAAAATGATCCAGTTATTCTTGTCTGCACTTTGACTTACACTAAGAAGATTATGGCATAGTCCTTATACATAGTAAACATCTTTGATCAGGGGTTTTCCTTTCTCACCAATTTCATCAGTTCCTGTAATCTTCCGGGATTGATTTCCCCCAAAGGTTACTTTGCCACCATCTCTTGCATTTATCGCCATGAACTTGGATTGATCTCCTGTCATGTGTCTGGAGCATCCGCTGTCAACATGCCATTTATTTGTTTTTGACACTCTCAGACATACCTGTTTATTCATATAAGATCAAGCCTTAGGTATCCATCTTTTCTTGCGTCCTTTCGGGTTAGTTCGAGTTTCAAAGAATGTATATGTTCCTTTAGGCACCCATTGATAATTACCAGACGGTTTATCCTTTCTTTCTTTCTTATGGAAACAAGATGAGGTATTATGGCCCTTTCGATTATAATAGTTACAATGAGCAAAAAGATTTGAAAAGTGAACAGATTTCTGAAAATAGTTTAAGTAAGACTTTCCTCCACTTTTCTTTTTCCCTTTCTTTTTGTCTAAAGAAGGATTGTATCCTATACCTGATCGATCATTTGTAAATCTTTGAGCTTTCAAAATAACTTTGAGCGTTTCACTACCTTTAGTGAACTTCTTAAGAGTTTGTGTGAGTTTAATGTTTTGTTTTTCAAGATCAGGACACTTTTTGCAAGGATGGTTTTCGCAAGCCAAAGGGACATTCTTAACTTGTTCCTCAAGTAGTTTGATTTTCTTCCTTCAGTTAACAAGTTCTCTAGCTATTTTTTCAAACTCGAGAATGTAGTTCATTGTATTCAGAAAGTAACTCATCATATGTGGGCTCAGAGTCACTTACCTCATTGTTACTTTCAGTTTGTTCCTTGGCAACAAGACAAACATTTGCTATTTCTTCTTCATCACTTTCTTCATCTGATGAATCTCCTCATATGGCAGATACGTAAGCTTTCTTTTTGAAGTGATTGAATTTTTTCTTCTTCTCCTTTTCTTTATCCTTCAACTATGGGCATTCAGATTTGATATGTCCCGCTTCGACATTCATAACAAATGATTTGTTCTTTTTCTTTGAATTCTTGTCTGTTATTGGAGCTTCCTTTCTGAAATCTGTTTCTAAAACCTTGATCCTTTTTGTAAAACTCTTTGAACCTTCGAACGAAACATAGCCATCTCATCGTCATCCTCGTCTTCCTCATTGGATTCCTTTTCTTTCATAGCGCTCAGAGCAATAACTTTGTTTTTATTGTTGTTGATTTCGTCCAAGCCCTTCTTGAATTTGAGTTTCCCTTCATATTTAGATAAGCTTCCGAATAGAGCAGCTACAGATTGCATTGATTCACCTCGGGCTTCTTTGATTGCTGTGATCTTGGCTTCCCAATCTTTAGTCAAGATATTGAGGATTTTTCTGACTTGAGAGTTTTGCTTGTATGTTTTTCCCTGAGCTGATAGTTGATTTATCAAATGAGTGGAACGAAGTTGGAATTCCCCTATGATTCTCTGGTCTTCATACGTAGGAGATCATATTCGTAGTCAATGTATTTATGTGATTCTCCTTCATACCAGTAGTTCCTTCGTATGCAATCTCCAAAGCTTTCCACATGTCTTTTGCGCTTGTCAGATTATAGACACAGAAATACTCTTGTTGACTAAGAGCGCTTTGTAGCATTAGGATAGCTTTGCTATTGAGGGTAACAAGTCTGTTAGTTCTCTAAGGGTTTTGATGATTACCAACAATTGCAAACAAAGTATGGAGTTTTTCTTTGACAGTTGAAAAAGTTGCTGTCGAGGAAAACTCGAGTTTTGGTTCTAAAACTCCAGTTTTGCTCTCACGAGAGAAGAACTCAAGTTTTCTGGACAAAGCAAAACCTCAGGTTTTCAGAGAAAACTCGAGTTTACAAGACACAGAGACTTCTCAACATTTTCTGAAATTGGAAAACTCGAGTTTTGGCCTTACAGAGAGTCTCCAAAGTTTTGAACTTTGAAAACCTCGGTTTTTGCCTAAAACCTCCAGTTTTCAGTTTAACTTAAACTCTTTCCAAGTTTTCACTAAGTTTGTGAAAACTCGAGTTTTGAAACAAAACTCGAGTTTTGAGTTAGCGAGAGATGTTTCGATTTTAGCCAGTTTTCAAAAACCTCCAATTTTTGTGAAAACCTCCGATTCCGAGTTTGGCAAAGTTTTCTCAAAGTTTTCACAAGTAAAGTGAAAACTTGAGTTTTGATTTCAAAACTCGAGTTTTGCTCGTGCAAAGAGCCTTCATGTTTTCTCGCTTTTTTAAAATGCCGTTTCTACCAAAACCTCCAGTTTTTGACATGGCGCGGTTTCTTCAAGTTTTCATATTTAAATGAAAACTCGAGTTTTGGCCAACCCGAGAGCAATTGCAATTTTCCAAAGCATTTGAAAACCTCCGGTTTTGTAAGAAAACCTCCGGTTTTGGCCAACCTGAGAGCATTGTAATTTTCCAGTATTTGAAAACCTCCAGTCTTGAAAGAAAACCTCCAGTTTTGATGTTTTGGACTTAAATAGATTTTGCTTGCCAAAGTCTAAAACTCGAGTTTTCATCGTTGGTTCAGAAATTCAAATTTGACGAATTTGTAAAACCTTCTTGTTTGATCGTAATACTTTTATTCTCTGATATTCCTAGCTATGTTTAACCACTTTGTTAGTGAGCTTCAGATGAATTAGAGAATGTTTATTGAAGGTTTAAAGCAAAAGCAAAAAGTGATGTCATCACATTAAATGCTAAACCCAGAAAGTTGCATTCTTTTGGGTAATCCGCCTCGCACATGTTGAACAAAGAATTAAAGATTGTTTCTACATCCAAGAGCCACGATTCCAATGGATTTATTTTCAAGAAGTCAACTCTGAACTTCTGTACAGCTGGATTAAGAGAAGATTAGTGAGAGAAGAAGACTTAAACTTACCCAGAACCTTGTCTAATGAAGGAAACGGTTATATTGAAGATTACATTGTGCTTCAACTACCTTCAGTTTTCATCTGTAAAAGTATCTTTTGATACATTGTGCTTCAGTGATTATTTTTATCTACTCTTAGAGAGAGTTATTTCATTACAAATCATTTATTGTAAGGAATCACAAGTCTGGGGACTTGGTGATTTGGGAGTTCATTGATTACAACTTGTAAGGGGGAGTAAGTTCTAGTGAGAGAATTACTCTTGAGTACAGAGTGTGTAATCCTTTGATATAGTGGAAATCCCAGAGTGTCTGGGGACTGGAAGTAGGTCAGTGATTGGACTGAACCAGTATAAATCTCTGTGTCTTGCTCTTCTACTCTCCTCTATGTCTATCTCTATTTTTATTGTTCAAAAACAGAGCAAGTTCTCAAAAGATTTTAAACATACCCAATTCACCCCCCTCTTGGGTATTTTGCTCCATTTACAAAGTCTTCGACCATTTTCATCGTACTCTTCTTCATGCTTCACTGTGTTAAGTCCATCTTTAGCAACAAATGGTTTATAATCACCTTTCTCGAACACATTCCATAGTCTGAACTCAATGGCCATAACAAAAACCCTGAATTTTGCTTTCCAAAATGAATAATGTTCTCCATTAAAACCAGGAGGGCGATTGATAGAAGCTCCATAAGGCAATATTTCTTCCATGATCTTTCTCAGGATGTTAATCCCAACTGAGAAACCTCTGCTCTGATACCAAATGAAGGTGGAATATCACCTAGAGTGGGGGTGAATAGGTGATCACAGATAATTCTTTTCTGGTATGACGATGAAACAATAAAGATAGTAAAGCAGTAAAGATAAAAGACACAGAGGGGTTATATTGGTTTGGTCCAACTTATTGACCTACATCCAGTACCCAGACACTTTGGGATTTTTCACTAACTCACAAATACAATTACACACTCGGTAATACAGGATGATCCTCTCTCTCTAGGAACCTCTCCCCCTTACAAGTCATAATTGTACAGCCACCCTCAAGATACCACTACCTTGAGTTTTGATCGAATGTAAATACAAATGATAAGGCTCTCTCACAGAGTAAATAATAATCACTGAAGCACGATTATATCTGAAGATATGAACAGAATAAAGATTCATCACTTTTGGATATTTCTCGCTGTGTATGTGTTGATCGTATCGATGTATTCAATCCTTCGTGAATTTATAATAGTTGGAAACAAAGAGATGTTGTAGGATCTGAATTTGTCCGTTTGAATATGACTGTTGTTTGCAATTAAACATTCGCGCCAATCTCGCCTTAATTGGTTTAAATGTGTTGTCTCTGTTCGTCTCTATTTTACGGAACCTTTGTTGTCTTGATGATACATCAATATTCAACCGTTGTTAAATCAACTGAAAATCATTCATTATTATGATTAATGATATTACAATAAATAATGAAAGATATGAGTGAAGGATCAAATATTAGAATGACGTTACAGAAGATCGTGTTTGCTAATAAGAGATTTGTCCTCACCAATACTCGAGTATCAGAATCAATACTTGGGTATCTTCACATACTCGAGTATTGCACTTCACATGCTCGAGTACTCAGCTAGTCCAGAGACTTTGCAGAAGTTCATACTTGAGTATTCAAATGCCAATACTCGAGTATCTCATGTCTTATTCTTGAAACAAATAACCTCAGAGAAATACGTTAGCAAAACACACTTGTGATAATTCATATACTCGAGTATCATAACACCAATACTCGAGTATCTCGTAGACAGAGAGCATGTATTGTATTTCAGCTTACCATACTCAAGTATCATCCAATACTCGAGTATCACATGACTAATACTCGAGTATCATTCAGAAACTTTCTACAGAAGTTGAAACAACTAACCAATACTTGAGTATCAACAATCTAATACTCGAGTATCTTACCTGTTCAGATATTCAATCCCCGATTTGTTCAACCAATACTCGAGTGCCCATGTCTAATACTCAAGTATTGCATTGTAAATCACTTAGCCATATATATTAGTTATTAGTTCAACCGATATTGAAGTATTTTGATAGCATAGTCACTACTCATTAAAGATCAAATCTGATTCAAACCCTTGATTGTTTTTCAAGTCTTGTTATCATCAAAACCTTGAGAACTAACAGTCTAAATTATACTACTTGCAGTCCTAATTATAAGGCCGGGTTGACTTTTTTTAGAGAGATTAAGGAAGTTAAATAAGTTACTTAATCATATCATATCATATGTTGTGTATCCTTAGATTATATTTTAATTTACTAGTCAAACTAATTAGTTTGGAGAAAAAATGAAAATAAAAATATTCTAAAGTAATTTAATCAGTTTTCTTAATTTCTATAAAAAGGTCAACTTAGTTTTATAATTAGGAGCAAAGGGAATATTACGACTAGGAACAATATCTTATATTAAGGACCGGGGTTCTATTATTCTTAGGTGAGGGATCAAATACGAATCAAGGAAAGACACATGACAGGAGTTAATAAGAATCTCAAAGACTATGATGTGCTTCCTTTGAACCCTATTTTCTATGACTCGTATTAAGCTTCTTCTTTTTAATTTCTTTTAAAGTAATTAATTAAGACTTAAAGTAAACTTGAAATATGTGTTTTAATTTGATTCTAGCGTACAGCCTCTCAAATCAATGGAATTGCTTTTCTACTACTCTCTCCGGTCTTAAATATAAAAAAATCAACTTATTTGGAGAGATTAAGGAAACTAATTAAATTATTTAGACTAATTCACTACTACAAAACAGGGATACGGAGTCCTATTTGTTGTACTTTTGACATCCTTTTCCTGCAGGACGTATATCTGGGGGGCGCCGTAGGGAAAACTTAAGGAGTCCTATTTTAAAAGTAGACGCCTTAAATGTAACATAAGGCGTCTAGAGATGGGACTTAATTATATGGAATTTATATAGAAGTTTGGATTGTTTAATAATTATTTGACTAGTTTTTGGGATGACCGTACTACTAAACATCCTCCTAAGGGATAAACCTTAACTATTATCGGAATTTAGTGTGTATTATGTGTGTATTCCTTCAGGAATTAAAATAAATCACCATATGTATGGACATAATTTATCAGTTACTCATCATCCATACGTTAATGCATGCTGTCTGTTTTGATTACTCTGATATGATTTCTGTATACGTGAATAGTACCGTATACGTGAATAGTAAATGGCCGTGTACACAATTAAATGGAGTTTTAAAGGAGGGTGTTACATAGAAAGAAAGTATAGCAATCAAACATATACATACAAGCAATAATATCATATACATGCAAGTAAGGTAAGCCCACTACCTTTTAAGGACTATTGTCCTTACTCGGGTTCCCTTTCGCTAATCGTCATGGTTGCTTGAAGTTCCTTCATTCTTCTTGTAGCCCTAAGGACATAACCATATCTTTAAAACCAAGGAAAATGAATGTTTATTTTCCTTTTTAACCCCTATTTCTTTAGGGTTTAATTGAGTAACTTAAACTTGTTACTTTTCAGCCTTTATCTTTAACTGTTCTCAAAAGTCCAGCAACTTCAATTATTTTTAATTAATTGCAAAAAAATCATTTTAATGTGTCGTCAACCCTCACTTGTTCCTTCGCAAGTCTATTTTCATAGAAAAGTAATTCCCAATGTCATAACATGGCATGCTAATCCCAGATTTTTCATTTTCATTCGCTGTGCAATTAAACTTCCACAAAACATGACTTATCTTTAAAAATTCATATCTGGAGTTCTAGGTGTCCAATTTAGGTGGTTCAAAAACCTACGAACTCCTTATTAAGTCTCGTTTTTGGGAAAAATTGATTCCAACATTTAATAACTCTCCATCAATTCACAGTACCCAAAAACACAAAGATTGTCCAGGTTTGTTTCCAAAACTCAGAGTCATTTTGTACAATTTATTGCTTTCTCACCAAAGCTTAGAAAAATAAAAATAAAAATACCCACCATTTTAAATATATGCATGTCCTCTATCTTCTAGAATATTTTCATAATTTGTGAAGGACTTTTACTTGTTCAAACAACACAGACAAGCGACTGAACTCAGGATTTCCAAAATAGGCAGTTTTGACTTCCTTAATGAGCTTATTATTTTATGTACGAAAATCTCTTTAAAAATTCATTCACCAACATATCGAAACTCCATTTTTCATGAGGAACATGTTGGTGGCCTCAGATTTCTCAAATTCCACTTATTTCTATTTTCTTACCACAAGTTACAAAATCTGGATTTAATACTAAAACCACCAGAATTTCTTAAAAGTGATTAGAGGCTTACCACTAGGCTTGTCCTTGGCTTATGACCACTTAATGTTCTCCTTTTCCTTACTCAGTCCATTGGCCTACAACCCAAAATAGCCACATGCATGTGAGTTACAACTCACATTAGCAACATGCAAGAAGGTTTCATCAACTTACCTTCTTCTTCTTGCTTCTTCTCCAACTGTGGATGTTCTTCACGTCGAGTGGTATGTTGATGATGATGATTTTGAAGAGAAGGAAGGATGGTAGTTGTTGAGGGAGGAGAGGAGGGATGGATAGGGGTTGAGGAAGATGAAGATTGAAGTTGTAAAGAGAGGGGAGGGGTACAGTTTGAAGAAAAGAGGAGAAGAGGATTTGGAAATGTTTTGTGTGTGTATAATAGGTGTTTGTCGTTGAATAAAGGAGGAATGGATCAGCTGGAGTTGAATGATGAAAGAGACTTGAATGTGTTTTGCCGTGAGTGAATAAGGAGAGAAGGAGGGCTGATTTGATTTAAGTGTTGGAAATGTGTGTGTGTAATTCGTGGAGATGGAAGGGATGGATAAATGTTTGTTGAGGATTCGGAGGAGAGGGGAACGGTTGGTGTATGAGAAGAGAGGAGGTTGATGTAGGGAATTTGTGAAGTGTGTGAAGGGGGGAATGTTTGACGTGAAAACATGGTGGAAAGGGAAATTAAATCTCATTGTATAATTGTGTATATGCTTATTGCCGAAATGAGGAAGGGAGAAAGGAGATCAGATTTAATGTGTTATTATGTGTGTGTTGTCACTTTGTAAGCTTGCTGTGTGTCTTGAGAGAAGAGGAGAAGATTACAAGTGTTTAATTGTTGCAAGTGGGTGTGTTTGATTGTAAATGAGAGGGAATGAGAGGGATTTAATGGAAATTAAAAGGGTCTTCAACGGCTGCATGAAGAGGGAAATAATTGACCTCCAACAAGTCCCATAAATACACTCTTTGCCATTCCATTGCATTGTAACCATATAGTTAGAATATGTGTGGACTTTCTTTTTTCCCCTCTTCTCTTTGGGCTCTATTTGGCTGAAATGTGCATACAAGAGAGAGTGTTTAGAAGGCTTTATATGACTTGGGAAATAAGCTCTTATGCCCCTAATTATTTTGACCAAATTGCCCTTGCACTTATCTCACATATATAAGGTCAATTGTGTCAAACTTCTTGAAGCTTCCTTCTCAATTCTCAGGGCCCAAAATTTTGGGATGTTACATATAGTCTTGATAATACTGTAGGATTGTTTTCCTAGCACTGAGGACACGTGGAGGCCTAGCACTGGTGAGTTCAAACGTTGCGAACATTACATATGTTGTATGCTATGTATTGTTGTGCTGTTAACATTACATATGCTATGTATTATTGTAACCTTACATTTGTTGTGTGTTATGTATGGTTGATGCAGAAATGTAATGAATATTTGTCATATATACTGTTATTACTTGAGCATGAGGTTAACTGTTACCTGAGATTCAATGGGTATTGAACTCAGCCTTGACTAAAGGTTCAAGAAAGGAACCGGGATCTAAGAAGACAAAGTGGATGGAGTCGGGAAGAGGCACCGATGGACGTGTAAATGGAGCAAAATACCCAAGAGGGGGTGAATTGGGGATTTTTAAAACTTTTAAAGTTTCCTCTGTTTTGAATCAGTAAAACAAAGATAAACAGAAATGAGAGTAGAAGAGCTAGACACAGAGATTTATACTGGTTCGGTCTAACCACTTGACTTACATCTAGTCCCCAGACACTTTGGGATTTCCACTATCTCAAAAGATTATACACTCTGCACTCAAGAGTAATTCTCTCACTAGAACTTACTCCCCCTTACAAGTTGTAATCAATGAACCCCAATCACCAAGTCCCCAGACTTGTGATTCCTTACAATAAATTATTTGTAATGAAATAACTCTCTCTAAAAGTATATGAATATAAGTACTGAAGCACAATAATGTATCAAAAGATACTTTTACAGATGAAAACTGAAAGTAGTTGAAGAACTTTGAATGCAATTCGTTTTCAGCAGTTGTGTTGGTTGAGAAGACTTGAATGTTGCTCTATTTATACCAAGAGAGCATTAAATGACCGTTGTAATCTTCAATATAACCGTTGCCTTCATTAGACAAGTTCTGGGTAAGTTTAGGTCTTCTTCTCTCACTAATCTTCTCTTAATCCAGCTGTGCAGAAGTTCAGAGTTGACTTCTTGAAAATAAATCTGTTGGAAGGGCAGCTACTGGATGTAGAAACAATCTTTTATTCTTTATCAAACGTGTGGAGGCAGATTACCCAAAAGAATGCAACTTTCTGGGTTTAGCATTTAATGTGCTGACATCACTTTTTGCTTTTGCTTTAAACCTTTAATAAACATTCTCTAATTCATCTGAAACTCACTAACAAAGTGGTTAAACATAGCTGGGAATATCAGAGAATAATAATGGAAAGTATTAGGATCAAACAAGAAGGTTGTACAAATTCATCTAATTTGAAACCAGCGATGAAAACTCGAGTTTTGTTTCTCAAAACTCGAGTTTGGACTTTGGCAAGCAAAATCGATTTAAGTCCAAAACATCAAAACTAGAGGTTTTCTTCCAAAACTGGAGGTTTTCAAAACATTGAAAACTCGCAATGCTCTTGGGTTGGCCAAAACTCTAGTTTTCATTTAAATATGAAAACTTGAAGAAATCGCGCCAAGTCAAAAACTGGAGGTTTTGGAGGAAACGCGATTTTTCAAAAACTGGAAAAACTCAAAGGCTCTCTCCTAAGTAAAACTCGAGTTTTCACTTTATTGTGAAAAACTTTGCCAAACTCAAAAATGGAGGTTTTGAAAACCGGCTAAGACGTGAATCCTCTCTACCAACTCAAAACTCGAGTTTTCACAAACTTTGTGAAAACTTGGAAAATTTCAAGTTAAACTAAAAACTGGAGGTTTTAGGCAAAACTGGAGGATTTCAAAGTTCAAAACTTAGGAGACTCTCTGTAAGACCAAAACTCGAGTTTTCACATCAAAAGTCGAGTTTTGCATTTTTAGAAAATGTTGAGAAGTCTCTGTGTCCCGTAAACTCGAGTTTTCTCTCGAAAACCCGAGGTTTTGCTTTGTCTAGAAAAAACTTAAGTTCTTCTTCGTAAGGGCAAAACTCGAGTTTTGAAATCAAAACTTGAGTTTTCCTTTGACAGCAAGTTTTCTTTAACTTGTCAAAGAAAAACTTCATAATTTATTTGCAATTATTGGTAATCATCAAAACCCTTAGAGAACTAATAGGACGGAGGCAAGAAGAGACACCGGTCGAGATGAGAGTCTGAAGAAGGTTAATAGGGACTAGTTTCGGCATGAATCCGATAGAGTTGTTTCAAACCATTTGATGCTTAAACTAAGAAAGGGTTGGTCTACGTGGTTCGGTCATAAGTCGTCGTGAAAGACGGGAGACTTCCACTAGACTTTACCCGGCCTAGCTAATGGGTTTGATTAACTATAATGGGTTCCAAGCCACAAGTCTAGTTAAGGCTTGGTTAAGATTGTACGCTTACTATGTAAGAGTTGTAATTATACACATTCCGGATGATTGTATCACATGAATATTCCTTCGGGATATTTAATTTACCAAATTATATGTCGGGCATTTTATATCGCTTACTCATTGTCCAAACGTTAGTGCATGCTCTCCTTTCGCATTACTCTGACCTGTAGCACCGTATTCCTAGATACTACGTGTCAAGAGGCACAGTAAATAGTATGGAATTTGGGGTGTTACAAGCAACATGACATTCTTTTCCTCGAAACTCAAGAGCTAGGAAAAACACATCAACAAGCTTATGGGAGCAATTTAGAAGTTGAAACGTGAGAAGGAAATGGCAACAAGTTAGCTGACAGCACAAAACAAGGAGGAAGTGAAGTTCTAGTAATTTTCTGACAGAGCTCACAAAGGCAGCTCGCAGCAATGTTCCTCTTGCTGTTCCAGCCAATCGTATGCTATAAACAGCTATCTAAAATTTATTATGCAGCTTTATTTTAATCCTGCCACTGTGAAGATGCTAAGCAATTTGAAGGTTTTATTGATAGCAATTTTGTTGAAGATGATTATGAAACGCCTCTTTTCCGTTATTTAGTGGGAGGCAATCATGAATGGAGTTCTAAAATCTGAATGGATTTCCCCCCTCAAATGGCATGGGAGTCATGAATGGATTTCCAAAATCTGAAGCACATGCTATAGTTAATGCTGGACAAAGGGTTTGATCGACGCTGCCCTTAGGTTGTGGCATTGCTTACTACACATGCGTTTTCAGCTTGATGTAATTTTGTACAATATTATAATCCATGGACTTTGTTCTTTTGGCAAAATGAATGTTGTATACAATTCTATTCAAAGATTAGGGAGACCAACTGTGTTAATCTTGTGGCTCACAATACCATAATGCATGGTCTCTACTTTCTACAAAACTGGGGACTGTGAAAGGAGCTTCAAAGATTTGGAACTACATTTTAGAAGACGGGCTACAACTAGATATAATTTCATAGATCAAAAAAAGCGAGAAAAAGCCGATTGGGAAGAACTTTTGGCTCATTAAGCACGCAATTTTCTCATTTCTAGGGATGACTGCAAGGTACCAATATCTGAACTTGCAGCACCACTATCACTTTGTTGAGATTGTGCTTTAGAGGTGTATGACTTCACAGCAAGTGGTTGACACATATTCAAGAACCTATGATCAATTCATGGTGGATTTGCTGATCATGTAGTGGGATTTTACCGTCGGATGAGGATGGAAGGAATAAGACTTGATTTATCAATACCATCCATTGTACTTGATAGTTTCGTTGGGACGGAGACTAAAGCTAATCATTGTTGTGGGCATGAAGGAAAGTAGCACAAATATCAATTGTTGCCTTTGTGTGAATCTTTTGTCTCTTCTCCGCGATCAAAGACCGAGTGTGAAGAATATGGTCATTGAAGTGGTCAAGTATCTTCTAGTGCATGAGAGGGTTGCCTTTGAAGACTTGCTTGCTTCTAACCTAACCAAGGGGAGCAATGCGATGTGCTTCATGGTGGTTTCGATAAATTATTGACTTGAGGTTTATCTGCAATTCTGCTCCGGTATTCACCGATTTAAGCAAAGCAGAGCGCAAAGAAAGCCTTAGATAAATTTGCCCCTTACAGTAAGTCTTCCGGCTATGATTGAAATTATGTTTAATGTCAGAATATGTAGTCGGGGAACAGAAGGATCATTTGAGGAATCTACATTATCCAAGGAAGTTAGTTCAGCAAAAGGAAGCATGCCTGGTTTCTTTGATTATCAATGATGAGGAATGTATTTATCCCGCCAAATAATGGAAGTATGCTTGATAATATCAACAACATCCTGTGCAAAGTCATCCAAGTAAAAGAAGACAAGGCTCGAGCATTGCAAGTGAGAATGTGGCAGTTCTACTTTTCAGTTGCAACTAAAATAGTAACTCCCCGCTTGGAGATCCTGAAGTGGACCCAATTGTTGGGAAAGACCTGAAATCAAGAGGTTTTTCTTCTCTTCTTTACTCTGTCCTCTTTTCAATTGTTTTGTTGTGCTATTGCAATTTGTGTAGTAATTATGATGATAAAAAAAAAAAAAAAAAAGATGATTTATATGCTTTGTGGGAATTAAAAATGATGATTCATATGCTTTGTGACGATTCTCGTAATTGCATAGTGTGGCTTTGGCTGCATAAGAATGTAGGGGCAGAGAAAGTTATTAATATAACTTTGGCATGGTTCTTCTTCTAAGAGATAGCAAAATGTTAGCCTCTGACCTTTGTGATGAGGTCTGGAATTCTTGGGGAAAAACAAAGATTTGGTGCAATGATCTCATTTGCATTGATATCAAAATTTAACTTTGAAGTGGTGAATCCCATAGATTTAGCATACTCTTGATAAAATGAATACACTGCTTCATGAGAATCAAATTCAACGCTCTTGCGTGGCTCAAAATTTCTATCCCCTTCATACAACACAATATCCTTTTTAAGATTAACAAGAAGATTCTACCAGTTTGATGCCCTTCATGCAAAACATCAACCATATTTTTACTCATTGCATTAGCATACACACTTCTCGGGCCTCCAACCAATGTGGCGGGTCGCTCTTACTCCTTATTAAATTATAGTCAACCACATCGGAGCGTGTAGTTCTTGGGTGGTCCCGGACACATATTATGCACAATATATTTTTGATATTGGCCCAGTCATCAAATGGAACCCGGTTAAACCGAATCTGGTTGAAATCCGAGTTCCATATGGAGTCCGCCCTTACGACAGGGACGGAGACGGACCCCGATTAAACTGAATCTAGTGAAAATCCGGGCTCCGTGTAAATTTTTGTAGGAAACAAAAAATAGAAAGCGGACCTCGGCTAAACTGAATCTAGTTAAAATCTTGGCTCCGTGTAAAGTTTTGAAGGCAGACCCGATTAAACTGAATCTAGTTAAAATCTAGGATCCGTGTAATTTTTGCAGAATCTCCGTGTGGAGATCCATATTAAACCATGAATGCATCTAGCAGCCCAGGGAGCTGAACTACCAGGCTGGGGGGCAACAGAGTGGATAGAGTTGTTACAAGAAAAGCATGTTATCAATATTGGAGATCAAGAAACCAAGCTCGAGACAAGCATTTAGGCTCGACAAGAAATGGGCAAGCTGAATGATCTGCGCAAGCATTTTCTATTGATTTTGATTTGCTTACATATTGTTAAATGCAAGAATATAAACCGGATAATTAGGGTTCGCTTTGAAGTGATAGAGAAAGGGGAAGAATCAAGCATAATCAAATCAACAGTTGAGTACGAACTCAAGGAAGATGCTTTAGTCAATACCCCTTTAGCTTCCAATGTAATTCAATCTCTAGCCAACATTTCTGAAATATCCAAAGCTCATCTCAACATTTCTGATTTGATGAAGCTTGAATCTTCTCCTTTCTTATCACTTGTAATCGAGTCCTAAATGAAGTAAATCTTAGCTCTAAGTACCATTCTTCCACGATCTCTACTTCGTTGATCATGTTCTTATTGTCTATCTTTGTGAACTTCTCTTTATAGCTGGCTTCTTGTCCTTGCAAATCTGATAGTCAACTCAAACAAAAAGAGAATAATTATTCACCAGTATATCAACGTTCATTTAATTTGTGCGCATAGAATGACAAATAAGTACTACCAAAATATGCATAATTTTAATGAGTGAATATAACTTTTGGTCCCTCAAGTTTGTCCTTATTTTAGTTATAGTCCTTTAAATTTGAAACCATGTGTTTTGGTCCCTCAAGAGGCAAAATGATTTAGATTTTTTGTTGAGTTTTATGAATCAATGCTTTAAGCTGAATAAAATTTCAGGAACTAAAACTAAAATAAGGACAAATTTAAGAGGTTAAAGAGTATATTAACCCTTTTAAGTAGAGGTGAGAATGGTGCCTAGTTATCCGGTACACCTACCCAAGCTCGGGAATTAAATTTGGACAGTTTTGAGCCGTGCTAATAACCTGACAGGGATGCCCATGGGGCAGGGGGTCCTGCCCTGCCCATTTGGCTCTGCCTAGAGAATTAAATATATTTTAATAAATATGATTTTATTTAAAATATATTATGTCTAAGTGTCTAGTATATAATTTTTGGATCAGACTACGTTTTGGTGATGGCATCATGTAATTGCATTTGAAAATTGAGACACAGCCAAATATGCTCGACGCTCTTGTATCGCCAAAGCTTTTAAATTTTGTGAAGTGTGAAATGAAATCTTGATGGAAAAATTAGACAAATCCTTGACTTAACTGTATTTTGCATTTGAATTACTAGCTTATTTCAGTTTAGCAATTTTTGGATTTTGTAAGCCTTCATGCAAGATGTGCGGAGCATGGCAGGGCGTTACCACTTACCCCGCCCCACCCAAAATTAGGAAAATAGTTTGGGCTTTTACCTGGTAGGGTTGGGCATCGGGTTATAAAATGTAGCCCATTTATGCTTTGAGTTGGGCATCGAGCAAGGATCTCGCCTTGCCCATGCTCGCCCCTAATTTTGAGATCGTTTGGAAAAATGGTATAGTAATTGATTCCTATTTCGAGCAAAAAAAGTTGATTCCAATGAATTTTTTGGAGAATAAGTTTTTTTGAAATGACATAAATGCCCTCATGTAAAAAAATCCCTCCACCATTGGCCCTTGTCGTCAGATAGGAGTTCTAACTCAGTACGGGATAGTCAAGGTTTTTGATTACACTATACCTAGTAGTTCCTACAAGATTCATATAAAATTTTTACTTTTTATAGGTAAGATGTTCGACTACTAAAGAATAATTACTATTAGACCTATTTCTCCCAAATTACAACATAAATCATTTGGTGGAAATTTATATTCATAAATTAATGTAATATTACCTGGCTTAAACGTTACTTTCTGGACAGTTCCAACTCCTCCATCACCTTCAACGACTTCGACCTTCTGCAACATAGGGAGCTCCTTCTCCAGAAGCTTTCCCATCCTTAGCGAACTGTAGAGATCCCACGCCTGGCTCACCACCACGTTCAACTTGCTTCATGCTCAATTTCTCCATACATGTCTGTTGATATGATTATTAAACCCCTTTCATTTTGCGTTTCTATGCTTTTATATAAACAACCAAGTGCATTATCACAGAAAAACTCCTTGTTCTCATTTGTTTGTCTTGTATAAGTCTAAGTCTGTGAAATTGATTAAAATATCAGAGCTAGGAGTAGATATGAGAATCATACTTACATCAAGTTTCTCATATCCATTTCGTCAAGTTTTTCAATGACACTTGACCACGTGTCCTTTTTTTTTTCATAGAGGTTTATAGTTAAATGATAATAATTAAAAAATAATCATTTATATGTGAGAACTTGACGAAACAGATATAAGGAACTTGACATAAGTATTTTTTTTTTTTTTTTTTTTTTTTTTTTTTTTTTTTTTTTTTTTTTTTTTTTTTTTTTGTATATTTAAGCATGTGCAGCTCTCTCTCTCTCTCCCTCTCTCTCTCTCAATGTATGTATGTGTCACACCCCAAAAGTTAGGGTCTGACCAGCCTAAAATATGAGTAAAAATCTACATCCCTTAAACCTCTACTGAGCAAAATTCTTGATTCACATATGAAACCATAATACAATTCAAAATATAAAGTTATTTGATAAACTTCACCGAGCAAGATTCATATCTATATGTAAAAATTTCGACAAAGTCTCCCTGCAAATAAGATGTCATGCAAATTATACATCATAAAAATTATTTGCATTACAACAATATTCAATAATTCTCACAACAATAGCTCTGCTCCATACTAGCATATATGCAACATACAATGAAGACGAGAACCCTGACTATAGTTTACATGGAGCCCCTAGAATAAGCTTCACAAAATCTAATACATAATTTTAACTTCACATTGACACGAGGATTGTCCAAGATCACACTTCTACTTCAATTGAACATATAAACCCCTCAATGATGAGAAGGAGTACAAGCTCAGCCATTATCTCGAGACCAAAATATTTTCCGGTGAATAACGTCCCATCAAAATAAGCAAATAAGATACGCAAGAATAAATTAAGTAAAATTTCATAATAACGAAATGACAATTATATTCAATTTTCAAGTACGAAATTGTAAACGTAGATGCCATTATATAAAAGGTTATTAATAAGAAAATACAAGGTAAACAAATAACTCATCGACAAGATTAAGTACCAACTAATATGAAAATCTCATTCGAATGAGGACTTAAACGAAACAAGAAACAAGCGTGGACACACAGTCCACGATGGTAAGTAACCAAGCACGGCTCGAGGCCACGAAAACAAGCGTGGACACACAATCCACGAGGATAAGTAACTGTTCAAGCGCAGCACGAGACCATGAAACAAGCGCAGGTACAAGACCCACGAAAAAAAAGCGTGAGAACAAATCCCACGAATTTCAAGCGAGCTTGAAGTTAACCATAGTGCACCAAAGATTAACAGTACTGCTGTTAGTAACCAACGTTCTGTGTTCAGTCCCCTAAAAAACGTTTTCAAACATGCTTGGGGCTAATTTTTCAAAAGCAATGAAAATATCTCCTTTTAAGCTGTAGATAGATTGCATCAAATATTTCGTAATAGAATGCCGCAAAAGATCGTGGTTTGCAAATAATATGTCAAAACCATACCTTTCCAAATTCTATCCATAAACATTATTTATTCTTCAATATAATCTGTCATATTTTCCATTTGGAAAATCTCTTCACTGTATCCATGCATAAAACACATTGATCAAATATTTCGCTAACTAGGTTAAAGATTCAAATATTATGATTAAGATAGAAGGAATGTTAGTGAATACAACTTCCTTTAAAGAAACCAAAGTAATCGAAATATTTCAAATGACACAATAATTAAGATTATACGAATAATTATAATATAATACATGTGAATCTATTAAAAACCGTATATTGAGATAAAAGAAAAAAATTTATTCATAGATTAATTGGGACGTTATTCACACACCTGTTGTGCTCTCGAATATATAGTTCCTCTTGTTATCAGCTTCTGAATTATCCCCTCCGTACTCCCCTAATGTCCCAAAACAAAATATCATTACTTCAACTATAACTTCTACAAACCTTCCATAATATCTCATTTAATCAAAATTCTTCATTCTGTCGTTATCTACTTCATCCACACACTTCAGTTTAGCCCAAAACACTATTGATGAGCCTTTTACCAAATTCTTCTATATACAAGTACATCCACTTAATTTATATCCATTATTCTAACCAATATCTTCATGTTCTATCTTTAACTTTATGTTCTTTCAAATCATTAATTGGTATCCCCCAACTTTTAACTATTCTTCCTTACAAGATTCTTTTTGTTTTAAACACTGTATGTGCAACCAATCTACCAAACCTAAGAATATTCATTTTACCATCACAACAAACAAACACTCACATTCCAGTTATAAACCAATTCCTATCAAACACCGAATTCGAAACATTTATTCCAAACACTAAATGGAAAGAACACCATCAATTCCCAACAACCTTCTTCCTAAGATCATTCTATAACAAAGATTTTCAAGTTTTATCTTTAGACGGAATTTAAGGGATAATCAATCCAAAATATAATTCAAATTCTTCACCACTGTCAAAATAATATAAGCACACATACAAATAAGCCTCTTCCTTTTGAACATTTTATCAAACACCTTGTAGGCAATCAAGAGTAACTCATACCACAAACACCCAAATTCATAGCTACAGACAAATATGATATTTCTTCCTTTTTGGACAAATATGATATTTCTTCCTTAGCATTAATAAAATCTCTCAAGATTTCAAAACAACCAGTTTGTTTTTAAACATATTTATCTTCAAGATCATTCTCCCTTGCAAATACACAGTCCTGATCTAATAATTCCAATCAGCAGCAACCACAAAGGAAAAGAAAGGATCCAAGTATATCACACACATCAAGGACGATGAAGAACAAAATAGTGAGAAGTTAAACTCACAGTTGCTGCGAACGAACCTAGGCCAGAAAAAGAAATCGAAACCTCTGCACCAACTCGTAATAGACCAAAGCAGAGGAAGAGGACGATGGTGAACGAAGGTGGAGAGAAATGCCAGTGGTGGTGGTGACGGACAGAGGAGAGGACGCAAGAGAAGAAGAATAAGAAGCCTCCAGAATGCTCCCGAAACGACCGATGATCAGATGAAGCAGAAGAAAATACACCTAAGGAGGCGGTGGTGAACTTAGAGAAGTACTAAAATGTCCTTCTTGCAATATTTAATCAATAAATTAATAGGACCTTTTGGTAATTTGAAAATAGGCTAAAATAAAATAAAGATATTTGTTGTTAGCATTACATTATTGTTGTTGTTGATAACGTGAAGAACCGAAATTGATGCAGACAATTAAAGGCAGGAAATAAATCTGAAAGATATTCTTAATATCTTCATTCAAATATTTCAAGATTTGAATGAAGATATCCTTAGATACTAAATAAATTAAGATACTTTAAATAAATAAATAAATAAATATATATATATATATATATATATATAAAATCAAGATATTCTAAAATTACCCATTGATCCACAATTTAGCTTATGGCAGTAACTCCCCAAAAATAAATAAATAAAATTATTAACTTAATTTTGCTAGTATCTAAATTTACTCATCCTAAGGTTGAGACCACCCAACAAATCATAAAAAATTTCATAAATAATGGAAAATATCTAAAATAACATAAGTAAATATATACAGTATATATGCCTACTAAAATATGTCAAAATTTGTAACCACTTTTAGTTGTAAAAACAATAATGTATAACTGTTCGTGTAGTTTTCAAGAAAGAGAGAACCAAGGAGATGGATGGTAGGGGATAAAAAGAGTCTAAATAAATCCTGGACCACTCTGTAGTTTTCAAGAAGAAGGAAAAATTAGATGCGTTTCTTCATCATTGAAATTTTATCTGATAGATTATATGTTTTGCCAGAAAAAATATTCAAGATAGTTTTTGTCCCTCTAAGGACAAAATGGTCCATGTATTATTTATTAAATTATTGGATCAATTTTTTAAATTGAATGAAATTTTAGAAATCAAAACCTGTGTTTTAAAATTTTAAAAACCAAAACTAAAATAGGGCAAATATAAAAAAACTAAAGATTTTATATATTAAGCCAAAGTATGAATTTGTAAGTCAGATGATATTTACATATGAAATACTGTGTTGATTTTAAATGTCACATAACTTAGATGTGATGTGAGTCATTGCTACTGATGATCTTTTGCCTCGTTGTCTAATTTATCTTCCATATGGTTTCTCTCCAAAGATTCATGGGATGGGACGTCCAAAAATTCAATGAAACAAAAGAAATTAACCCAATTAGTTCCCAAAATTCAATTGGGAACTAATTTTAAATGATAATATTTTTAAAAAATTTAAATTCTATAATAAATTGTATTACTAATCCTAAATTTATTCAATTTGGAATATTATTTGTCAAATTTTCTAACACAAATTAATTGGGTAATTTCTGGTCACTTGAGGATATAATGAATTATAAGGTGGGGTGAGATATTGTTAGAGATTTAGGGTTGAAAGTTCAAGCATGTAATTAGAAAAATGATCATTTTCAGTGTACTTAATATGTAATTTTAAAATTATTAAAATGCGGGCACAAGCATACTTATGAATGAATTAGACATATTAGTACGTGTTCAAAATTTAATTTGAAATTATTAATTCAAATTTGGTCTCAACCTAATTTTGTGATTAATTGGATAATTTATTAATCGGAAAAATGTGAAGTTAACTTAAAAATCTTAGAGTTGTATCAATTTTTCCAGCTGAAAATTTCGAATCCTTCTTTGTAATAATTTTAGCACTGATTCAGAATTTAAGGGAATTTTTTTTGGATAAAATTTTCTCTGAAACCTGATTTGGTTTTTAATTATAATTGTATTAAATAAACATTCAATTCAACTCAGCTATCTAGTTTGAATTCTGTTCGGCCCAAAATTGAGGCAAAATGGGCCTATTTCAATAAAAACGGTCATAAATCTAAGAGTTTGTTGAAAAGTTTGCTTTGGTCCCTCAATTAACTTTCCCACTGGCGCTTCTCGAACTCGTGGCTTGTTGGTTAGCGCAGATTTGCCCTTCCCTTCAAAGGTCATGGGTTCGATTCAGCATCATCAATAATGTAAACTTTCCCACTGGCCTTTTTTTTTTTTTTTTTTTTTTTTTTTTTTTTTAACACTTTACCTTCCAAATTTATAAAATTTTTCCTCCAAACTATATATATATCTATTGATTGCATATGTTAAATGATATTCCATCAATGAGGGTAAGAAAAATATCATACATTTTTTTTAAAATTTAAATAACTTACTTAACTAATTTTTTTAATATATATAAACTAGCTATCCAACTTTTACTTTTAGTACTTGAAGGAACATAATATCTTATTTAACAAAAACTTTGGGGATTGGGGAAAGACTCTTGATTTAAAATATTTAGTCGCCTCATATTAAATTAAAATAAATCAAATTATGCAGTGTTGGGTACAACTCAGGTCATGTTATCTTAAGTAGCCTTTTACTCTCTTCTTAGGTTAAACTATGTGACAAAAACATTGAAAATGGTTTTGAAAATGATGGAAAACAACCTAAATTACTTTGTTTTTTGGATTTTTTGGAATGCCCCTTAGAAATAAACCTATGGCTATCATAGCTTGCTTAATTATATGAGAGTTAATTAATTCACCAAGTCTAATTATAAACCTGAATACAACGGGTTTGGTCATTTTAAATCTACAATGAAATGAATTTCTAAATCAAAAAGCGATACTATCTTCCCGTTTTAAATAGGGCTGAACATGGAACCCATAACCTATGAGCCTACCCAAAACCCAGTGTAATTGGCCATATTGAGTCTGCCCAAAAAGACTTTATAATGGGTCGGCTTAAAACTCGCCCATTTAAGATTTAAATGGGCGGCTATGGGCACACCTGTGGGCTACCTATACCCGCCCATTTAGTGTAATTTTTTTTATTAGCTACCTATCCCATTCCGCATTCCATGTAAAGTCATTCCTTGAATCCTTTCCTGTTCAAGTATTCGGCCACCTCTAATCCTTAATCATAATGGCCATCGGATCTCAATCTTGCTCCCACTCTCTCTCTATGTGGCTCTGTTTATTCGAACTTGTGAGTTGCTATTGACTCTACATGTAATGTAGAGAAGATCTTAGAAGTGGATGAATATCTTCAAACTGAATTAGTTAACTTTCGTGATCCAAAATTTGATGTTTTGGCCTGGTGGAAAGTGAATATCTTTAAATCTGTTGACACGTGATTTGTTGGGTATACTAGTATGTATAGTATCTTTAGAATAAGCTTTTAGTACTGGGGTCAGATACTAGATTTTTTCAGGAGCTCATAGTCTGCAAAGATGGTTGAGGCACTCATATGTGCTCAAAATTGGCTATTCAAGACATCGCCTAAATCTAACGACTTTGATATTGATAATTTTGATGAGAGTACAAGTGTTGTTACTAGTATTTTTAATAGCATTCTCAATTTGCATTGTTTCTTTCTTTCTTTCTTTTTTTTTTTTTTTTAAAAAATCATATTAGATTATTTATGATATGTTTTCTCTTCACTTATTTTGCAAAGAAAGATTTAGCGTTTGGAGCTATGGTCCCTTCCTCAAGTGAATCTGAAGATAATGAAGATTGAAGCATGCCGATTTAATGGAAGCATGCCATTTTGTTAATCTATGGATTTGTAGAGTTTGTAGTTGTAATGTTTTAATTTAAAAGTTGGATTTGAACATCAAAATTATGTAACGATGGTACTTGTTTAAATTTATGTTATTTTGTATGAATTGTGATTATTAAACTTTGAAAATTCAGATTTCGAAATTGGAGTGATGAGCTTGGATGAATACTTAATACTTATATATATATATATATATATATATATATATATATATATATATATATTTTTCAAAGAAAATAAACTAGTTAAATATAAAAGGGTTACCTAAAAACTCGGTTAGCTCGCCCATTTATGTGCTAGCTCGTTTACATGGATTTAAATAGATTGAGGTACGGGTATGGGCTAACCCGTACCCATTTAAAGCTAAATGGGAGGGCTATGGGTTTGGCCTTGGCACTAGTGCAAAAAAAGGCTTTAAGACCGCCTCATTTAGAGCGGACAACGGACACCCGGTCTTAAAGGAATGACCGTGGCGTTAAAAATATAAAGAACTTCTTGCACCGGACCAATTTTTCACCGCTCTTAAAATCATTATTGAGACCGACATACCACCGGTCTTAAAAATTGAACTGAAATTTCAATTACTTTCTAAATATATCTCATATAGCCGTACTTATATTTTTCTGCGGTAAAACATAATAAGGAAAAATTTAAATATAAAAAGTCTAAAGTTTTAAGACCGAACTTACCAACAAGACGGTCTTAAAAGTTTTCTTTCAAGACCGGACATATGATACTTGCGGTACGAAAAAGTTTATTAATATTAAGACCGGCGTTTTAAAAGGAACGGTCTTAAAGGTTAAACTTTTAAGATCGGACGTTTAATATGACCGAGATTAATGTAAATATTAAGACCGTCTCTTTTTCATCCGGTCTTAAAAATCCAAGCAAGTTATACATTTCTTCGCGCGAAAGCTTTTGTTACTCGTGGAGAACCTCTGCGTTCGCGTTCCGAAACCCTTCCCCGTTGCATTACCTCTCTTCCTCGCCCACGTACCATCGCCCCCGTTACTCTCTCATTTGCTCGGCATTCCTCTCTTCCCGTCTCGAAAATGGACGGTGAAAACGAATCTATTCGTGTTCCGGCAACGCCGCCTTCGGTGTGACCGGGTGTGAGTGAGAACGAACCCTCTTCATCTCATAATGAGGCTCGTAATCGCCCCGCACGCCGTGGTAGAAAAGGCACACGAATGATGGAAGTGACCCTAAGTCGACTTCCGGGTCAAAGCTCGAGATTCGCTTTGATGCAAGGTTGGAACCCGTCGGTCCTAATAAAAGCAAATATAATAGTTTTGTCGGTTGTCTAGCACGCAAGAAGGTTAGCATCTTGATAGATGAGTGGAAAAGTGTGGACTATAAGAATGTAAAGGATCCTATTTGGGAGACTATCCGGGTTACATACACCGTCCCCGATCAGTCGAAGTTGAAAGACAAGACATTGTCTTATTGTGCTGATCGGTGGAGGAAGTTTAAGACCTTTCTCGCTAACACGTATATTTTCTCCGATGTTCCGCCCGCCAAACATCCTTGGGAAGTTTACACATTTATTGATGAACGAATTTGGCGACAATTTGTTCTTCTCGGACCACTCCCGAAGCTCAAAGTGAGTATATATTTAGTTTTGTTTTCCCTTTTGTTTGCTTATTAACCCGTGCGGATATGTGAATGTTATTGTGTTCATCTAATCCCGTTAGTTATATAATAGTTCGGTGTGTGAATAGAAGTATACATTTCCTGCCTTTGTCTATGCAAGTCTGATATGTCAACCCTGAAAAGGTAAATTACTGATGAGAAAGTATTAATTGTGTAATGGTTTGTCTTGCAAAGGAGGAAATGAATAGTCTTAAAAGGGGGAAACTTTATATACCCAATTGTTACTATCTAATGGGGACGCTGATCCCACCGGATGCCTTAAAAAGGATCAAGTTTGTATTATTCGTAAGCCTTTGTCTATGCAAGTCTCGATATGTCAACCCCGAAAAGGTAAATTACCGATGAGAAGGTATTAATTGTGTAATGGTTTGTCTTATGCAAAGGAGGAAATGATCGAATAGTCTTAAAAGGGGGAAACTTTATATACCCAATTGTTACTATCTAATGGGACTGCTGATCCCACTGGATGCCTTAAAAAGGATCAAGTTTGTATTATTCTCGTAAGCATAATTCTCTTTTGTTTCTTAACCTATCTATCTAGCTAGCACTACAAAATATAGCTCCAATTTCTTCTACAATTCTACATCTTCCTTAAATAAAATGTTGAAACTTGATGAAGTGAAGAATTTGACTACTTGTTTGATTGACGTTCATATGAAGCGAAGTTCTCTAATTTCGTTAGTGACATGCATGGCTGGAATTCATAATTAATAGATGTTTTCTATCCCGATTCACGTAAAAGAAGGGAACAAGCACGGAGATAGGTAGAAAGAATGATTGCCCTCATAGGCTTCTCGCGGATATCAAAAGGCCGAAAAAGATTTGATGGTCGCAGCGGAAGAGATTGGATGATGAAGCGAATCCAATCCTTCGTGATACATGCTCCTCCATCTCCAATACGTCGCGAGGAGTTGTGGTTGCATATTCGGCAAAAGCCAAGCGGCGCCTACACGAGTGAACAAACTCGTCTAGTTGCTTTGAAAGAATTGTAAGTATCGTTATTGTTATTTTTTAGTTACTAAACATGTTTCATTACTAAGCTTCTCGTTATCCGTATCTTACAGAAGATCTTAAAAACAAAGAAGCGAGGGATCTTTTGTGTCGGACGGGAGGAATGATGTTCTGACCGTTGCGACCGTAAAACCGGATCACCCGGGCGTGTAAGGGGGATTGGAGGACGGGTAGGCATAAAGCAAGTCTTTGGTACATCCAAACGCCATAGACAAAGTATGGTTACCCGGAGGAGATGGACCAGACGGCTGCTAATAAAGCTTCAATGATCGCAATGTTTCAATCCGAGATGAGCCGGATGAAGGAGGAACCGAGTCACCGAGGCTGCTTTTGAGCAATCGTCCGAGAGACCGGTGTTCCTTCACACACTCACTCGCAACCGGCATAGCGTGAGCACTAGAGGGAGCTGAATTGATGGAGAGTCGAGCAACCTTGTGACCTTTATGTGGAGCATCCCGATCATCATGATGGACGATTATTGGTTGCAAAAGGGACTGTTCACAACTTGGGATCAACCGTACACCACCAACAAATGCCCGATGATGAAGTCGAGTGTCGTTGAAAAGGTGATCATTGATGCACAGCTCCTCTCCAAACCGATGAGTCAAGCTTGTGAGTGATGTCAAGGAACCTTCATCCCTTGGCCGTGAAGCTTGTACATGTCTCTACCGCTCCCGAAGCTTCAACCCTCCTCCTCAAGTTCCATCCCCTCGTCAGGCTCCATCCCCTCCTCAAGCTCTATCCCCTCTTGCTAAGTTGGTCTGCCGCTGGGAAAAAATATCCGATCTAATGAAAAGTGGATATTTTAAGGATAAATCGTGGCTTTGTCGATGAAGTAGTAGGTGTCCCTCATCCTATGCCCGTTCAAGTTGACACCGTTGATGTTGAGTCCTCGCCGCTTCCTCGACAGAGCTTACCGATGCGCTTGTTCAACTTTTTATGAAGTAAGTATCTTCGTCTATGAGTACATCATTTAAATGCATCGTTTAGACATACATACATATATATATTTCCTTGATCGATGTCATTATGGTAGGTTCTTGCATCATGAATTGGTTCAAAGGTGCAGGATCAACGATTTTGGATTCTTGTGCCCTGTCTATTCAAGTCAAACAACCATGGAGCAGAGACAGGAGTACATATCAAAGAGGTTGTGCTCGGTGATCGAAAGTTGTACTTTTTGCCATTCTTCCACAGTACATATCAAAAATCTTGTCCGCAATTCACTTAATTCTGCTACATATATATATCACTGAGTATAGTTTACTGATGTGAATTTTCAGCCGCCACTGGCAGTTGGTCGTCATGTGCATGGAGGAGCATAAAGTTATCTTCTTATGCTCCACTCACACTGAGCCATTGGCTACGTTGGTGCATCACAACGAGTAAGCATGTCATTTTGATTCCCTTGTCTGACATCTCTGCTGTGAATTTTAAGTGAATCATTGATAAATTTGTGATTTTGATGATAGTGCCATGAGGACCTTCCAAAGACTAGAAAAGAAAAGGCGTGCTACTCAGGACAAAGACCCCATATGGTACAAACCGAGGTTGGTACAATATTTAATTTGTAGCACACTTTGCCTTGTGAACTTGGTCACTGAGCTATATATATGCTCTTATATATATTTCTTGTTCTTTTTAGACCCGTCGGCAACCACCGGCGTCCAACTTATGTGGCCAGTACGTCATGAAACACATGTATGATATTACAAGGCGAGGGGATACTAAATTAACTGCAAAGGTAAATGTATTTGATGTTACATATTATGCAAGTTAATTCAGTTTCTCGCTTACTTGTTACAAATGAAATATGCACGCAAGTTAATTCATTCTTGTCTTTGATGTTACGTATGTTTCAATGCAAAACTCCCTTTCCTGATGATGAACTGGAGCACATACGCAATGTGTTTTGTGAATATCTGTATGGTCTGATCTTAGAGTCACAAAAAGGACAATAATTAATGTCCTAAATTCATTTGTAACTATAATTTGTAGCAACAATAATCGATCTTCTGTAAATTTGTTTATTTGTTTGAACAATTCATTTGTAAATATACATAGGCAATGTAAAATTCAATACATAAATGTAGTTAATTTTTCGAACAATTTTCTTGTGTCCATTTTGGGTTTCTTAATGTATTATTGGATGGTGGATATAGCTATTTAATTTAGTGTTTGAAATCTGAGACTTTTAGGACCGTTCATTAACATCATGTCCGGTCTTAAAGGTCCACAAAATCTTCGGTCTTAAAGTATGAGACTTTTAGGACCGTATATTTCTCTAGTGTCCGCTCCTAAAAACTTAAAAAACTTCATGAACTTTTAGGTCCGGACGTATTATAGAAGACCGATCTTAAAAGTCGCCCGCCTAACTTTTAGGACCGTACGTTTTTATTTATGCGATCTTAAAAGTCAATTTTAAATACATCTTTTCGCAGACAAATTAAATGGATAAATTTGAAGACAACCGAGGTTCTGATCTGCTCAAGCTAGGTCCTTCATTATCATCGTTGTTACCTCTCCATGTGTAGAGCAAGCATTATCGGTGTCCCTTTTATTTTATCTTTTGTCTTTTTGTCGGAAAAAGAAGGAAGATAATGAAAAGGACACTTTGTTTCTAACATGGGGAGGTAAAACCGACGACAACGAAGGTCCAACCTTGAGACGAATAGTCACTTTTTTTGTTCTTATCCGAATAAGGTAAAAGCTCCTTTTTTTACGTATGTTCTTAACGTATTCTGCGAATTTCTGTTGTTGGATTTACACGAGGACAATGTTTTGTTTGTTTCCTTTTTGTCGGAAAAAGAAAGACGATAATGAAAAGGACAAGAGGCAATCGGATATGGAAACCAAAGCCGACAAAAATGGCGGTGTTTTTAGGACCGTCGATTTACTAACTAAAGTCTTCGTTCTTTTATTTTAGGTTTTTTAGTCTCGCCATTATCCGTCCTTCATAGTTGCCTTGTTTATTGCTTTCCAGGTTCAGATAATGGGTTAAACTCGCACGAGAACAAAAATTAAAAATATTTTATTTTCTAAGTATCCCGACTTTTAGGACCGTATATTTATTTAGTGTCCGCTCCTAAAAGCTTAAAAGTAACATGAACTTTTAGGTCCGGACGTATTATAAAAGGTCGGTCTTAAAAGTCCCCCACTTAACTTTTAGGACCGCATGTTGTTATTTGTGCGATCTTAAAAGTAATTCCCCTTTAAATACTCCTTTCGACAAATTAAATGGTTAGGGTTGAAGACAACCGAGGTTACGGCGTTCTTTCAAGCTAGGTCCTTCTTTATCATCGTTTTTACCTCTCCATGTGTAGAGGCAGCATTATCGTTGTCCCTTTTATTTTGTCTTTTGTCTTTTTGTCGGAAAAAGAAGGAAGATAATGAAAAGGACACTTTGTTTCTCACATGGGGAGGTAAAACCGACGTCAACGAAGGTCCAACCTTGAGAAGAATAGTCACTTTGTTTGTTCTTGTCCGAATAAGGTAAAAGCTCCTTTTTTTTGTATGTTCTTAACTGTATTCTGCGAATTTCTGTTGTTGGATTTACACGAGGACATTGTTTTGTTTGTTTCCTTTTTGTCGGAAAAAGAAAGACGATAATGAAAAGGACAAGAGGCAATCGGATATGGAAACCAAAGCTGACAAAAATGGCAGTGTTTTTAGGACCGTCGATTTACTAACTAAAGTCTTCGTTCTTTTATTTTAGGTTTTTTAGTCTGCCATTATCCGTCCTTCATAGTTGCCTTGTTTATTGCTTTCCAGGTTCGATAATGGGCTAAACTCGCACGAGAACAAAAATTAAAATATTTTATTTACTAATTTTTTTACGCCGCCCTATAGGGGCAGCGATCACAAAAAAAAAAAAAGAAAAATAAAAGAAAAATAAAAAAGCAACAAAAAAAAACTAATCCCTCTCGTAGTCGGAAAGGGAGGGGGCGTCGGAGTCGTCGGAGTTGTCGGAGTTGTCGGAGTCGTCTTCAGCGGGATCGTAGTTCACGTCATTGGCGTGGAGTACCATGTTCAGCTTGTTGTTCATGGTATGAGCAAGCTTAACCAATTGGCCCAAACGTCGATCGATTTGATCGACGCGGGCCACCGTGGATCGCACCAACTGCTTCACGGTCGGATTTGGAGGAGGCGGTGGCGGAGTGGGCCGAGGTTGAAGAGAGAGGAGGAGGAAACGGAGGACCGGGGAGCAGCCATTAGAGTGGGGGCGAGGTTGAAGAGGAGGAGGATGAAACGGAGGACCCGGGGGAGAAGAATGTGAAGAAAGTACAATAACAACGGGTTTAAATAGAGAACCCGTCCTGAACAATGTGAAACGCCGGAAGCTTTAACGAGGAGACGCATTGTTCATCAGAATACGAGGAGACGCCTAGTTGGGAAGTTTATCTGGAAGCCGAAGAGACTCTGCATCATTCATTTGAACAGTGTGTAAGTACCGGGTAAATGATAAAAGGTCGGTCTTAAAGGTAAGACTTTTAGGACCGGACTTACTATAAAAGATCGGTTTTAAAAAATTAAAAAATAGAATTTTATACCGCACACCTATAAGTACCGGGTTAATGATAAAAGGTCGGTCTTAAAATAAAATGAATTGCAAAAATATTAAATAATGGAATTTTATACCGCGTACCTATAACTCCTTATTAATTCCTCACTACCTCGTAACTCCAAACTACGTACGTGGCTATCTCGAGAACAGCTCTGCCTCTATTAATTAACTCCTCATACCTCTCTCGCCCCAACTTGCTCAAACCATGGTTAGATACAAGAGAACCGCTCGTAGGGGTGCTCTTAGTCGTGATGCTCGTGCCTTCCGTCGATCGTTATACGGTGCGCCTCCTCCATCGAGAGTCCGTCCTATTGTGACAGAAGAGTCTCGGGTCGTTGGACCCATTGTTATTTCTTCGGATGATGAAGAGATTGCGACACCCCTCCATCCTGCTCCCCCTCGCCAACCAGTTGGCCCCAGCATGCCTCCCGCTGACCCCTCTCCTCTTTCCTCTAGTGATGCATTGTGGCTGATGCAACGAAGACAGGAACTTGCTGATCTCCGGCGGGAAATTAATGCTGTTCACGCCGAAATCGCCAAGGCTTTGGAGGATAATAAGCTTTAGGAGATGTTTAGTCAGATTCTTGTTTTTGATAATTTTCTGCTTGTTTTTGTTTTGTATTTTTTCTTGTGTACGTGCATATGCAAGTAATATATGTAATTAAAGAAACTCCAGTTTTCCTTTAATTTTTATTCATTCAGTTGCTGCGCTCGCCAAATCCTTTTTTCGAAATCAAAAAGAATTTTAGGACCGGAGTATTATAAAACGGCGGTCTTAAAAAGTTGTATTTAGAACCGTGTTCTTTTAATGAACCGGTTTAATTGTCTCAATTTAGGTCCGGAGGATTATAAAAGTCCGGTCTTAATAAAATCCCAAATATAAAACATGTCTCGCTCTGTCGCGCGGAATATTAAATTTCCCTCTCTGAACTTCTCTTGTCGCGCCTAAAGTGTAACTCAGGTTCTGTCGCCACTTCGTCGCTGGTTCGCGTTGTACCTCTCGACAATCACTTTCTGGTTCCTTAGCTAAACGTCTATAGACCAAGCTGTAAGAGGTGTTTCGGTTATATAACTTTATGATTTTCCTGCTCATCGTTCGGGTTTTTCTGGGTTGAGCGAAATCGATCAAATGTTCTTGTGGGTTTCGTGTTTTTAATGGATATTGTATTTTGAAGATTATAATTGCATTTTAGACCTACCCAACTGACCAATAAATGTTTTTAGGGTACTCTTTCTGTCTGCAACATCAACGTTCGTGGCGGGAGAAGAAAGACTAAGCAAACGCATTTGAATTTATATGATACAACAGGTGAGTCCACAAGACCTTCACGCGATGCATTTAATTTTCTCGTCATGCATTTATTTTGGTTCTTGGATTCTCTGCGATACATTTATGACCAAAAGTTATTCTTCGTTCTGCATTTAATGAGCAAGTTTATCCGAAAAAAAAAAGGAAAAAAAAGACATAACCGACATTTGAGCATATATATGTATGTTAAATCTTTCCGTCTATATATATAGGAATTCTACTATGGATCACAGTTGGATAAATGCTAAACGGACAAGTGTTGAATATCAGAATGGGGTGAGGGACTTTATAAAATTTACTAAACAAAATGGCCATGCTTGAGGGTGGGAAGTTTTATTGCCCTTGTGTAAAATGTTTGAATGAGAGGCGACTAAGTCCTGAAGTTATACACACACATTTAATTTGTGAAGGAATTTGTAAGACTTATACAGTATGGGTATGGCATGGTGAAAAAATACCAAGTGGGTCTCAACATAGGGAAGTCGCCTTTGATGATAATGACACGGATATGGATGATCACATAGAGGACATTATCCGTGATGTAGGAGAAGAGGCTTTTCATCAATCACATGCATATGGTAATATGTGCAGTGATGCAGAGACCCCTCTATACCGTGGGTGTAAAAAATACCAATTGTTGAATGCTTTGTATTGAAATTGGTAAGCTTGAAGGCACGTCATGGATGGAGCGACAAGAGTTTTTCAGAAATGCTTGAGGCTTTTAAGGACATGCTTCCGGATGATAATGTGTTGCCGCATCGATACTATGATGCTAAGAAAATACTTTGTCCACCGGGGATGGAGTACAAAAAGATCCATGCATGCCCGAATGATTGCGTGTTGTATAGAAAAGAGTTTGAAGAGGAGCAGAGTTGTCCGAAATGTGAAACCCCAAGGTACAAGTCAAATAAGGGGCCGGCAAAAGTGTTGTGGTATCTTCCAATCATACCAAGGTTCAAGCGGTTGTTTGCGAATGAAAATGATGCAAAAAATTTGAGGTGGCATGCGATGAGAGGATTTCGATGGAAAGCTTCGACATCCGGCCGATTCTTCTCAATGGAAGAAAATCGATCAATTATTTCCGAACTTCGGCGAAGAACCTAGGAACCTTAGGCTTGCCCTTAGCACGGATGGCATGAATCCATATGGAAGCCTTAGCAAAGATACATAGTTCATGGCCTGTACTACGATTATTTACAACTTATCTCCAATGTTATGCATGAAACGAAAGTACATCATGTTGTCTATGTTGATTTCGGGACCGAAACAACCAGGAAATGACATTGATGTTTACCTTCACCCTTGATCGAAGACTTGAAGGAGTTGTGGGCGAAAGGTGTTGATGTTTTTGACTCTTTCAAGAAGGAGGTGTTTAAAATGCGAGCCATGATATTTTGTACTATAAACGACTTCCCAAAGATATGGGAACTTGTCGAGGTATAGTGTAAAAGGCCATAAAGCATGTCCGGTTTGTGAAGAAGGCACACGCTACCATCAACTTCAACATGGAAGAAAGACGGTTTATCTTGGACATAGGAGATTTCTTAGACGGGGCCACCCATATCGTCGATTGAAGAAAGCCTTTTTGGTGGCCAAGAGTATGAAGATGCTCCGGTGGCATTGACTAGGGAGCAAGTTTATGAAAAGGTGAAAAATATCAATGTCGTATTCGGTAAGACTGCAAAGTGTAGAAAAGAAACAAATATATGGAAAAAGAGATCTGTATTCTTCGATCTTCCATATTGGCGCAATCTTGATGTGAGACACGAGATTGATGTCATGCATGTGGAGAAAAACGTATGTGATAGTATTGTCGCACGCTTCTCAACATACAAGGTAGTTCCAAGGATGGTGTGAAGGCAAGATTGGATCTGATAGCAATGGGAATACGCGAAGAGTTACATCCAAGGTCGATGGGAAGAGAACTTATTGTCCCCCGGCTTCTCATACTTTGTCTAAGGATGAGAAACGAAGTTTTTGTGAGTGTTTACATGGCACAAAAGTTCCCACGGGTATTCTTCAAATTTTAAGAGGCTTGTATCGATGAAGGACTTGAAATTAGTAGGCCAAAAGTCTCATGATTGTCATGTCTTGATGCAACAAATACTCCCAATAGCTATTCGAGGCATCGCCGAATATGATCTTCGGGTCGTTTTGACTAGACTTTGTGTCTTCTTCAATGCGCTTTGTCGTAAAGTTTTGAGATTGAAAAGTTGGATGAATTGGAGAATGAAGGATATCTTATCTTGTGCCACCTTGAGAAGCTTTTTGTTCCTACATTTTTTGACATCATGGTTCATCTAATTGTTCATCTAGTGAGGAGATAAAGATGTGCGGCCCTATCCATTTACGGTGGATGTACCCAATTGAAAGATCTATGAAATTCCTAAAAGGGTACGTGAAGAACGCATACCGCCGAAGCATCGATTGTTCGTAAATATGTTTCCGAAGAAGCCATGGAATTTTGTCAAGATTATTTGGCCAAAGTAAGACATATTGGGCTTCCAAAACGTCGATGTTTGATGGGGGTAGACGAGGGGCTTCCGTAAAGAGTGTGGATCCCGATGAATTGTCACTAGTCCACTTGTACATCTTGAATAACGTCGATGAAGTTCAAGCCAAGCATAGCTGCACATAAAGCAGTAAGGAAAGAAAATCATCGAATGACCGAACAAAGGTTGATTAGGGAGCATAACGAACTTTTGCAAACGGTTCAAACAAAAGGTCGAGGGAGAGGAATGTGTTTCGATACAATCAAATGGTTAGCAGTGGTCCCGAGGTTGATGTCATAAGTTGGAATTCGTATGTGATCAATGGTTATACATTTTACACGAAGTCCCTAGATGATACAAGCACAAACCTGCAAACGGTGGTGTTATGTTAGAGGTGAATCTATGCACTTCTCCGAGTTCAAAAGACAAGAGCCCTTTATTGGCGGTCATGCCATATTATGGGGTTATTGAAGAGATTTGGGAGGTGGACTATGTGAAAATTAGATTTCCCATTTTCAAATACAAGTGGGTTAATGTCAATAATGATGTTCGGATCGATCGGCTAGGATTTACATTAGTCAATGTCAATGGTAGAAGTTTTGGAGATGAACCTTTTATTATGGCAGACCAGGCAAAACAAGTGTTCTATATCACCGATCAAGAAAATAAAATGTGGTCTGTAGCTCTCCAAGGAAAGAGGGTCATTGATATTGATGAGGAAATGAATTCAAATTATGGTATTCCTGAGAGTACTCCTTTTTCAAGGGGTCTACCGGACATGAACGAAGAAGATGAAGCGGATAATGAACCCGGCATAAGAAGTGATCATCAAGAAGGGATATGGGAAGATATCACTTTATAAAAGAGTCAATTCATAAGGTAATATTCATATGCAGATTTCTTTGAAGACTTTAATTAAGGCTTTAACTATATATATTATATTCCTTCTATCTATGTTCATAGTTAATGTCACTGACTATGAATTTTGTTCTTGTTTTATTTTTGTGGCGGATCCGATCCAAATGGGCATGTTATATAAGAGGATGTTACGTTGTTGGGTGGGGGAATCAGATGAAGGCATGGTGAATATTATTTTGGGCGCATGTATGTTGTACTTGTAACTTATTGTATTTGTAAGTAAGTTATCTTATTGTATGAATTAATTTAGGTGTTGTAGTCATAGTAATCATTAATTAAGGGGCCAAATAGCTCATGGTGAATAATATTTGTATTCTTTTTCCAATTCAATTTATTCAAATAATTGTTCATAGTTTGTAGCTTAAAATATCGACTTTTATGTGCTGGATTGGGTGGTGGATTTATGTATATATATATATATAATCAGGAAGAACAGCAGGGAAAAATTCGGGAAAATTTAGGCCGGAAATAATAAGCCGATTTTAAATGTTCACTTGTTAAGACCGGATGTAATTATATGACCGGTCTTAAAGGTCGACACTTTTGAGTTTTGATATTAAACCCGGTCTTAAAAGTTGGTCTTTTAAGACCGGTATATTTAAAGTCCGGTCTTAAATAAAAATCTTTAAGACCGGATGTATTTATCATCCACTCTTGAAAGTCAGTCTTTTAAGACCGTATGTGTCTTGTCCGGTCTTATAATTACGATCTTTTAAGAGCGGCCTATTGTTTGACCGGTCTTAAAAGTCGAGCTTTAGGACCGAACAAAAATTATTTCGGCTTCATTTAGTACAACTTTTTAAGACCTAAGTTTTTAAATGTCGGTCTTAAAAGAGTTTCTTTAAGACCGGTTCGAGTCCAGTCTTAAATGGTAGACTTTTAATACTGCATTTGGAACAAGACCGGTCGCATATCCGGTCTTACGACCCCCCTTTTGTCCGGTCTTAAAAGCCTTTTTTCCACTAGTGTGGGTTGCCCAACTGTAACACCCTCCAATATCTCACCGTTTATCAGAGTAGTTATGCGCAGTTCAGCGATCTTTACCAATTTTGTATGCAGTTGTGGGGCAAAACAGAAATAGCATAAAATACTGATACAACAAAATATTGATTACATTTTAGCAATTATCACAGGATCTATACATATTACAGACAGTAAAATTATTACATTGTCATCCCTCAATTCTTCAACTATCCTTCTATCACATCTTTAAGCAACACTACCTTCTAGAGCCTTCTGCAGCACTTTTCTTCTCTGCACACCTGCTAACTGGTAGTGGAGGGTGAGATTCTGGAGAATCTCAGTAGCAAACAATACCAAACAATGCATGCAAGATAAATGTAATTGTATGAAGTGCTTGACTTGCATAAGCTCATGTAAACATAATGAAATTTTTGCATGCTCAATGCTTCACACAACGTACTCATGGCCATAGTAAAATTAGAAACAGAGCTTCAACCATTCAAATATGTTAAACATAAAACAAGCAAGTATAGCAACCATACACATTAACACACAAGCAACAATTTCCTGTTACATATCAAATTAATCCTTGGGATGTCTACTTTGTGCCTGTAAAATTTCATAATTTTTCGAATTCATTTACTTGGGTCAAAAATCACGAGAAAGCTGAGTGACTTTCACGAAATCACACCAAGCAGATTTCCACATTTTTAAAGCTTCTATCTTTGATTCCAAAAACATGATCCAAGTTCTTCCTTATACAAAATATCATTTTAAACACTTTGAAACCATCAAAAATATCAAAATCAACTCAGATCCACAAGTTTTAGGGCTAGTCAAAGATCACATCTTAATCACAAACACCCAAGAACTTTGAAATCATAAAGGGTTCTAAGGTAACTTACCTGTGTGAGCTCTTCAACAACTTTAGAACTCTTGATTCTTGTGTTTCCCTCCTTCACCTTTGGGTCTCCTCTTCAACCACCAAAGAAGAGTTTGTTTGTCAATAATCACCATGAAGAAGGTAGAAGAGAGTAGGAGTTGAAACTACAACTACTTACCTTGATCTTTGATCTCTTGCTTCCTCTTGCTCTTGAGCTTCTTGTGGAATTGTTTCTTTCTCTCTTCCTCTCTCCCTCTATTTTGAAACCAGCCCCAAATGGAGAAGGGAATGGGTTTCTAAAATGTCCAACCACCCATCTTGCCCTTCAAGTTATGTTTGGCTTGTTCAAGAAGCCAATTTCTCTCTAAGTCCTCCTTAATCTCCAAGTAATCATGAAGCTTCTCCAATACTCCTCTCTTTGAATTCTCCACAAGTTTCTAGAAAGAGATTGACTTGCTTCATACACTTCTCTTCTTGTTCCTTAAGTGACACATGGCTTGCTCTAGAAGATTTCTCTTGAATTTACCTACCACATGTCATCTCTTTTTACCTCCTCTTTCTTTGTTTTATACTTACCTTGTTGGCACTTTTATGGTCATATATTCTAGCTACCATGTGATGTGGCCTTTTATTATTCATTGGTTGCTCCTTTACCTCTTCTCTACTTGCATTGTTGGCACCTTTTTCTTCTATAATTAATTTTCACCTACCACATGATGTCGCATTGTGTGGTTCTTTGATTATCTTCCTATGTAAGCTTCTTGACTTATTCATACGACAAGCTTCTTGAATACTCTTCCCTTTTTGTTTCCTCCAAAAATGCAAGAAACCCTTATGAGTCCAGAAAATGTCATGTGTATATTTATTTTAGCACATTTTTGCTCACCCAATTATCCCATACCTTAGGGCATAGGAAAATGGCATTTTTAACAACAGATTAACATGGAAATTTACCAAAATAAGATTTTTTTTTATAAAAAAATTACCGGATTGGAGCAGTTGAGAAAGAAATTACCAATGTAATGCAGTCAATGGCGCAGGTTGACTAACACCACTGAGCAGTGGCGTCAGTCTCCTGACGCTAGTCAGGATTCCTGATGCATCAGCTTGACACATTAGGAATCCCGACGCGATGTGTTAGGATGCGTTAGGAATCCTAACCGGATTCCCGACGCCGACGCGTTAAGATGTGTCGAATCCCGACGACGCCCTCACCCCCATCCCAACACGCCACCCCCCAAATCACACACACGACCCCCCACCCCATCCCAACATGCCACCCTCCCCCCCCAATCACACACACGCCCCCTATCCGAAAACACACACACACACACACACACACTTCACCTCATACTTCTATTCCCTTTTCTATTATCCTTCATCCGAATTCCTTGCCTCTCTCTTTCTCGAAAACTCTATCCATTTTCTTCATCTCGGTTTTCTTCATTTTCCTTCCCTTTCCCTCATTCGATTCACTCATTCCATTTTCTTCATTGTAAAAACTCCCTCCGCCCTCCATTTTCTTCATTCTTTTTCACTCATCCCATTTTCTTCATTCAAAAAACTCCCTCCGTCCTCCATTTTCTTCATTCTAAAAACTCCCTCCGTCCTCCATTTTCTTCATTCTTTTTCACTCTCCCTTCGTCCTCCTTTCCTGGAGCTGATAAAACGCTGAGAGAGCCTAAAAAAGTTTGAGACATACAGAAGAGAGAATCACTAGAAGGAAGAAGAGGAAGGAGGCTCAAATTCCCTCTATCACTCCCGACTTCAAGTTTGCACAGTAACATTTAATTTTTTGGTAATGTTTATTGTTTAGTAATTTGATTTAACTTTTAATTATATACATTTATTTATTATAGATGCTTAATAAATGTATAACGGTAGGATAGATGCTTAATTCCTTACAAATTATTAATAATTATAAATAATAAAAAAGTAAATAATAATTATAATGAATAAATTTAGGGAATAAAAATATTTAAAATTTATTATTAATCTTAGGATACAAGACTAATTAGTAAATTAATTAATTAGTGAATTAATTATTTATTTTGTATGTTAATTATAAACCTTAAGATAGATGACTAATTATTTAATATTTTGTAAATTAATAATTTCATATATAAAATATAAAGTATTATGCTTTGATAAATTTGATTTAAGAAATTTGTGAGAATAATAATTAGTGAATTAATAAAAAGATTTTGTGAAACATATTGTATATTATTTATAGTACCCTAAGATAGATAAGATAAGTTTAAATAGATAATAATAATTAGTCAAATAATTAATTCAGTAATTAATTATTTAGAGAATAATAATTAGTGACTTAATAATGTGTTGTGTTATTATAAATTTTTATTAGTTAAATGGATGACCAACGCGCCCGCAATATTGAGCCCGACCCCAAAGAGTGGGGAGTTCATAATGAGGAGGTGCAGCAGTCATATCGATCACAAGTTGTATGGAACACAGGAGACTACAATTCTTTGAGGGTGAGGTAAGCCTCACATGGGTCTTTGGGAGATGTCGAGGACCCAAATCTCATCCCTGTAGGTTTGCAGCGGCACCTTATGCGTTCAGGTTTCTGGCACGTGTCTCGCATAAAGAGACTCCCGGTATGTTTTAAAATTCTTTATGTAATTAATTATACGCATTTAGTTGTTTATACATGATACGAATAATATAGAACCCTTACATATCTATTCTCTACTTTTATGTTGGTGCAGATTGACAGATACCTTATTTCTGCTTTGGTTGAGAGGTGGAGGCCGGAGACTCACACCTTCCATATGCCGGTTGGTGAGGTGACTATTACTTTACAGGATGTAGAGGGCATTTTAGGTTTGTCCACTGAGGGTCGAGTAGTTTTTGATCGGACGCATGGCAACTGGGCAGCAGTGATGCAGCAATACATGGGTCGAACTCCACTCCCAACTCATTTGATTGGCAAAAACATCAGGTTGAGCTGGTTTGAAACTCATTGGGCCCACTAAGAGGAGCACTCTATTAGTTCTCTATGTGTTTTGATGATAATTAACAATTGTAAACACACATTGAAGTTTGTCTTTGGTAAGTTGAAAAACTTACTGTCAAAGCCAAACTCAAGTATTGGTCTCAATACTCAAGTATTGACTTGACAGAGAGTTGCTCAAAAACGATTACATAAAGCAATACTCAAGTATTGGACACAATACTCGAGTATTGGACTTACAGAGAGCACTCCAAGTTTTTCACTCTGAGCCAAACTCGAGTATTGATATGAATACTCGAGTATGGAACACACAGAGACAATTTCAACATTGACTTAAGTTATCAATACTCAAGTATTCAATTGAATACTCGAGTATTGGTCATACAGAGAGTCATCAAGTTTCTCATCTTATGAAAACTCGAGTATTGGTTTTGCCTACTCGAGTATTGGATTTCCACAAAGTTTTCATCCTTAACACTTGTTTATGAATACTCAAGTATCCATTTGAAAACTCAAATATTGACTTGACATCAATCTATCAAAGTTTTCAAACTCCTTGAATACTCGAGTATTGGTATAGACACTCGAGTATTGGACTACGTAAAAGACTACAAGGTTTATGCATATATTGAATACTCAAGTATTCATTTCAATACTCAAGTATTGACTTAGAAAAGACCTCACAAAGTTTTTCAAAATGAATGCATACTCGAGTATTGAGTTGGAAACTCGAGTATTGGGCGTACAGAGAGCTTTGCTCTTTGTCAATGATTTGAACACTCAAGTATTGAAAACAATACTCAAGTATTGAGGTTTTTGAACTTAGACTTATTTTCATATCAAAAGTTCAAAACTCGAGTATGGATTTGTATACTCGAGTATTTCCCTTATTTCAACATTAAGGTCGAAAGGTCAAGTCTCGATGATTCCTCTCTAGAAGAAGAATACTCGAGTATCAAAATGAATACTCAGGTATTGACTTAAGTGCACAGTGACAAACTCAAGTATTGATGAACATACTCGAGTATTGAACGCTAAGTTTTAAAATCAAATCTGACGAATTTGTGAAACCTTCTTGTTTGATCTTAAAACTTCCTATGATTAATCTCTAAGTTTCTAGATATGTTTAACCACTTTATTGGTGAGTTTCAGACATATTAGAGAACGTACAATGAAGGTTTAAAGCAAAAGCAAAAGTGATGTTAGCACATTAAATGCAAACCCGAAAAGTTGCATACTTTTGGGTAATCCATCTGCACACGCCTACAAAGAATTAAAGAATGATTTCTACATCCAGCAGCTGCTATTCCAACGGACAAATTCGCAGAGAGTCAACTCTGAACATCTGCCCAGCTGGATTAAGTGAAGTTTAGAGAGAGAAGAAGACCTAAACTGAACCAGAACCTTGTCTAATGAAGGCAACGGTTATAATCAAGATACAACAGTCATTTAATGCACTCTTAGTATAAATAGAGTTGCATTCAATTCTTCTCAACAACCACAACTGCTGAAAACGAATTGCAATCAAGTCTTACACTTATTCTTTCAGTTTTCATCTATATTGTATCTTTTGATACACAAGCTTCGATGTTTATCATTATCTATTCTTAGAGAGTTTCTACTTGTAAATCATTTATTGTAAAGTATCATAAGTCTGGGGACTTGGTGATTGGGTTCATTGATTACAACTTGTAAGCGGGAGTAAGTTCTAGTGAGAGAATTACTCTTGAGTACAGAGTGTGTAATCAATTGATATAGTGGAAATCCTAGAGTGTCTGGGGATTGGACGTAGGTCAAGGAGTTAGAACGAACCATTATAAATCCTTGTGTCTAGTTGTTCTTCTCTACATCTTCTGTTCACCTCTGTTTTTCTGTACGAAAAATAGAGCAAATCGAAAAATTTCAAAATCCCCAATTCACCCCCTCTTGGTGATTTAGCTCCACCTTCATTTGGTATCAGAACAAGGTCTTCTTAAAGGAGCTTAACATCTCGAGAAGGATCAATATGGAAGGTATCTTACCTGATGAAGCTTCTATCAATAGGCCACCCGGTTTCAATGGAGAGCATTACTCATTCTGGAAAGCAAAGTTCAAAGTTTTTGTGAATGCTACAGAGTATGGGCTATGGAGAGTATTCAAAAGAGGAGACTATATGCCCACAGTTCTTGAAGATGGTGTGAGAGTCTTGAAGCTAGAAGAAGATTATGATGACAATGACAGAAGAAATGTCACACTAAATAGCAAAGCTGTTCTTCTACTTCAAAGTGCTCTGAGTCAACAAGAATATTTTCGAATTTGCACTTTACCATCTGTAAAGGATATGTGGGATGCTCTGGAGATAGCTCATGAGGGAACGGCTGGTGTCAAGCAAAATTGGGTTAATACTCTTATGACCAAATATGATCATATGCGCATGAAACCTGGTGAATCCATCGGTGAATTTCAGTTGAGATTCACTCATCTAATTAATCAACTTGCTGCCTTAGGAAAGGAATATGACCAATCAATCCAAGTGAGGAAAATCCTGAATATCCCCAACAAGGAATGGGAAGCAAAGGTCACAGCTATTGAGGAGGCTCATGGAGAGTCGATGACATTAGTGGCTGCTCTTTTCGGTAGTCTTTCTGAGTATGAGGCCAAGCTCAAATTCAAGAAAGGACTTGATGAAGTTCATGGCAAGAACAAAGGCATTGCTCTCAAGGCTACAAAAGAAGTTAAGGAATCAGATGAGGAAGATGAAGACGATGATGAAGAGATAGGCATGATGGTCCGAAGATTCAAGAAATTCTACAAGAAGAACTAAGGTTTCAAGAAACTACACAAGGGTAGCTCCAGCTATGAGGCAAAGAAGCCAACCATCTTCTATGAGTGTCAAAAGCCTAGTCACATCAAGTCTGAATGTCCCCAGCTGAACAACAAAGACAAAGAAAAGAAGAAGTTCAACAAATACAAGAAGAAAGCATATGTCTCTGGTATTTGGGGTGATAGCTCATCCGATGAAGATGATGAGGATGAGGAAGAGAAAGCAAATATTTGCTTAGTTGCTGAAGAAGAAGAGCAACATGCTAATAATGATGAGGTATATGATTCAAAACCATCTTATGATGAACTATTTACTGAATACCTTGTTGTGCAATTAGAATTTGAAAAACTTGCTGATAAATATTTCAAATTGAAAAACAAGAACATTACTCTTGAATTGCATGTTGAAAAACTTTCTTCCTCTGAATATCTTGCTTGTGAAGATTGCCCTGATCTGAAGAAAAAGAATTTACATCTTACAAAGGCACTTGAGAAATTCACTAGAGGAAGTGAAATGCTCAATGTCATTTTGAAACAACAAAGATTTACAAATGACAGATCGAATTGGTTATAAGCCTAATTTTGATAAAAAGAAAGGAAGAAAGAAGTTTGGTGAAAAATCCTATATGAACTATTTTACAAAATCAGTTCATTCTTCAAATCCTTTTGCACACTGTAATTACTGCAATAAAAAGGGTCATACTACTTCTTCTTGCTTTCATAAGAAGGAAAGAAAAAGCAAACCCATAGGGAATTATCAATGGGTGCCAAAGGGATCTTACAAGATTCCTAAGACACAAACTAACCCCAAAGGACCCAAGAAAGGATGGGTACCTAAGCCCTGATTTGCTGTGTCTTGCATGTTTGTCTAAGAGCATCAAAATCCAACAAATGGTACATTGACAGTGGATGCTCTAGGCATATGATTGGAGACCAATTCAAATTTGCCTCAATCAAGCCCAAGGATGGTGGCAAGGTGACCTTTGGTGGAGATCAATCTGGAAAGATTCTTTGGAATTAGAGAAATTGGCAACGATGAAGGGCCACTCATCAAAGATGTCTACCTTGTGGAAGGACTTTGCCACAATCTCCTCAGTGTAATCCAAAGCACTGATAAAGGTAATCTAGTTATCTTCGATTCTGAGGAGTGCTTGATTGTGAGTAAGGATATTCTTCATTTAGAAAACATCAAATCAAAAGCTTTATTTAGAGCCCCTAGAGATGGCAATTGTTATACACTCAACCTCTCTAGTAATGGTTCTATTTCTGAAAAATGTTTTGTAAGTAACTTGGATGAAGGTTGGCTTTGGCACAAGCGATTAGCCCATGTCAATATGTTTCAACTTGACAAATTACTGAAAAAGGATTTGGTGATTGGTGTTCCCAAACTACGGTTTAAAATGACATGATTTGTGATGCATGTCAAAAGGGAAAACAAACCAAATCGTCTTTCAAATCTAAGAATGAGATTTCAGCTAGTAGACCTCTCCAACTACTTCATATGGATCTAGTTGGACCAGCTAGAGTAAAAAGCCTTGGTAGCAATCTTTATACTTTGGTCATAGTTGATGATTATTCTAGATTTGTATGGACAATATTTTTATCTTCTAAAGATGAAACATTTGATCAGTTTGTTGTGTTTGCCAAGAAGGTCCAGAATGAGAAAGGCTTCTCTATTTCAGGAATTAGAACTGATCATGGAGGAGAATTCGAAAACAATGCATTTGCAAGTTTTGTGACAACATGGGGATAGATCACAACTTCTCAGCCCCAGGACCCCTCAACAAAATGGTGTTGTAGAAAGAAAAAATCGGGTCCTCACAGAGATGGCAAGGGCAATGCGAATGAGAACAACACTTCACAAGTGTTTTGGGTCGATGTAATGAGCACTTTGCTACATCTCGAATCGGGCATATCTTCGAAAGAAGTTGAGCAAGACTTCCTATGAATTATACAAAGGAAGGAAGCCCAACTTGAGTCATCTGCATGTGTTTGGATGTAAGTGTTTCATCCACAATAATGGTAAGGATAACTTGGGAAAGTTTGATCCCAAAGGCGAGATGAAGGTATATTCTTGGGTTATTCAAATAGAAGAAAAGCTTATAGAGTCTTTAACACTCGTACTCGTATTGTTGAAGAGTCTATGCATGTTGTTTTCGTGAATCCAAGTCCGATAAACCTATGGATGATGATGAAGAAAATGTTTTCAAAAATCAATTCTTTTCGAAAACTACTCCTGCTTCTATTGAAAATCCTGAAAATGTTTTTGAGGCTGATCCTTAAAACAATATTGAAAATCCTGATCAGACTCAACCTAGAGCTTGGAAATTTATTAGAAATCATCCTTTAGACCAAGTTATAGGTGATGTTAATCAAGGAGTAAGAACCAAAATAGCACTTTAAATGAAGTAACTTTTACAGCTTTTATATCACATATTGAACCCTCTAAGATTGATGAAGCCCTTTCAGACAATGATTGGGTGATAGCAATGCAAGAGGAGTTACATCAATTTGATAGAAATCAAGTTTGGGACTTGGTACCTAGGCTTAAGGAGCATCCGGTCATTGGCACTAAATGGGTATTAAAAAAAAATGAGATGAGTCAGCAATCATTGTCCGTAACAAGGCAAGATTGGTTGCCAAAGGCTATAATCAAGAAGAAGGAATTGATTACGAAGAAACTTATGCTCCGATGGCAAGATTGGAAGCCATAAGAGTTCTTCTCGCCTTTGCTTGTGTGAAAAACTTTAAACTCATCAAATGGATGTGAAAAGTGCTTTTACGAATGGTTTTATTCAAGAGGAAGTTTATGTAGAACAACCTCCTGGTTTTGAAAATGTCCATCATCCGGATCATGTGTATCGTCTCAAGAAGGCCCTATATGGTCTTAAACAAGCTCCTAGAGCTTGGTATGAGCGATTAAGCAAATTCCTTCTTGATCAAGGTTTTATTAGAGGAAAAGTAGATACAACTCTCTTCATAAATAGTAATAAGCTTAATGAAATCTTAATTGTCCAAATATACGTTGATGATATTATATTTGGTGCTTTTAATGATGCTTTGTGTGAATAATTTGCCAAGAATATGCAGGGAGAATTTGAGATGTCCATGATGGGAGAGCTCAACTATTTCCTTGGTCTGCAAATCAAGCAAAAGAAGGATGGAATCTTCATATATTAGACCAAGTATCTCAATGATATGCTGAAGAAGTTTGGGATGGATCATTGCAATGGAGCTGATACTCCCTATGAGTTCAAGCTGCTTCATTAGATCTTGATGAAGAGGGCAAGGACTTCAACATCACAAGATATAGAGGAATGATTGGATCATTACTCTATCGGCCGACAAGTCGCCCGGACATCCAATTCGATGTTGGAATGTTGCAAGATTTCAATCTGCTCCTAAGGAGTCACATGCTTGAGCAAGTAAAGAGAATATTCGGATATCTTGCCGACACAAAGACACTTGGATTGTGGTTTCCAAAAGGTCAACTTTGAACATTTCGTAGCATATTCGATTCGGACCATCTTGGGTACAAGACCGATAGGAAGAGCACAAGTGGCTAATGTGAATTCCTTGGTAGCAAGAAACAGACAAGTGCGGCTGTGTCCTCCACTGAAGCTGAATATGTAGCCGCCTCAAGTTGATGTGCTCAAGTGTTGTGGCTCAAGCAGCAACTATCAGACTTAGAAATCAACTTAAAGGAGATCCCAATATTGTGTGACAACACAAGCACAATATGCTTGGCCAAGAATCCAGTTCAACATACTCGGACCAAGCATATTGATGTAAGGCATCATTTCATAAGGGATCATGTTCGGAAGAGATGTCAAAGTCATGTTCATCCCAACCCATCTTCAACTCGCTGACATCTTCACCAAACCATTGGCCAAAGAACAATTTAATTTCATAAGGAGAGAATTGAGAATGGTAAATCCCAATGAGTTGTAAGTATTTCTCACTATCTCATTAAATGTTAGTTCTGGTTTTGATGAATGTTAAAAACTAATTTAAGCATCGGAGTATGTAGTTATGTCTTTTGCGGATGTTTAAAATTTTAGTAATTGCTAACGAAAGGAGAATACTCGAGTATTGGAGGAAATACTCGAGTATGGCGAAGTCAGAGAGCAACATTGAATTTTGGAGAAGATGAATACTCGAGTATGTAAGTAGAATACTCGAGTATCCACCAGTCAGAGAACAACATGATGATGAAGAAGTTCAATACTCGAGTACGAGAGTTTAATACTCGAGTATCCACCAAGAAGAGGACAAACAAGTGTTGAAGAAATGGAATACTCGAGTATGTAAGTTTAATACTTGAGTATTGGTCGTAGAAATTCAAAAGTTCACCTTACACTTTTGAAGTCCAGGTTAGTATTTGTTCCTCAATACTCGAGTGTGTAAGTGAAATACTCGAGTATGTGAGTTCAATACTTGAGTATAACTTGCAATACTCGAGTATGGGTTCGCCTATATATGTTGTCCTTTGTTCATGTTCTTCAATACTAGCTCCAAAACTCAAGTTTGCCCTAGACGCTCTCTCTTCTTCTCTCGATTCTCTCAATTTTCGTCCAAATCCCTCACTCTAATCCCTCCAATGGCCTCAAAATCACAATCCCAAGCCGTCTCTACCTCTGATTCCAACGAAGAAGGAGCAAAATCATGGTCTCCACCTCCTCCTCCCCCTTGTCAACCACAGGCTCCACCTCCATCTTCTTCTGAACGACCAGTAAGGGTTAAAATCCGCTCAACTCGCCTTCGCTATGGCATAGACAAATCGATCAAAGGAGTAATAGGCAAAATTTCTGATGAGCAGTCTCCCTCGAAGAAGAAAAAGGAATCCAAAACCCAAAGCAAAGGTGTTTCTTTCAAGGAACCTGTCAAGAACCTACTGCTCAGAAGAAGAAGGTGTCTGAAGAACCTGCCAAGTCGCCTTCTAAGAAGAGAAAGGAACCCGAACACAAGAAAAAGGGGAAGGCAAAGGATCCTGAAATTTCCAAACCAACAAAAGCAAGAACAAAGAGGGCATCTGTATCCCAAGCTGGCGAATCCTCACGAAGACAAGAACAAGAAGAGGAGGTCCCTCCTGTTATGGAAAATGCAATCTCAGATATCTACATTCATCTTTCAGCTCCAAGCGATTTTACCATAGATTCTATACCTCTCACTCCGGAACAAAGTACCAAGTTCAAAGACTCTTATACGAATAAAGAATTCTGTGTTGTCGTAACAATGAACTTGGTCACTCTTCAACAAGAATGTAATGTCAATCTTTCTCCTTGGCTTGCACCTTATGATTCTTTCACATCCATTTCATCCCCCTATAATCCCAACCTAGTGAAATTATTTTACTTCAATATGCAATCTGATAATATTTTCAATTCTGATGGAGAGTTAGTTGAGGAAAGAGTGACTACAAGTGTCAAAGGTGTCAAATTCACCTTATCTGCTTCAATTCTCAATAATATTCTGAAAGTTGCCAATCCCCCTCCTGCTTCCACTCCAACCTATAGCAACCAAGAGATATTCACCACCCTTACACCCGATCATCTTTAAATTCATATTATTTTAAATGCAAAAAGGAGCTAAAAACTTTGTCATTGTCATGCTTTAATGGAAAAATTAGTTAAATATGTGATTTCATCTTCATAATGATTTTTTAGACTTCATTTGCATTAATCTTGGTCATATTTGGAATTTGGTTCAAAATTGGGCTCAAATCACATCTCATTTACAATTGGGTAATGAACACTATTTGGTATTTTGATCATAACTTGAGTTCTAGACCTCCAATTGATCCGAATTTTATCTTTTAGGAAAGCGGAAACAAATCCCTACAACGTCTATGAAAAGCCCATAAGCTAAATAAGACGTTTCAAGGACCAAATTGGGCTTGGAAGACAAGACAATGTGCTGTGATGGACTCTGGAACAACATTCACTGCTTGATCCATAACTGGAGCTACAGATATTCAAATTAGGTCCGGTTTGTGTGAATGAAAAGCTGACATCCGGGGCTACATTTCATATGAAGAAAACGTCACCGAAAGCCACCGAAATCTGGGTGAAAACCAGGCTGTAAATTGGACGCGTTTTTGGAGCACAAAAGTCAAGAATTGTGGCTCAATAGTTCTTCCAAGTCTTCTATAAATACATGCACGTTTTGAAGTTGTAGAGACACTTGGAGTAGACCAAGATCTCTCCATTTTAGGTTCTTTCTTTCTTAGTTTCATATTTCTCCCATTTTATGTCCTTTCTTTCTTGTTCTTGCCTCCTATATGGAAGTGCTTAGATCATTTTTATAACTTTCATGCAATTTATTTTCCATTGCTTTCCTTTTTGATCATTGCCTCCTATATGGAAGTGCTTTAGATCTTGTTTATGATTTTTATGTATTGCTTTAATTTCTTGTTCATAGCCTCCTACTTGGTATGGCTTAGTTTTAATCATTAGTTTCATGTATTGTTTTTCTTTTGTATTTCTTGCCTCCTTCTTGGTATGGCTTAGTTTTAATCTTTCCTTTTAATTGTTTTAGTTTGATTTTATGTTTTTCATCTTTTACCTTTTGTATGCTTGGTCATGAGTAGCATGAACTAAGTATCTTTCTAAGGTCATGTATGGATTCTTTATGAAGTTTAATTGAAATTCTGTTTTTAATTACATAATGCTTGTCTTGGATATGTTTCTTTAATCCATGCTTAATGCCTTAGTTAGTTTGATTATCTAATTAAGGAATTGAAAGATTAATTAGACCTTGGGAAAGGCTAGTTAATACTAGGTCCAATTGATTAAAGAACATAAGGTACTAGCAAGGGAACTTCACATAGGCTTTATGCAATCATAAGAATTCTAGACTTAATGCAAGAATTAATTCTAATGGGCATGGGAACATGACTTTAGGATTAAGGATTAGGCTAATTGACTTAGGAATAAGCAATTAGATTAAAATCTGAAATTCGATTGACATACTCCAATTCAAGGGTTAAGTAATTAAATTCTATCTTAAAAGAAGATTAGGTCTTAATCTAGCTTTTGGTAAAGGAAGAAAAATTAAATGGATTATTGATGATATACATGACCCTAGGCTTTTGTTAATTTCATTCTACAAAGTTTTATTCAATTTCTTTGTCACTTTACTTTCTTTAAATATTTTCGTCAAAAATTCATATGGTTGCATCAACTTTAAATCAAAGTAAATTGGGTTGGTAGTTGGAACTTTGGTCCACTGTGGGAACGATATTTTATTACCTTGGGATACTTGCCGGTATTACACCGATAGTGTATACTTGCACTGGTTACCCCTCATCAAGTTTTTGACGCCGTTGCCGGGGACCAAAATTGTCCCAATATCAACTATCTTTGCTTGTTTATAGATTGATGCTTGTTTTATTTTAATTGCAGTTTTTAATTTTTCGTTTTGAGTTATTCCTTGTTCATTTCAATTGTGTGTTATTTTACCACCTAAATATATATATATATATATATATATATATATATATCCCATTAGATTGTGTGCACTTTGTGTTTTGATTACATTTTGTTAGCATTTTTTTGCATTTAGGTAGCTTGTGTGAGCTTGTTTTCTTTGTCTTCAAAAAAAAAAAAAAAAAAAAAAAAAAGGTCTTGCATCTTTTATCATTTGAAATTCTTTTTCCCCTTCTTTTTTTTTTTTTCACTTGAATTGTATTTTCTTAGATTCCTTTTCTTAATTTTTATAGTTATAATTGATAGTTATTTTCTCGGTCATTGGGAATTAATTGCATTGAACTTTCATGGCCTGGTGTTTTGGCAATCGAATCTACCTTTCAATTCTCACTCTTTTGTAGGCAATCAAGAATGTGATGACCCATTCCACCACCAATATCATGAACCTTACCAACAACCTCCATTCCAACAATATCATCAACACTCTCACTTACCATACCATCCTTCATTTCATCCCACTTCTATATCATGTCATCCATCTCATGAATCCCTATACCCATTTGAGCCATCTTATGAACCTCATTCTCAACCATATATGCTCAACCAAGGTCCTTCATTTTGTGAAGACATTGGAGATTTCCAAAACCAAATAGCTTTGGTTGTAAATAAGGAGTGGTCACATAAGGATGACTTCCATCAACAAGTGGACTCTATTTTTAGAATGATAGAACAACAAGTGAAATCATCTGAGAGATTAGCAAAGAAAATTGAGCAGCAAACACAAGTATTGAAAATGAGTTTTCAAGAAAATCCTTCTTTCATGGTCACACATGCACAAGAAGTGAAGCAAGTACAAAAGCACATTAAAGAGTCTTCTCTCACATTTGGTAATGATCCTATCCTTATAGAAGTGGACTCTTCTACTACTTTGAATAATGAAGCAATTCATGATTTGAGTGATAATGACGTGGATGATGAAATCATTGTTGAATCCCCTCAATTGTTTGGAAATGTAATTGCTCAACCAATTGGCGTTAATAGTAGTGATTCGATTTGTACTTGTTGATGAGTGTATTCCTATTTCTTCATGTGATGCTTTAACTGTTGAAAATGCTTCTCTTCTTAGTACTACGGATGATCGATAAATTGAATGACATATTTTCATGCTCTTGTGAGGAATATCAAATATGTGCATATTGTTATCATGAAAAATGTCATTTACTTGTTGAGCTTCGAAAGAACGCATTTAGTGAAGTGGTTGATTCTACCATTGATCATAATGCACCCTCTTGTACTATTGATGATAGTAAGCATGTCAATTTTGAAAAGATTGAATCAAGCATGGCTGCCAATGTTGTTGATGATGTTCTTGCTCAATGGTATGTTGGTTATCCTGATTTTGCATGTACGCGTGATTCTGCCAATTGTGCATGTGTTGATAATGAATGGCGCCCTATTTGCACTGAAATTAATGCTGCATTATTTGGTGATTCTGACTTGCTTAGTGATTCTGCCTTACTTGTGGATTCTGTTGTTGATGTGAGTGAGAAAGATCATACCCTTGATAAAATTTTGCATGTTGATGAATCTTTCCAACAAGTACTTTCTTGTGATTTGCCACCTGATTTAGAAAAACAAGATAATTGTTTTGAATCTTTACACATTCCGTGGTGATGATTTTAAAAATTCGCTTCATCCTTCCACTCTTTTCCCTTCCATCTCTTGTGATTGCAACGATGATGTGGTGTACTCCAACACTAAGTTGGATTCCATACCTTCCATTTTGCAAGCACAAGAGAATGTTCACAATATGATTGGTTGCTTGACTCCTACTGATGGGAGTATCATTGATTTCCTTGGATGTGATACTTACTTGGAGAGTTTGGAACTTAACATGCCCTTAATTCACTCAAAATCTCTCCATGTCTCTATTTTTGGATGGGATACTGCTATTTGCTTGTCTTATTTGCAGGAACATTCTTGGAAATGTTGTCGATGGAACCAACATCCACCATATATTCTTGGACCTCTTCCAATCGATCCCGAGCCACCTCCATCAAGGAAATTCAATGTGGAGACGATGTTTCAATGGAAAATTTCATGATTCTCATCGAGATGAGAACTTCTCCTTTAAGCGACTCAAGATACTCTAACAAAGGTTGTCTCTTTCCTTACTTATTTTCTTCCTAATTCATATGATTACTTGGGCTTAATTGTTGTACGAGGAAGATAAGTGTGGGGGAGGGACACATTCCAGTAGCAAAAGTAGAAATAATGTAGTTTAGTAAGTAGAATAAGAACTCCCTATGTATGGAGGAAAATACATTTTGAATCCCTTTGATTATTGTTTTATTTTTAAATAAATAAAAAAACAAAAAAATCATTTTGCAAAATAAAATTCTCTCTTTCTATGATTGCTACATATTATGCACTTGGACTTTTTGGTTTTGAAGGATCATTTTGTTTAGATTGATATTTTGAACTCTTGGATTATTTTTCTTGGTAATTAATTTTGTGATGCTAGTTGCATGATTTGGTATTGACCTTTGTGAGATTTTGGGCCTACATGAATGAAATTCATCTTTTACCATTCTTTCTTTCATGTGTTCATCTGCTCATGATTTGTGTTCTCTAGAACTTGCTCCTTTTCTTTTTGAAGCTAAATTTTTCACTTATGTGCATAAGTATGATGGAAGCTTGTTTTCTTTCTTTCATTTCCCCATTTTGGCCAAATAGCCTTTCCCCTACATTATATTCCCTTTTGCTAGCCCCTTTTGCCTTATTGACTCATTCTTTTATAAGCCATATTACAAGCCTAAGCGTAAAACTATTTTATTCCGCACCTAGAAAATTTATTGAGTATTGGACTCACCTTGGTTTTGTGTTTCAGTGTGGGGGTTGCCCAGGTGTGCAACATTTTAAGTGTGGGGGGAGTATTTGATTTTGATTTTGTGTCATTCATCATTTGACATTGATGTTGGTCATTGTGATTCTAAAAAAGAAAAAAAAAAAAAGAGTACAAAAAAAGAAAAGAAAAAAGAAAGAAAGAAAGAGAGAGGAAGCAATGCAAAGAATGAGAAATAAAAATAAATGATATTGAGATGATTTGCTATTATTAATTGATGTTCTTTGAACTTCTTGGGTGCTTAGCCAATCATATCCATACTTATTCCCACCTTTACCCTAACCCTGTTACAACCTTCAATAACAAGCTCTCTTGATTTTTGCATGCATGTGTTATAAGTAGTGGAGAAGTAGAAATTGAGCAAGCCTATGGTAGGACTATTTTCTTGAGTAGAATTTGAGCGATACACTTGTTTACCCTATATACTTGAGAGATTGATTGAGGGCATCATTGAGAGACTATCTTGTGTGATCAGCATCATTGAATGATATTGCCATGATTAGTAATTTGAGATTAAGAGATTTTTGTCTTGATTGGTTGATCCTTTGAAACTTTTGTGATCCTTGTTAAGTTTTGAAATTTCAGCAGTTGAAAGAAAAGAGAAGCTTTTCTTGGATTTTATCTTTTAATTTTGCTCAGGAGTGCAAAATGATAAGTGTGGGGGAGTTTGATAATCTTTAAATTCATATTATTTTAAATGCAAAAAGGAGCTAAAAACTTTGTCATTGTCATGCTTTAATGGAAAAATTAGTTAAATATGTGATTTCATCTTCATAATGAGTTTTTAGACTTCATTTGCATTAATCTTGGTCATATTTGGAATTTGGTTCAAAATTGGGCTCAAATCACATCTCCTTTACAATTGGGTAATGAACACTGTTTGGTATTTTAATCATAACTTGAGTTCTAGACCTCCAATTGATCCAAAGTTTATCTTTTAGGAAAGCGGAAACAAAGCCCTACAACGTCTATGAAGAGCCCATAAGCTAAATAAGACGTTTCAAGGACCAAATTGGGCTTGGAAGACAAGACAATGTGCTGTGACGGACTCTGGAACAACATTCACTGCTTGATCCATAACTGGAGCTACAGATATTCAAATTAGGTCCGGTTTGTGCGAATGAAAAGCTGACATCCGGGGCTACATTTCATATGAAGAAAACGTCACCGAAAGCCACCGAAATCTGGGTGAAAACCAGGCTGTAAATTAGACGCGTTTTTGGAGCACAAAAGTCAAGAATTGTGGCTCAATAGTTCTTCCAAGTCTTCTATAAATACATGCACGTTTTGAAGTTGTAGAGACACTTGGAGTAGACCAAGATCTCTCCATTTTAGGTTCTTTCTTTCTTAGTTTCATATTTCTCCCATTTTATGTCCTTTCTTTCTTGTTCTTGCCTCCTATATGGAAGTGCTTAGATCATTTTTATAACTTTCATGCAATTTATTTTCCATTGCTTTCCTTTTTGATCATTGCCTCCTATATGGAAGTGCTTTAGATCTTGTTTATGATTTTTATGTATTGCTTTAATTTCTTGTTCATAGCCTCCTACTTGGTATGGCTTAGTTTTAATCATTAGTTTCATGTATTGTTTTTCTTTTGTATTTCTTGCCTCCTTCTTGGTATGGCTTAGTTTTAATCTTTCCTTTTAATTGTTTTAGTTTGATTTTATGTTTTTCATCTTTTACCTTTTGTATGCTTGGTCATGAGTAGCATGAACTAAGTATCTTTCTAAGGTCATGTATGGATTCTTTATGAAGTTTAATTGAAATTCTGTTTTTAATTACATAATGCTTGTCTTGGATATGTTTCTTTAATCCATGCTTAATGCCTTAGTTAGTTTGATTATCTAATTAAGGAATTGAAAGATTAATTAGACCTTGGGAAAGGCTAGTTAATACTAGGTCCAATTGATTAAAGAACATAAGGTACTAGCAAGGGAACTTCACATAGGCTTTATGCAATCATAAAGAATTCTAGACTTAATGCAAGAATTAATTCTAATGGGCATGGGAACATGACTTTAGGATTAAGGATTAGGCTAATTGACTTAGGAATAAGCAATTAGATTAAAATCTGAAATTCGATTGACATACTCCAATTCAAGGGTTAAGTAATTAAATTCTATCTTAAAAGAAGATTAGGTCTTAATCTAGCTTTTGGTAAAAGAAGAAAAATTAAATGGATTATTGATGATATACATGACCCTAGGCTTTTGTTAATTTCATTCTACAAAGTTTTATTCAATTTCTTTGTCACTTTACTTTCTTTAAATATTTTCGTCAAAAATTCATATGGTTGCATCAACTTTAAATCAAAGTAAATTGGGTTGGTAGTTGGAACTTTGGTCCCCAGGGAACGATATTTTATTACCTTGGGATACTTGCCGGTATTACACGATAGTGTATACTTGCACCGGTTACCCCTCATCAAGACCCAATGAGGAGTTTCCTGAAAACCAAAGACATACACTTTCCTTCAAACCAGGGTCTATGTCACCTATAATAGGGTACTCTGGTATATTTATTCCAGAACTTCGTTCAAAAAGGAGTGCGCTTTACACATTTTTCCCAGGAGAGATTACCGCTTTTTCACCTTTCAGAAATGAAAGATCCTTTGAACCTTGGCCACTTGGATTTTCAAGGAGATGATACAATTTAAATTTTTATCCGGACGGCCTTCCCACATACCATTCCCTTCACTCGTATCTGTCATTCTCTTTTATCACAAAATTTGGTATGTTGGCCCTCCTGAGACTATGAAATATCCACCCTTCTTTGGCAAGTCTCAACTTAATTTCATGAAGCTTAATTTTGAGGCAGAAGGCTCCGGTCACTCTCGGGCACCTTCGAGATCTCAGGCAAGAGCTTCTCAGTCAAAAGCTCAGGAAGCTCAGTCTACTCCACCTCCTCAGTCATCTTTTTCATTTGATCTTGACTCACGAATTAAGGGAATTATGGATACTGCCATTGCCTCTTTGTCCATTAGATTGGAATTTGAAATTGGGAGGTTACTTGCTGAGGTGAGAAGTGGTAATCATGAGATGATAGATGCACAGGAAGCAATAAAGGTATAGATAGATAAGCTCAAGGATCAATCTGAAAAGATACAAGATGAGATTTCGATCGGCTCATTGATCGAGATGCCGGATCGCCCCACTACCTTGGTCACTTCCATCGAGGTGCGTGACAAGGTTGAAAAGATTATCAAGCATCTTGGCCTTGGCTCCTCTTCCCCTTTTGGGGTCACTAGTGGTCTAGGTTCATCTCAACCTAAGCCTGACCTTAAGCCCTCTTCTTCCTCACCCTCATTCACCTTCACTAGCCCTCGGGTTCCTACTTCATCCCCTGAGCCATCCACTCCCATTTTCTCCTCCCCCATGCCTGCCCCTACTCCATCCACTGAGGTTCTTCATCTCACTCCATCTACTGAAGTTCTCCCTCAATCACCTCCTCCTACTCCTCTCCTTGATCCTCTCTCTGCCCCCACCATCTCAGCTCCATCCACCTTTAAAGATGACAAAGGGAGAGAGACCTTAAAGTTGAATTTGAGAAAGTTTGAAGAACTTAGAATAGTGCTTATGTTTAAATCTTATGTATTGGCTATTTTGTACCTTTGCATTTCTGAGCTCACTTGCTGATATAAACTCTATGTTATGAAATGCATTAAGTGATTATTTACCTTCATTTGCTCATCTCGATATATGAAAGATAATTAATATTTGGAAGTCGTTTGAATGATATTTTGTGCACAATTGTATTACACAACAAGTAAGTTTTCAAAATACCAATTCAATGTCGAGAATTTTGAAATTCAACTCAACTTGAAAAATTTCATTTCAAAATGCAAACTCTCTCAAAACTTGGAAATTTGGTTTACAAATGTTGTCATCATCAAAAAGGGGGAGAATGTTAGTTCTCTATGTGTTTTGATGATAATTAACAATTGTAAACACACATTGAAGTTTGTCTTTGGTAAGTTGAAAAACTTATTGTCAAAGCCAAACTCAAGTATTGGTCTCAATACTCGAGTATTGACTTGACAGAGAGTTGCTCAAAAACCATTACACAAAGCAATACTCAACTATTGGACACAATACTCGAGTATTGGACTTACAGAGAGCACTCCAAGTTTTTCACCCTGAGCCAAACTCGAGTATTGATATGAATACTTGAGTATAGAACACACAGAGACAATTTCAACATTGACTTAAGTTATCAATACTCAAGTATTCAATTGAATACTCGAGTATTGGTCATACAGAGAGTCATCAAGTTTCTCATCTTATGAAAACTCGAGTATTGGATTTCCACAAAGTTTTCATCCTTAACACTTGTTATGAATACTCAAGTATCCATTTGAAAACTCAAGTATTGACTTGACATCAATCTATCAAAGTTTTCAAACTCCTTGAATACTTTCGAGTATTGGTATAGACACTCCAAAATTGGACCGATGAAAGACTACAAGGTTTATGCATATATTGAATACTCAAGTATTCATTTCAATACTCAAGTATTGACTTAGGAAAGACCTCACAAAGTTTTTCAAAATGAATGCATACTCGAGTATTGGGCATACAGAGAGCTTTGCTCTTTGTCAATGATTTGAACACTCAAGTATTGAAAACAATACTCAAGTATTGAGGTTTTTGAACTTAGACTTATTTTCATATCAAAAGTTCAAAACTCGAGTACGGATTTGTATACTCGAGTATTTCCCTTATTTCAACATTAAGGTCCAAAGGTCAAGTCTCGATGATTCCTCTCTGGAAGAAGAATACTCGAGTATCAAAATGAATACTCAGGTATTGACTTAAGTGCACAGTGACAAACTCAAGTATTGATGAACATACTCGAGTATTGAACGCTAAGTTTGGAAATCAAATCGACAATTTGTGAAACCTTCTTGTTTGATCTTAATACTTCCTATGATTAATCTCTAAGTTTCTAGATATGTTTAACCACTTTATTGGTGAGTTTCAGACATATTAGAGAACGTACAATGAAGGTTTAAAGCAAAAGCAAAAGTGATGTTAGCACATTAAATGCAAACCCAGAAAGTTGCATACTTTTGGGTAATCCATCTGCACACGCCTACAAAGAATTAAAGAATGATTTCTACATCCAAAAGCGCTATTCCAACGGACAAATTCGTAGAGAGTCAACTCGAACATCTCGCCCGACTGGATTAAGTGAAGTTTAGAGAGAGAAGACCTAAACTGAACCAGAACCTTGTCTAATGAAGGCAACGGTTATAATCAAGATTACAACGGTCATTTAATGCACTCTTAGTATAAATAGAGTTGCATTCAATTCTTCACAACTGCTGAAAATGAATTGCATTCAAGTCTTACACTTATTCTTTCAGTTTTCATCTATATTGTATCTTTTGATACACAAGCTTCAGTGTTTATCATTATCTACTCTTAGAGAGTTTCTACTTGTAAATCATTTATTGTAAAGTATCACAAGTCCGGGGACTTGGTGATTGGGTTCATTGATTACAACTTGTAAGGGGGAGTAAGTTCTAGTGAGAGAATTACTCTTGAGTACAGAGTGTGTAATCAATTGATATAGTGGAAATCCCAGAGATTCTAGGGACTGGACGTAGGTCAAGGAGTTAGATCGAACCAGTATAAATCTTTGTGTCTAGTTATTCTTCTCTACATCTTCTGTTCACCTTTGTTTTGCTGTACGAAAAATAGAGCAAATCGAAAAAGTTTCAAAATCCACAATTCACCCCCCTCTTGGTGATTTAGCTCCACCTTCACCCTCAGCTACTGTTGAGGGTCAACTTTTGTACACACGTGCTTACCTCATGCACCTATTCGGTGGATTTTTGTTGTGTGACAAGTCCAGTGTAGAGGTCCCTTCCCGATATAGCTGAGCCACTGATGTGGGCTGATGAGCACAAATCATACCATGTTTTCCCTATCCTTTATTGCTGAATTGAATGTTAAATACAAGCTTAATTGCATATATTCTAAGTAAAAAGGCATACATTCATGATATAGGGACTGAAGAATAGAAATCGTTTGCATGTGCTGAAAATGAAACAATTTACATGGTTTTTAAAGAAGAACATATAGCAGAGCTGATATGATGCTATAGCAATCTGATAGCAACTCAAAATGCAATACAAGGCATCACGAAGGCTATAGCAAAGTAGAGGACGCAATGCTATGCGGCATGTTTTCTGACCTTTTTACCCAGATGATTTCAGGAATAAAAGAAAAGGACGATACTGACAGATAGATTGCTGTCATAACATAATAGAAGATGCGGAGGATCGAAACTAAAAGATTTGAAGAATCCCACAGGATCAACAGAAGCAATCTACTCGGAATGAGAGATACGATAGATCCCGACAGATTAGGAAAGGCCCAGCTCGCTGTAACTTACGCTGCAAGAAAAGACTGATTATAAAAGGAAACAGCGGAGCCAATCCTAAGGGAGTCGGAGAGCCCTAGAATAAGATTCTACTTTCGGCAGACTCAAGAGAAGAGTGAGAGATTTCACAAGAGCACGAGACTCCCAGGACAACCCAGCATCCTTCACTGCAGTACGACGGAACGAAGAAGACGTGGAGTGGTGACGTGACAGGGCCACACCTACGCTATTCGAACTCCGTCAAAGCTTTTTATTTTCCTTCCTTTTTGTTTTCATCTTTCGATCATAGGTCATTCTGTTAGTTTCTGTTTGGTGTGTCCCTTGTCAGTCATGAACTGATTTTCATATGGCTGGATGAGGATAAGTCCTTAAGTTGTTGAATAAACCCAGTTGCAAGTTCTTAATTTAATAAATTTGGTTTGCTTATCGTGTTTTAATTACTAGTCGATTAACGGAAATTAAGGGCTAAACTTGTGGCCTCGACTTGCGGCAAGGAGTTGAGGTTAGACCTGCGAGAAACTTGATGTTTGCTAGGCGGCCGTGCATGACTTGACCTATTATTGTAGACTTCAGGAATGGGTCTACCTCTCATAACCATAACACCCTGAGCGTATAGCAGATCTGACTAGAAAGTTACATAGGAATATGGAAGGAGTAAAGTTAGCATCATATGTATTGAACGCGGAAGCTTCGGAAGACTATAGAGGTGGGTTAACCAAATAGCTTTGTAATTAGTAGCTATGCTGTAGTAATTGCGGAAGCTGTACAGTGTAGATGCTATAGCATTAGGTAGAGCAACTGGGGGATTGATGCATTTAAGGGTGATTTTGAGTCCAGCCTAACTTCTTACTGATATCTTCTCACGTTTAAAGTCATTCTGTTTATTTTTGCTAGTAGCATAACCTTAAAAACCCCTCAATCCACTATATTTACTTTTGCTTGCACAACTATCATAGCAATCGCGCATCACTCCTTGGTATCTCAGTCTCTGTGGGATGATACTCTACTTACACTTTATTACTTGTTCAATTGGTTCACTTGCCATCAAGGAAATCAACCAATATGGGCCCACTAAAATTCTTAAGCTTCAGGGATCACACACAGGCGGAGCTGGCCTTGCTTGTTCGTCATTTTGTGACTCCGTCTGGGCAGTGGAATTGGGATCTATTTCAACATGATCTCACTGGCCATATTCTGGATACTATATCATGTTGTGTAGCTCTCATCGATGGCGATGGGGATGTGGTTTGCATGTGGGACCAATCGGCGAATGGGAAATTCTCAGTGTCATTTGCGTATCAGCTGATAGGTGGTATGGAGGACTTAGAGACTATCGGTTTTGGGATAAGATTTGGAAATGGGAGGGGGCTCAGCGTATTCGCGTTTTCTTTTGGCTGGCAGCTAGGTAGAACCTCTTGATGAATGTTGAGCGTTAACGACGACATATGGCAGTCAACGCTCTCTGTTGGCGATGTGGTACGGATGATGAGGATGTTAACCATGTCTTGCGGCGTTGTAAAGTGGCCAAAGAAGTATGGTGTCAGTTGTTATCACAAACTCAGTGGCGACAGTTTTTCTGACCAGGCGTCCACAAGTGGTTCAGTGATAATTTGGGCACCACAACACTCTGTTCTTTAGGTAAGGTCAGCTGGGCTAGTATTTTCGGCCTAACTTGTTGGAAACTATGGGAGGCTTTATATAGTATTTTCCCTAATTTCTATTGGTATTTTTTTGTTTAAATGAGATTTAAACAAAATACTTCCAGATACTCTATGCTCTTTAACTCAATAATAAAGTGTGATCAAGTTGTAGGCTATAATAAACTCTATTATATATGTATTTTTTGGGAAAAATAATGGGAAAACGACACTCAGGTCCCAAAGACCCAAAAAACAAATCATAAAAAGGTCGCATCACAAATTCCCCTATCAATAAGCTCCCTAAGGATTGTTAGAACCAGTTGACACCCAAGAAGGGGTGAATTGGGTTTCAGATAAAAACTTAGGAAATTTGTAAATCTTTTCGCATATTTGTGAAATCAATACGTAAGAAAGAAATTAATTATAAAGTCATAGTCGTTATTCAAAACATATATGCTGAAAACATAAGAATTAAGGGAAGAAAATATGCAAACTGTGATTTATACTGGTTTGACCCAATCCTTGATGACTAATGTCCAGTCCCTAAGCTCTACTTGAGATTTTCAATCCACCATCTTCTTGTTTAATCTGGGCACAAGGGTGGCCTTTACAATACCACAAGTTTAGCCGGGCATTTGTGCAACCTTTCACAAATCTCTCACTGAGATACTCCTCCTACACACTGTAACGATACAATCAGTTTACCACTCAAGATTACCCAATCTTGAGTGAGTCTCAGATAGAATGATTACAATAAAGGTTTACTTCTCTCTAAATGAAGTAAATGATGATAAACACTGAAGTACAAGATGAGGGTAGGATTACTGAGCTTTGCAAACTTAGAGTAAGCAATTGTCATTTGTTTGTTGTAAGCATTCTTTTGTTGGAGACAAATAACCATTGATGTATTTTAACTATTTTGTCATTGATGAAGAACATTTAACCATTGAGCATAATCTTCTTAATTTAGAATAAGACCATTGTGAAGCTTCAAGCTTTCCATTGTGAGTGATCAACTATCTGTTAAACTCAAAGCTTTACGTTACTCATATTTCAAAGTTGTTGGCAGAAAGCGAGATTCAGTTGTTTTCGCTTTGCTTGAAGACAAAATCCATTATTGGTCTATTTAGGTTGGGTCCCTTTCACTTTCACTATAATGGGTGTCTCAGAAAATCATTATTTGAACTGCTTTGAATAAGTTTTCATGCAGGCTCTGTTTTCTGTTGTGGCATTTAATGTTCTAACACAAATTTGACATTTTGAGGATTAGCAAGTAATCCTTTGTTTAATCATCTGGAAATCACTTAGCAAACAAAATTAAAAGCATTGAGAATAATAATAAGTGATAATATGAAATAACAAGAAAGTGATTAGTGAGTTTGAATTTAAGCAGCGAAACTTGAGTTTTGCTCACACAAACTCAAGTTGTAAACTTGAGTTTTGATATTTTGCTTCTTAGTTCAAAAACTTCGTAAACTCTTTGTGAAAATGAGTTATGTCTTTCTAAAATGCAAACTTGAGTTGTCATAAATAAACTCGAGTTTTGGCAATTTGGTGAAAGAGACTTATGAGAGAGAACTCAAGTTTTACTATTCAAACTCGAGTTGCAAACTCAAGTTTCTCAAAATGAAACTCAAGTTTGCCAAAGAGTTTATTGAGTAAAAATTAAGATCGAAGAGGAGTTTTAAGTAGTACCTTAGAAGTCAAGTTTTATAAAAGGAACTCAAGTTGATTACTTGGAACTCAAGTTTTGTATAGACAAACTCAAGTTTTACCTTGTTTGATCCAGAATAAGAGTGTTAGCTAGTATTCTCCGCAATCTTCATAATATAGAACTTAAGAACATTAGGTGCAAAGGGTCGATTCCGTAGGCCGTAACATCTTTGATATAGCTCCAAATTTGGAAAACCATCTATCCCTAGAAAGCTCTTTAAGTCTTTTTTCCAATGTGAAATGAATTAGCTCCAAACTTATTATATTTCAACTATTATGATTAGATTAATAAAGGTTGTTCTTAGCTAGCGTTTTTACAACATCTAGAGCTGATTGTTCACTTCAAAATATCATATATCTTCTAGTTGATCTTTGTTTTCTATGCTATTGATGTTTTTTGAAAGGTAGTTTAGTCTAGTTTCATGTGCCACCAGTTTTAGCTCATTTGGATGTGTATTTTGTGAGATACACCCAAAATACCAAAGTCAAGCTTTCATTGCAGTGCCGTGATTTCATGTAGCGAATTCTAAAAACTCCTTCTGGCTTAAATTGGGTGTCAAAATGATGTATTAAGAGTCTAGTTTCATACAAAATTGGTTTCACCTTAATCAGATCTCTAGTTTGAGAGATATTATCAAATAACCAGAGCTTACTCAAGTAGAATGCTAAGCAAGGACAAACAAAGGTGCTTTGAAACTCGAGTTTCCAAAGTGGTTGATTCGAGTTGCAAACTTGAGTTTTGAATTTTAAAACACAAGTTCTGAAATTTTGCACTCGAAAATCACTATAGCTAAGGAGCAAATTACTGTAGCAAATTACAATTCATCGTGAAGCTTGATTTTTCTTATTTTAACTCCAAATTAAGCCATTCCAACTTCTATTTGATCATTGAAACTTCTAGTATCAATCTAAGAACTTAAATATTGATATTCTCATTCTATTTTGCAAGTTTCTCTTTCTTTCTTTCTTTCTTCTCTTCTCTTAATCAATACAATTCAATAACTTCTTTATTGATCTTGTTCTTGATCATTCTTCATAATTGAACTTCATATCTTCTAATCTTTGATTCTACATTAAATATAAGAATTAGTCAATCTAGGAGATAAATATAGTATGCAAACTTTTTACTTTTAATATTTGGCATCTATATTTAACATCATCAAAATAATTCATATCCAACAAGGAATTCTTTGTATTAATTCTAAATTGAAATTACCTTCTTGCCCTTAGTAAATTGACAAGTTTATGTGACTACTTTGACATGTTTATGTGACGACATGGACAACTTATAAAATACCAAGTTTATGTGCCTAATTTGTGAAGTTTATATGTGATGCGTTGCTTTTGTCGTTAAAACATTCAATTAAACTAAGACCTAATTAATTATGCAATATAGGGTCAACCTAAGTCATTCTCCCAAGGAGCAATCTGTAGGTTTTTCTTTAGGTTGAATTTAGGAGATGAAAAATGCAATGAAATGAAAGTAAACTAAATACAAGATGAAAATGACTCTAAAACCTATATGAGAATGAAACTAAGCTAGATACAAATGCGTTGTGGGGAATTTTATGAAAAGATAATTAAAATCCTAAGCAAAGAAATTAACTAATAACTAAGAAAATCAAATAAGAAAATATAAAGAATGTTTACTTCAAGTACGGTGAAGGAACAACTTAGGATTCACATAGTGTTAACTTTCTTAGCCCAAATAAATTAGTTAGACCAAAGGGAGATTACTGAAAAATTGGAATTAATGAATTTAATTACCTAATTGAAACATGGGAAACCGTCAAGTTCAATAACACCTAATGCATTAGAAAACTCATAATGGAATAAGCACTAGTTAATTAAACTCATTAAAACTCAATCACAACTAATTTCTAAGTGATTTTGGAATCTTGTCTACAATTATCCATTGAACAACTAGACAACTTATCGACCTAATTAAACAATTAAGATGATAAACCAAATTGACAATTAAATTAATAACAAAAACTTAATTATTAATTCAATTGACAATCCAAAAGTTGCAAACAAAAATGCAGCAACCGTCTCAAGCATAAAAACTTCAAATTATCAATCTAATCCAAAAGAAATAAGTTTACAATCTAAAACTAGATTGTTCTCAATTAAGACAACTTGAAACCCTTTAAAAATAAACAATCTCAAGTCTTGAATTAAAAAGATAAAAAGAACAATACTCCCTTGGGATTTTCAAGTGTAAGTTCCTAGGCCTTAGCTTCATCCATGCTCCTCCCAAGTTGCCTCCTAAAAAACCTTAAGCTTCCATGGAATTTCCTCCTTCACGCTTGACCAAGACAATTCATGACAGCCAAAAGGGAAGAATTGATGAATAAAGGCTTGGACACCCCTTACGTGGTTGTGCATGAGTAGAAGAGAAGAAATCAATGGATATATATGGTGATGGTTTTTCCTCGGGTTCCTAGCGTGCTCCAATGATTCTCGCGGTGCCTCTCCTTGAGCTTGCGTGTTTGCGGCTCTCGGCTCTCAATGAGAACGTGTCTCTTCTCTTGGCGGAAAGGTCTTTTTTCAATAAAAGTGGGCAGAATTTTGGGTACCAATTTGAGCCCATCAAATTTTAAGAAGCCCAATAAAATTCTACCATTAGATTTCCTTTTTGCTTCCCTGAAAAACCCTACACCATAGGATCTTCTAATAAAATAGTCATCTATTATATATTTAGAAATATTATTTAATCACGGATAGCAATCGAATATTAATAATTTAAGTTCAATAATCTCATAATTAATTCTGATTTATATTATTTCCTAACATTGGCAAGCAATCCAAATGTGATCTAATAATTCCAAATTAGCCTAAAATAATCCCCAAAATAAATGAATAAGGCGAGATAAAATATATGAAAATTAGGATTTATCAATATGCCTACTTTGACAACTTATAAAATAGAAAGTGCATGTGCCTACTTTGACAACTTATAAAATGTTACACCTCTACCGGCTTCGCCCTTTCAAGTGGCAAGTAGTGTGATACCTTCTTATTTATTAACTCAAACTGTCACGCCCTTCCAATAATACATCACAGATTAGAGCATTATAGCGCAGCACAATGGTAAAACGGTTTGGGCATAGTTTACTAGTAATAAATTACAAATCTTGGTTACAAATTTAAAACAGTAATTACATAGAATTTCTACAAATATTCTTCAACCAACTTGAACTCGTCCAACTTCTCCATTTGCTAGCATCTGCTGCTCTACCCTGGGAGCTATGTCCATTACGTTGTATAATTCACAGGTAGTAACACAGGCTGGAATCCCGAAGCATCCCAGAGTAACAGGTTATTAATCTCATATACAAAGTATACAAGCAACCATAATCAGAAAAATAAACATATAACACATAAGATTCAGTATAATGCACACATCAAGGCATATAGCCAAATCTTGGAACTAGCAGTCCTAATAGCACACAACACAACCTACAGAGCATGGCACACAGCAGGGCCCTCAGGGTATGGGACAAAGCAAGACCTTTAATGAACACAACATATTCCAGTCCTACAGTGCTTGGAATATCACAATACATAATTGAATGCATGTACAATTATGGTAAACAAACATAAAAAGATACAAAAAGTACATGAGATTACCTTTTAAATTCTTAGACTAACAATCAACTCTCAAAATTCCTTAAAGCTTTGGACAATGATACTTGATAATTGAATATTTCATACACTACTTTTTGTCTCTTGATTAATAATTTAGGACTCTTTAGCTAATAAAAAATGGCTTTTATACTTATTTGGGTTTTGGGCCTTTTATTATATTTTAGCCATTATTTAATAATAAATTCTAGTTTTACATTGCTTCACTATTTTTACCATAACTCTTGAACTAGACATTGGATTTGCCTCATTTTTGTCTCATATTTCAGATGATTCAGAGAGCTACAATTGTTATGAAGACATGAAGAGCAAATTCGGACAAGAGGGTGGTCAATTTTGGAGCCGAAGTCATATGTATTTTTGGGCTCGAATTTTGTAATTAAAGCCCATTTTATTTTATTTTTCGTTCGGGCCTGAATTATGGATTGGAGCCCCATTTCGCTTTGCCATTTTAGGTTAAGTGAGGCAGCAGCCACAAACACATTCTCATTCACGTTTTTAGATTTCAGTGGATCAAAATAGTAGTTTTCAAATTCTCTGCAATGTTCTTCGCGTTCTTCATTTGTTTTTCGTCTTTCTTAATTATGTTCGGCTAAATTTCTGAGATTAACCCAACGATGAGGATTCCATCCACTATCCAGAGGATTCACGCTTAATCGGTAACCGTCTAACTCGTTTCTGCATTCTTTAATCGGATTCAATTTTTGGATTTGGATTGGGTTTTTGATTAAAAACCCAGATCGACATTTCCCAAGGACGTAGTTCGGACTAGGTTAAAGTATCACCGTGCGATCGTACGAGGGTGCGCCACGATTGAACAAATTCTGAACGATTGTTCGGTTGAGGGAATTTCTGGACAAACGCGAGAGATTTCGGTTTGTCAGTCGATCACGAGTTCGGTTATAAATGCTTTTTCGTCCGAAGGAAGTGGTGGAATCCAAATCCTGGGTTAATCCTTTAATCCTTTGTTTTTTGTTTAATCTGTGTTATTTCGTTTTGTTTCTGCATATTTCCGTTTTCAATCTCTTCTGAATCAAAAACCCCTGATTTTACTGTTTCTGTTTTATTCTTTGTTCAAATTAAACCGATCGTGAATTCGTTGGGAAACGATCCAGGTTACATTATACTGCAAATCCTTTTCCAATCTGGTTATTTTGGGAGATTACGGCAAATCTTTTTCAAAATATGGCGCTTCGGGGGACTTTGCATCGGTTTGATTAGTAACGGTAGTGTAAATAGCTTTGTTTTTCGTAGTTTAGGTGGTTCGGGTGGGGACAGAAATTTTTTCTGACCCAAATCACTCAAACCAGGTCTTATTCATAAGGAATTGGGCATTCTAAGAAAGAGTCACTCTCCTTAGGAGTGAGGTATACCCTATTTTCCCCAAATTCCAACTTTTAGACCACTTTTTTTTTTTTAATTTCGATTTCATGATTTCTACTAGTCATTTTTTCGAGTATCTCTAATTTGGTTGAAAGTTGGTACGGTGATAGAAAATGGCCTATCTCAACGCACATGGAAAATCTTTGATTTTCCATGCGCTAAGCTCCGTTTTGCCAAATTCCATCGTTTAGACCACTTTTTCAATTTTTGAAGTTTTTTTATTCCATTTTTGGGTTCCCCAATGGTCTAGGAGTTGCCCTGTCCAAGTCCCAAAAATTTTAAAAATCATTTGATAGTGTTTCGGACTTGTTTAGGTCAATTTCTACCATAGGTTTTTGTTTTTGTGTTGCTTTTGTGTTGTCTTAGTGTTTTTCTACTTTTTACCACTTTTAGTGGCATTTTCGTAATTCTGAGTTTCTAGTGGCATTTTCGTAATTCTGATTGGCTGGTGGCATTTTCGTAATTCTGATTTTCTGCAAATTCTGCCTTGTGATTATCTTTGCATGAGTACTAGGAGCACTATCAATCCAAAGACTTGTTGCCATTTGATCCTGAAATAGAAAGAACAATTCTTACCGCTAGAAGAGTTGTTAGGCTAAGTCGTGAGATTAATACTTGAATTGGACATTGAACTTAAGTCGACCATTCGATTGTGTTCATTCCGTTGATCTTTCGATTATGTTTCGATAGTACTTCGATAGTCTTGTTGTTTTCACCGATTCTAGTAGCAATTTTCCTAACTCGAAATTATGGCGGAAGAACAGGAAAATCGTCCTACTTTAAAGGAATTGAATGAACCTTTGATGTCAATTATCAACCTTTGTGCATTCAATATCCCGCCCTTTGCGCTAACATTGAGCTTAAATCGGTCTAATACACTTCTTGCCTAAGTTTCATGGTCTTTCAAAGAGTGTGCCATTAAGCATTTGAAGGAATTCCATCTAGTGTGCGACAATGAAACCACATGCCATTGATGAAGATCAAATCAAGCGAGAGCTTTTCCTTTCTCATTGGAAGGTGGAGCCAAAGATCTGGTTGTTGTACCTTCACCTTCATCTATTGGGAGCTGGACCGATATTCGAGGTTATTTATGGAGAAATACTACCCCGCCTCAAGAGCAACTCGCGATCAAGAAAGAAATCGCCAACATTGAACAGGCCAATGGGGAGACTTTGCATGAGTACCGGGAGAGGTTCAAAAGGTTATGTGCAAGCTGTCCACACCACCAGATCACTGAGCAACTCTTGATTACCCATTTCTATGATGGTTTGCTACCAGTAGACAAAGGTTTGGTGGATGCTTCTAGTGGTGGGGCTCTGCGTAACAAGACACCTGAAGATGCCCAAGAATTGATATCCGAGATGGCAGCCAACTCTCAGCAATTTGGCACTAGGGTCAATAGTACTCCTGTTTACCATGTGCAAACACCTCTAGTCCAGTACGATTCTTAGAGATTATGGAATAGACTTGATGATCTGACCTCTCTGGTGAGGCACCGGCATGACACGTACGGTACAATCTTCTCCTCCTCGCAGTTGGGTGCTCATGTGGGTTCTCGTTTCGACCCTTACCATTCTATCGACTCTTGCCTTACCTTGCATGATCCTCGCTTTATCAAGACCCGCGGTAGCTTCAGTGGGTGTTTTTCCAGGAAAGCCACAATACCAGCAGAATAATGCCTTCTCCAACACCTACAATCCTGGTTGGAGAAATCACCCCAATTTCCGTTGGAACCAGAATCAGAACCAGAGTAACCAATATCAGCAAAATTCTGGGAATTATCAACGAGAGACAAGATGGACCCACGTAATTTCCAACAAAGAATCTGCACCTCCTTTGCCTTTGCCAACACCAACTCCTCGACCAGCCATATGTGCACCTCCACAGGCAACACAACAACAGGCTAGTAGTAGTGGTAGTGGTGGTTCCTCCCTTGAGGATATGATGAAGCAATTTGTCACAGCCAACATGGAGTTTCGACAGCAAACTGACACTTCCATTCAGAGTTTGCAAACACAGATTGGGCAGTTGGCAACATCATTCAACCAGCTTCAACCTCAGGGATCCAACACTCTTCCTTCACAAACGATTCCTAATCCTAAGGGGAATGTGAGTGCTATCTCCCTTTATTCTGGCAAGCAATTAGAGGAACCTAAACCAGCTGCAGATGTGACTTCCACATCAAAAAGAGAGTCAGAAAATGTGAAGATTGACTCTAAAAATAAAAAGGTAGTGCAGCAAGGTGAAGAGGAAGACATCCCCATTCCTCTTCCTTTCCCTCGAGCGCTTCAACCCAAGAAGTTGGCGAAAAAGCACAAGAGAAGGATATACTTGAGACATTCAGAGAGTAGAGATCAACATTCCTCTCTTAGATGCGATCAAACAAATTCCTAAATATGCCAAGTTTCTCAAGGAGTTGTGCACCAACAAGAGGCGAAGGGAGTGAACGAGTGAGTTTTAAATGAATGTATCAAGACTCATCCAAATTTCTCTACAATGCCTCGCAAGTGCAAGGATCCGGGGACGTTTTCTATCCCTTGCTATTTTGGTAACTATAGATTTGATGATTGCATGCTAGATTTAGGTGCTTCTATTAATGTCATGCCTGCATCTATTTATAAATCTATTGGTCTTGGTCCTTTACGTCTTGTTCAGCTAGCTAATAGGAGTAATGTTCATCCTTCTGGTTTAGTTGAGGATGTATTAGTCAAGGTTAATGAACTGATATTTCCTGCTGATTTTTACATCTTAGATATGGAGGATGAGTCTCCCAGTGGTAGATCACCTATCATTCTAGGGAGGCCTTTCATGAAAACAGCTAGGACTAAGATAGATGTGCATTACGGTACTCTTTCCATGGAGTTTGGTGATATATCTATGAATTTCAATATCTTTGATGCCATGAAACATCCTAGGGAAGAACATTCGCGTTTTCTCGCATTGATGTGATTGATGATGCCGTGGATGATGTTATTGCTGATTGGTGTGTTGATTATCCTGATTTTGCATCTCAGAGTGATTCTCCCATTTGTGCATGTGCTGATAATAAATGGTGCTCTGTTTGCACTGATTTGCTTAATGCTGCATTATTTGGTGATTCTGACTTGCTTGGTGATTCTACATTACATGTGGATTCTGATATTGATTCTGAGTTTGAGCTTCACCATGATCCTAATGTGCATCCTGATTCTGATTTTGATGAGCTTGATTTTGATGTTAACATTGAGCTGTATAGACGCAGTCCTTCTGTTTCTTTGAATGTGGTTTCAGGAATTTCCAGTGTGATGACATCAGAGTTGTTGCAACAACCACCCAAGCTTCTTCCCTCCACTGAGTAACCACCCAAGCTTGAGTTGAAATCCCTTCCAGATCACCCGAAGTATGCATTTCGGAGGTGGATGAACAGATTTATCATTGTGACAAATAATCTTATTCCCGACCAAGAAGAGAAGCTGCTAAGCTTATTGAGGGGCGAACAAGAAAGCCATTGGGTGGACATTAGCCGACATCGTTGGAATTAGCCCTTCCATGTGTATGTATCGAATTCCGTTGGAAGAGGACTCTAAGCGGTGAGGCAGACCCCGAGAGACGCCTTAATCCTCTTATCCTTGATGTGGTGAAGAAGGAAGTCACTAAGCTTCGCAACCCGGTATCATCTATCCCATTTCGACGACCCGATGGGTTAGTCCGGTCCAGGTGGTTCCTAAGAAATCCGGAGTTACTTTGGTAGCCAATCAGAAGAATGAGCTCATTCCTACTCGAGTTCAGAATAGTTGGAGAGTTTACATCGACTATAGGAGACTCAACCAAGCCACTCGCAAGGATCATTACCCTCTACCTTTCATTGATCGGATGTTAGAGCGATTGGTCGGCAAGTCCCATTCGCTTCTTGGATGGCTACTCCGGATACTTCCCGATCCATATTGCTCCGAGGATCGGGAGAAGACGACCTTCACATGCCCCTTTGGAACATATGCCTACCGAAGGATGCCCTTTGGCCTTTGCAACGCACCCGGCACCTTCCGGGCGTTGTATGGTAAGCATTTTCTCGAGTTTCTAGAGGACCGCATGGAGGTTTTTATGGATGACTTTACTGTATATGGGTCTGATTTTGATGGATGCTTAGCTAATTTGTCTAGATTTTTGCATAGGTGTATTGAGTCTAATCTTGTGCTGAATTATGAGAAGTGTCAATTTATGGTTGAGTCGGGTATAGTCTTGGGACACATAGTGTCTAGGAAAGGGATTGAGGTAGATCCTGCTAAGATAGATGTAATTACGCTTTGCCTTACCCCGCATCCGTGCGGAAGTTTGCTCTTTTCTTGGTCATGCGTTTCTATCGTTTCATTCGGGATTTCAAAGCAAGACCGCCCGACCCTTGTTCAACCTTATGCATAAGGACACTGACTTTGTATTTGATGATGCTTGCAAGGCGGCCTTCGATCATTTGAAGCGTTGTCTGACTACAGCCTCAGTGATCCAAGCCCCTGATTGGTGACTCCCCTTCTAGTTGATGTGTGATGCTTCCAACTATGCGGTTGGTGCTATCTTGGCACAGCAAGTTGATAGAGCATCTCATGCGATTGCATATGCTGCCAAGACTTTGGATCCTGCCCAGTCCAACTACACCACTACTGAGAAGGAGTTGTTGGCTATTGTATTTGCTTTTGATAAGTTTAGGTCATATCTGCTAGCAAGTAGAGTAGCTGTTTTCTCTAACCATGCAGCTTTGAAATTTCTTTTGGAAAAGGTAGATGCTAAGCCACGACTCATCCGGTGGATGTTGCTGCTCCAAGAGTTTGATGTTGAGATTCGAGATAGAAATGGAGCACAAAACTGGGTAGCTGACCACTTGAGTCGCATCACTCATTCTCCCTCTCACCCCTCTTCTATTCAGGATGATTTCCCTGATGAGTAGCTTCTACAGCTGCAAGGTAAGCTTCCATGGTATGCTGATCTGGTTAATTACTTGGTAGCTTGTGTTTTGCCTATAGATTCTACTAGGGCCCAAACCCTTAAATTAAAGAGTGAGTCTAAATATTATGTTTGGGATGACCCTTATCTGTGGAAATTTTGTAGTGACCAAGTAGTTAGGAGATGTGTGCCTGATCATGAGTTTCACTCTATATTGCATTTTGCTCATGCCTCTGCCTGTGGTGGTCACTTTGGACCACAAAGAACTGCTAGGAATGTATTAGATAGTGGATTATTTTGGCCTTCCTTGTTTCGTGATTCTCATCTGTTTTGCAAGTCATGTGATAACGTCGAGAGCAGGAGTATTTCCCGTAGGCATGAGATGCCCCTAGAACCCTATATTGTTTAGTGAGATCTTTGATGTTTGGGGTATTGATTTTATGGGTCCATTTCCCGCTTCATATGGTTATACTTACATACCGGGGTCGTTGATTATGTCTCGAAATGGGTTGAGGCAAAAGCCACCCGGACTAATGATTCTTCTGTGGTGGTAGATTTTGTTAGGTCTAACATTTTCTGCAGGTTTGGCATTCCTAGAGCTATTATCAGTGACCAAGGCTCCCATTTTTGCAACCGAAGTATGGGTGCCTTGTTACGCAAGTATGAAGTGCTTCACAAGGTCTCTACAGCATACCATCCTCAAACCAACGGTCAAGCTGAAGTCTCAAATAGAGAGATTAAGCAAATCCTTCGTAAGACTGTTAACTCCACCCGGAAAGATTGGAGTAAGCGATTAGAGGATGCTTTGTGGGCATATCGCACCGCCTACAAGACTCCGATTGGGATGTCTCCTTATCGGCTTGTCTTTGGTAAGGCATGTCATCTTCCGATTGAGTTGGAGCATCAAGCCTATTGGGCCATTAAGCAGTGTAACATGGATTTGGCCAAGTCTCGGGATGGAGCGGAAGCTACAATTGCAAGAGTTGGATGAGCTTAGATTGGATGCCTATGAAAGCTCGCGGTTATACAAGGAAAAGACTAAGGCATTCCATGATAAGCATATTCTGAGGAAAGAATTTTCTGTGGGCCAGAAATTTCTTATGTTTAACTCTCGTTTGAAGTTTATGCCTGGTAAGCTTTGATCTAAATGGGATGGGCCTTTTGAGATCACTAACATTTTTCCATTTGGTGCTATTGAGCTATATGATCCACCCACAGGACGAACCTTTAAGGTCAATGGGTATCGCCTCAAGCCATTTCATGAGGGATCCCAGCAGCGGCCGAGAGGAAGCGAGAGATTCTCCTCATTGATGCCACTTATCCTCCATAAACCCCTTGGGGAGTATTCTTCTTTCTTTCTCCCTCTTTCTTCTATTTGTTTTCCTTTTTCTACTTTGATCTTTGCAAATAAATACAGTCTCTCATTCTATGATTGCTACATATTATGAACTAGGATATTTTCGTTTTAAAGGATCATTCTGTTGGGTCGACCATTCTTGACTCTTCAATTACATGTCTTGGTAGTTGATTTGGTGATGTTGGTTGCTTAAGTTGGTGTCGACCATGTGAGGTTTTGGGCCTGCATGAATGGAATTCATCTTTTGCCATCCTTTCTTTCATGTGTGCATCTGCTCATGATTTGTGTTTTCTAGAACTTGCTCCTTTTCTTTTTGAAACTACATTTTTCACTTACGTGTATAAGTATGATGGAAGCTTGTTTTCTTTCTTTTTATTTTCCTCACTTTGGCCAAATAGCCTTTCCCTTGCCTTATGATTCCTTTGCTAGCCCTTTGTGCCTTTTTGATCATTCTTTTCTAAGCCACATTACAAGCCTAAGCGAAAAACCATTTTATTCCGCACCTTGAAAATTTATTGAGCATTGGTTTCATCTTGGTTTTGTGTTTAAGTGTGGGGGTTGCTCAGGAGTGCAATAGTTTAAGTGTGGGGGGGATGTTTTCTTTTGTCATTGTGATTATGTATATAGTATAGTTTCATTTTTCTCAAAAAAAAATGAAAGAAAGAAAAAGAAAGAAAGAAAGAAAGAAAGAAAAGCAAAAAAAAAAAAAAAAAAGAAAGAAAAGAAAAAAAAAAAAAAAAAAAAAGAGAGAAGAAATAAAGAAAGAAAATACATAGAAAGAAAGGAGATATATAAGTAAAATTAAAATTTTCTTACATAGAGAATGATTGTGTTAATTAGTGCTCTTTTTAATTTCCTTGGGGCTTAACCTCTCATTCCATACTATTACCTACCTTCACCCTAACCCCATTACAACCTTTCATAACAAGCTCTCTTGATTTGTGCATGCATGTGTTATGAGTAGTGGAGACGTAGAAATTGAGCAAGCTTATGGTAGAGCAAATTTCTTGAGTAGAATTTGAGCGATACACTTATTTACCTTAAACACTTAAGAGATTGATTGATTGATTGAGCGCATTATTTGAGAGACCATCTTATGTGATTAGCATCATTGATTGAGATTACCATGAATTGTAATTTGAGATGAAGGGATTGTGGTCTTGATTGATTGATCTTTTGGAGCTTTGTGTCCCTTGTTCAATTTTTGCATTGTTAGCAATTGTTAGAAAAGAAGAGTTTCTCCTTTAGGTCTTTTTCTTTGAATTTTGCTCGAGTGCAAAAAGATAAGTGTGGGGGAATTTGATAATTGAATATTTCATACACTACTTTTTGTCTCTTGATTAATAATTTAGGAATATTTAGCTAATAAAAAATGGCTTTTATACTTATTTGGGTTTTGGGCCTTTTATTATATTTTAGCCATTATTTAATAATAAATTCTAGTTTTACATTGCTTCACCATTTTTACCATAACTCTTGAACCAGACATCGAATTTACCTCATTTTTATCTTATATTTCAGATGATTCAGAGACCTACAATTGTTATGAAGACATGAAGAGCAAATTCGAACAAGAGGGCAGTCAATTTTGGAGCCGAAGTCATATGTATTTTTGGGCTCGAATTTTGTAATTAAAGCCCATTTTATTTTATTTTCGTTCGGGGCTGATTGTGGATTGGAGCCCCATTTCGCTTTGCCATTTTAGGTTAAGTGAGGCAGCAGCCACAAACACATTCTCATTCACGTTTTTAGATTTCAGTGGATCAAAATAGTAGTTTTCAAATTCTCTGCAATGTTCTTCGTGTTCTTCGCGTTCTTCATCTGTTTTTCGTCTTTCTTAATTATGTTCGGCTAAATTTCTGAGATTAACCCAACGATGAGGATTCCATCCACTATCCAGAGGATTCGCGCTTAATCGGTAACCGTCTAACTCATTTCTGCATTCTTTAATCGGATTCAATTTTTGGATTTGGATTGGGTTTTTGATTAAAAAACCAGATCGACATTTCCCAAGGACGTAGTTCGACTAGGTTAAAGTATCACCGTGCGATCGTACAAAGGTGCGCCACTGATTCAAACAAACTCTGAACGATTGTTCAGTTGAGGGAATTTTTGGACAAACGCAGAGATTTCGGTTTGTCCAGAGTCGATCACGAGTTCGGTTATAAATCCGTTTTCGTCCGAGGAAGGGAAGTGGTGGAATCCGAATCCTGGGTTAATCCTTTAATCCTCATTTCTCGTTTAATCGTGTTATTCCGTTTTGTTTCTGCATATTTCCGTTTTCAATCTCTTGAATCAAAAACCCCATTTTTTTGCTTTGTTTTATTCTTTGTTCAAATTAATCCGATCACGCGAATTCGTTGGAAACGACCCAGGTTACATTATACTTTTGCAAATCCTTTTCTAACTGGGTTATTTTGGGAGATTACGGCAAATCTTTGTCAATACTCCTTGTCCTTAATCTTAGCTTTTCTTTGAAATCTTTCATCCTTAAACTCCCATGTATTTTCAGTCAATACTTTACAACACCGTGCCAGAATAATTCACCAAGATCTTAAGAATGTTTATGAAGATTGAAGGAAGTAGAGCAAGAATCCATGTCCTACTTACCTTGATACCGTGATGAATTTGGAGATCTGGCAACACCTCTACCTTGTAAATGGCACCAAACAACTCAGATCAAGATTCCAAAACTGTACAAATGTTGCTCTCATCGAGAGGAATAACTTTAAAGAAGGCCTCGGGAGCTAGAAATAATAAATCGAATGCAAAATCAGCTCCAGACTCTTTTTTTCTCCTCTAGCTCCTTTTCCTCTTTTCCTTCTCTCTCTATTTCATTTGTCTCTCTCTTTCTCTTCTATTTTCCATGCTTTAACCAAGAATGACCTAAAGACAAATGAGGGGAAAGACATATATATAGAACACGAGTGTGGTCCAGAACGCACCATGTGTCTGGTCCAGAACGCTCCACTTGTCTGGTCCAGAATGTGCCATGTGTTTTCATTCCAATGGACCAACCTAAAAGTAGCTTTATGCCTTGTCATGATAGTGGAACACGTGTCATGATCTCATTGCACTGTCTCAAAAGCTATGGCATCATTAGTCATGATAAGGGGACATGTGTCACATTTCTATTTGGCCAACACAAATGTAGCTATTTTACTTGTCATAATGAGAAATACATTTTGTCTTTCTATTACGCTAATGCAAAAATAGCTTTTCCTTTGTAATCATGATGGGACATGTGTCATCATTCCATTGTGACAACATAAAACTAGCTTTGTATATACCTTGTCGTAATGATGGGACACATGTCATGCTCTTATTAAATCAACACAAAAGTAACTTTGTACTTTGTCATGATGAGTCGACACGTGTCATTGTTTTATTTGACCAACACAAAAGCATGTCATCATTAATCATTATGACTTACTTTATCAAAGTTCCTTTAATAAAGCTACTTTATCAGTGCTTGCCCAGAATTCTGCTTGGGTTTTACTCGAGATTGTGATATGCATACCAAGACCCAATAAATGATACTACATATCTATGATTTCTCAAAAATGAAGGGCATACCTGACTACCCTAAAAATAATGTATACTTACTTATACCGGTGTATTTTTGCTCAACTAATTATCCTATACCTCAGTACATAGTTAGGTGGCATTTTTTTCAACCGGATTTACACCGTATAGGTGTTTTGTGCCCTTCTACATTGGTATTTTAATTCTACGTCCTATACATACTAGGTCCACTGACCCGTATAGCCGAGTTACTTAGTCCCCAAGAGGCAGGCTATCTCTCAATATTCTTGGGACTCTTCCTGAGTTGAGCTTAGTCGTCCACCTACTTTAGGCTTATTCTCAAGTCTAAAGGCCCAAAATTTAGGATATTACATAAAATGACAAGCGTATGTGCCTACTTTGGCAAGTTTATGTTCCTCCCTTGACAATTTATAAAATAACCAATATATGTGCCCATTGTGATAGTTTATGTGCCTACTTTGATAGGTTTATGTGATTAATTTGACAAGTTTATGTGCCTACTTTGAACACTTATAAAATGGCAAGTGTATGTGCTTATTGTGGCAAGTTTATGTGCCTGCTTTGACAAGTTTATTTGCTTGCTTTGATACACGTTTATATGCCTAGTTTGACAAGTTATAAATTGACAAGTGAGTACTTATTTTGACAAGTTTCTATGCTTATTTTCACAAATATATATGTTTATTTTGATAAGTTTATATGCTTACTATGACAACTTATAAAATGGCAAGTGTATGTTCCTATTTTAACAAGTTTATGTGTCTATTTTGACAAGCGTATACCTGCCTATATCGATAAGTGATGAGTGATATTTATGCCATGTTTTTCCTATGTGTTTTGATTGTTTTGAACGCTGAAACTAACCTTTATTGTTTACTATCCAATAGAACACTTGAGAATTCATGCACATGGGGAAATAGGGGATGGATCCTATAAATTACTGCATCCATGTCATTACCCTATGCATGTGCATAAGAAAAGGACCACTCTATGGTTTTGTAATGAGAGTGCGTAATGAAGCGGATACCATGCTATATAGCATAGTAAATGCCCACATATGCGCCAGCAATACAAATCGACCACTATGCTATAACATCGTATGATGTAGAATTATGCACTAAGTTATTCTAACCTTTCCTTGCAAGTTTTCAAGAAATTTAGACAGGTCACCTAGACGTACATAGAGACGATGATTGAATGAAGTGAAATCCAGAAAATGAGGAGGATCGAAAGAAAGCCGTTATATTAAAAGAAGGATCAATCAACCGAATTGAGGATCACATACCCAACATGTTTGGAAGGCCCAACTAACTGGACGTACGACCGAGGAGACCTAACTATAAGAGGAAAGCGCAACAAGACCAAAAGGGAGACAAGCCGTGGGAGAAAGTAGTCACTCAATTTCAACCTTATTGAACTCATGCTGAAGGAACGAAAGAGGAGAAAGACCGAAAGGGCAAGAAATCAAACCAAGTTCTTGTTTGGAGCAAGATAGATCGTAGAAGACGTGTAGACGTCGCATGATAAGCCACCTATTATGCCGTCAACCTTTGAACGAGCTTCTTCCTTTCTTTGTTATTTTATTTCTATAATTTTGCTATGGTTTGTTCTACAATATGGAGGTGGAATATCACCTAGAGGGGGGTGAATAGGTGATCTCAAAAATTCTTTTGACGTATGATGGATAAACGATGAAAGCAAGAAGAAGGGAAAAGAGAAATGACACGGAGGAATTATACTTGGTTCGGTTCAACTCTTGACCTACGTCCGGTACCAAGACACTCGGGATTTTCACTATCTCACAAATACAATTACACACTCGCAACTTAGGATGATCCTTTCTCACTAAGACTCACTCCCCCTTACAAGTTGTAATCGTACACCCATACTCAAGATACCACTACCTTGAGATTTGAACAAATGTAAATACAAATGATAAAACTCTCTCACAGAGCAGATGAATAATAAATACTGAAGCTTAGTAATATCCGAAGATATATTCAATAGAATTTGAACTCTATGTATGCTTTGACTTGTGTATTCGTTGTTCGTGTAGATGAACTCTATTCTTCGTGAATTTATAATAGTTGGAGAAATAGCCGTTGGTAGGATTTGAATTCGTCCTGTTTGATTATGACCGTTGTTAGCATTTAACCATTCGCGCCAATCTCGCCTTAATTGGATTCAATCATTGTCTGGTCATCTCCGTTTTACGGAACTATTGCCGATCAGTTATTAAATCATCTAAAAATCACTCAACATTATGATTAATGATATCACAATAAATGTTGAATGATGTTTAGAAGTAGTATAAGATCTTTTGGGATTCATTTGGATGTTGTTGAAGAGAATTCAAGATTTCACACACGGTGAATTAAAAACCACGTAACCCAAGTTGATCTTTGCTTGACTCGAGTTGAAGAAATAGGCGACTCGAGTTAATCGATTAATTGGATTCAAAGTATTGATTTGAGAAGTCTTTTTAACTCGAGGTAGAAGGATCCTTGACTCGAGATAAAGTCTTAACTCGAGGTAGATATTATAACTCGAGGCGCTCGTGAAGAGGAAACAAGTTGAAGTCTGTTGTAAGTGACTGAGACTCGAGGTGGGAAAGCTCAGACTCGAGGTGAAGGAAAAACTCGAGGCGTGGAAATACTTGACTCGAGTTTGTGCATCGTTGAAATCAGTTTGATCATTGGAAAATACTATTTGACTCGAGCCATAAGCTTCGTGACTCGAGTTAACCAACTCAAGGTTGTATTTGAAGTGACTCGAGTGAATTCTTCTCATTCGTGGTGTATCGATCTCTCGACTCTAGGCAAACACTCTGACTCGAGGTAAAAACTGCTCTCCATTGTTCAAACTCTCGGGAATGCCATTTGACTCGAGGTGGAGCTTCGACTCGAGGTAAAAACCTCTCTCCATTGTTCAATCTCTCCGTCTGCTCCAAAAACTCGAGGTAAGCTTGTTGACTCGAGGTAAAAAGTTGTCTCAAAGTGTGATATTGAAAGAAACCCGAGGCTATGCTGAATTGACTCCAAAAATTCATATATCAACTGTAGAGGGCCATATCTCCCTGGTCAAAGCTCCGTTTTGGTTCATTTAGGTCTTGATGGAAAGCTCTGTGTGTCGACTTTCCAATGGCACTGATTTTAGCTCAGTTAGATTTTTATTTTGTGAGATACACTCAAAACATTGAAGCTTGGTTCTGACTGTGATGGTGATGTTTGTGGCAACTTGTAAAATTCATCTCTCCTTGAGATGAACTCATTTTGGCTTCAATTATATATCAAAATGACGTGTTGGATGTCTAGTTTCATATTCCACTAGTTTGACATCAATCCAATTCCTGGTTTGAGAGATATCATCAACTTACCGAAGGTCGCGGAAGCTAAACGTGGAACGAGTGCACCAGAGTTGCTCGTAAGTTGGTTTAACTCGAGGTACATGAAGCCTGCCTCAAGTTAATCATACCAGAAAGTGAAAAATCACTTAGAAAACACTGTTGGCTCGAGGCTGAAGGGTGTCTGACTCGAGGCTAGACCCCGCACTCGAGGCAAATAAGTCCGACTCGAGTTAAACCATTCCAGGGAGCGAAAATCACTTGGAAATCACCCCGGACTCGAGGTAGTGACTTTGTCAACTCGAGTTATTCATCCTAGATGCCCAAAACACTGTAGATAGGCATTCTAACTCGAGGTAAGCTACCTGGCTCGAGTTAGCTCATTGAATTTGCTTATTTTAACTCCGATTTGAGCCGTTCCAACTTCCATATCATCTTGGGGACTTCTAGAATCAATCTAGGAACTTGTATGATGATTTTCTCATTCCATAGAGCAAGTTCTTCCTTCTTCAATCTTCTTTCTTGAATATTCTTCATTATTAAACTTCATATCTACATTAAATATAAGAATTAGTCAAAGTAGAAGATAAATGTAGTATGCAAGCTTTTTGCTGTAGACAATGACATCTATATAAGACATCATCAAAACTAATCATAACCAACACAATACTCTATGTTATGTGTCCCTTGTCAGTTATGAACTAAATTCCCTTTGGCTGGGTTAGGATGAATTCCTAAGTTTTAGAATAAACCCCTGCTATTAGTTCTTCATTTAATAAATCCGCTTGTTTTAACGGTGTTTTGATTCATACCCGATTAACGGACGCTAAGGGTTATCTCGATGGTCCTATCAGCCAGGAACGAATTTACCGCTCACAACCAAAACACCTAGAGCTAATTAGGTAGACTAGACTCGAAATCACTATATGAATATGGGAGAGTAGAGCGATGACTGTATTTACAAGATTGCAGAAGCTTCTGTATAGGATAATGGTAGGTTAATTGGATAATGTTGTAAAAGGTGGTTATGCTATTGTATTGTGGAAGCTATGTAGCATGATTGCTATAGTAATGTATTGTAAGCAAACTGGGGGAATGACGTGACTTAGGATGAAAAATGAGCTTAGTCTACTCTTAGACTGATATATTCCTTTGACCTTCGACCATTAATTATTTTCTATCATTAGAAATAGTAAAATCAACCAAACCCAATACAACTTTTACATCACATACTTGTCTTTAGAAACTAGCGTCATCTTCTCATATCATTGATATATTTTTCTATCCTTTAATAAGTTATAAGACGAAAGGATATTTATATATAAAATCTACTCATATCCTAACTTATTTTGTAGGAGATATGGTGTGATCTAGAAGAAAAGAAAACATCAAATAAAAGGAAACGGTTAATATATATATATATATATATATAAATCAAAGATTTGCGGACAAATTGATTGAGATTTGGAAAAATAAGAATCATAGATCAAGGCCCAACGAACATATCAGAAGCAATCCTATTATCTAACGGAGAGAGATGCAAGAGAAGAGAGAGAGCGTAGACACGGAAAAACACACGATCGAGAGAAACGAAGCAACTATTCATCCTCTTTCTCCGTACGATTTGCATGAACTGGACAACATCGGCTGAGCAAGAGAGGCGTTTTGGTTCTCTTCATCATCTCCATGGAAGGATGAGAGGATTGTGGAGGTGACGGAGAACATTGTTGGCACCTTCGTCTTCTTCATCCGTGGCTCACCATCAACTGAATTAGAGGGATCAGTTTTGTTCTTAATTTCAATACTCTGTTCCTATTCCTTTTCCCTTTGATTTTCAATATGGTTTTAAACCTTGTGTTGCTTTGATGGATTTAAATCTAGCCATTTGTGGCTAATTTCCTTGCAACCTAGAAGAGCTATAAATTTATTTGTGGATTAGATTTTATTTTCATTGTTAGTTATAAGTAATATTAATTTTGGTTACTTAATCTTGTTTAGATTTATCTATTTGGTGATTGGCCACATCGAATATGAATTTGAGCATTAGGATTTACCTTGACGAAGGGAATTTTAATTAGGATCTGAGATTAAGTAATATGGGATTAGATTACGATTTAATTTGCAATTAGGATAAACATATATCTAATAGCCCCATATAATTATTGAAGGGTGTGTTCGAGTTTTATTGCCTTTTAAGTAATTATGTTAGACATAACAAAGTACACTTAAGAGAGGGTTATAAGTAGACCAGCATGCACTTATAGCTATCTATAATTGAGATTAACAAAATTGACATTAAGTCCAATTAAATTAGTGAAAATAAGGTTTATGAAGCTAATAAGGAATTAGTGACTGGGTTGCTCTTTCATTATTATGGTAGTTTTTTTATTTTAATTTTAGTTTTAATTTCTTTTCTATTAGTTAAATTCAATTTGGTTTGCTCAACTTAAACGAAAGTGTAAAATTAATGCTTAAGCTGAAGTTTGGGTATTAAGTCCTCGTGGGAACGATACTTTTCTTATCATTTTATTACTTGATACGACTCATATACTTGTAGAGTTATAGGCTATAAAATTTTGCCCCCTCAAGTTTTTGGCGCTGTTGCTAGGGACTTCTATGCCACAACTATCTTGTTTGGAATTCATTGAGCATTAGTAGTTTAAGTTTGAGTTTGTAAATATCTTGTTTATTTTTTTAAATCAACAACAAAAAATTAAAAAAATGAATTTCACATGGAAACCAACTTGTCTTAATATTGAGAAAGAGATTAATTGTTTGTCTTCTACACAAGATTGGAAGTGGAGCTAAATCACCATGAGGGGAGGTGAATTGGGGATTTTAATTCTTTGGTAACGCAGTGCGAAAAGATTGTCCAAAAGAATGCAAGCTTTACGGGTTTTGCATTTAATGTGCTAATGTCACTTTTTTGCTTTCTCTTTTAACCTTCAATTAATATCCTCTAAATCATCTAAAACTCACTAACAAAGTGGTGAAACATAGCTAGGAATATTAATGAATGATAATAGGAAGTATTAATATCAAACAAGAAGGTTTCACAAATTGCCGATTTGAATTTCAAACTACGCAACACAAACTCGAGTTTGTTCACCAAAACTGGAGTTTGTCAATGTGCACTTATAGCAAAACTCGAGTTTCCATAACTAAACTCGAGTTTCCTCCTTCCAGAGAGGAAAGTCACGATTTGAGCTTTGGAGCACATTTTTGAATGGAACTCAAAACTCGAGTTTCCATTTCCAAACTCGAGTTTTGGACTTTTACTATGAAATATGATTTTTAGTCCAAAACATCAAAGCTGGGTTTACATTTTAAACTAGAGTTTTCAAAACATTGGAAAAGAACAAAGCTCTCGGCTTGGCCAAAACTCGAGTTTCCAAAACTAAACTCGAGTTTTCATTTAAGTATGAAAACTTTGAGAAATCTATGCGAAGTCAAAACTGGAGTTTTCAAAAACCGAGTAAAACATGAAAACTTTCTGCCAAGTGTAAACTCGAGTTTCCAAACCAAAACTCGAGTTTCCTCAAAACTTTGAAAACTTAGAAAAACTCATGGCAAACTGAAAACTGGAGTTTTAAATCAAAACTTGAGTTTGCACAAGTTCAAAACGTTGAGTACTCTCTATAAGGCCAAAACTCGAGTTTGGGCAATGTGCAAACGGAGTTTTCTCTAGTTTATAAAAATTAAGCTACTCTCTCAAAACCAAAACTCGAGTTTTGAAACCAAAACTCGAGTTTGTCTTTGACAAGATAAGTTTTTCAACTTACTAAAGACAAACTTCAACTTATCTTTACAATTGTCAGTTATCATCAAAACATATAGAGAACTAACAAAGATGAACTTATTGTTATGTTAAACTTTTTGAATGAATATAGGCAACATAAAAGGAACATAAATGGTGGTTGTATTCCATATGTTGATTCTTCTCAATATGTTTGCATGTCTTGTGCTTATTGTAGGGGAGTCATTTATATGTGAGTTGTCTTTATAATATGAATAGTCATTGTGTGAGAGATGATTTCACTAGGAATCAAGCTTATTTTGATAACTCATTTTATCCTTGTGAAAGTTTTGAGCAACAAAATTTAGGGGATCCACATGTCGCAATCTTGTTCTCATGAAAATACCCCTCCTTTTTACTATTATCCATATATTGAACAACACACCAGTGAGTGTAAGGAAAAATCTTTTTTTTTTAGGAGTATGTGGAAATGTCAGAGATATTTACTAGAGAGCAAAAGGAATTTACCACTAGAGTTGAGTCAAGGGTCCAAAATATTAGGGTATATGCAAGTCAAATTGTTTCAACCCTTGAGACTATATGGCAAGATAATTCCTTAAGTTTGATAACCACTTCTCCTGCTGATAATGATCGTTCTGAGAAAGTTGAAGGTGTGGAATTGCATGAGATTATGGATAATGTAGAAAGTGATTGTGAGCTTGAAATTGATTTTAATGAGAATAGTGGATGTTTAGAAGAGGTTTCAATTGTGGAGCCTAAGGTTTGTGATTTTGATGATCAATTTGATGTGGATATCTTCAGAGTTGTTCATGACTCTCCTATTAAACTCTTGACTCTTACTGAGGAAAGTCAATTTGATTTTATTGAATGCTCTAAATTCTTGGAAGTGCCTATGTTTATTTTCAAGGATATGCATGTTGTGCTTCATTTGAATTCAGTGAATACTTGTATTCCAAGATTGTCAATGATTGAGGAAGTACAAGTAATTAACTGGAGTGATCCTTTTTTGTGTGTGACATCTTGTTGCTTGAAAATGAATGAAGACAAGGTAATTGAGGTGTTTGATACTTATGATTAGTAATTTGTTTTGAGAAGTTTTGCTAAAGACTATAAATTAAGCGATTCTTGGGAGGCAACCCAATGATTTTGCTCACATATTATTATTATTATTATTATTATTATTATTATTATTATTATTATTTTCTTTCTTTCATTGTTATTCGGGATTAAAGTTGATCACTTCTCTTGTAGCTGCAAACTCTTGCTTGTGCACTCTCTTTCCTCCCTCAAAATTTGAAACATCATGAATGGTGCTAGAGGAAGAACTCCACATTAGAGTTAGCGACCTAAACTAGGGGAGTACTAGTTCTTTTCCCTTTTTATTGATTTTTGCAACATTGAAGACAATGTTTGATTTAAGTGTGGGGGAGGGATATGATTTTTTTGGTTGTGCTTGTCCTTATACAATTGAAAAGAATTTTCTTTAATTTGAAATTTTTGCATTGTTTATGATTGACCTTAACTTTAAGTCTTCCCATCTTAGAATAATATTGTCAAGTCAAAAATTAAATTAAAAAAGATAATGTTTCAACTAAACCTAAGCCTTGAATTTTTGTAGCAATCTTGAAATGGACTATGAGAATAGAGATTAGTTTGTAATATGATCAACAAATTATTAGTTTATAGATATTTTGCTACATGGTTTCTTTAGAAAATTAGCGATGACCTTTGCTAGCTAATTAAAACTTTTGTTTAGGGAAATGACTCGGGTAAAAAAAAAAGATACACACATACACAACTCCAATGACTTCTCTATATCTTACTTAGTAAATGGGGGCATTTCATTACCAATGTTAGCACTCGTATCAAATGGTAAAGTCAAAGAAGGTTATGAATTGGACTAAAACCCTTTTGAGGTGCTTGTTGGAGTAGGTTTGGGTAATCGGTGCTGCATCACCCATGTGTAGAGTCATGTCCAAAGGGGACCTACAATGGCTCAAGAAAAGAATAAAAAAAAGAGTTATTTCCTACCTGAGGATCCTTATTATAAATTAAATGAAAAGCTTGGTTCAGTGGGGGCATTTGAATTTTTATGAAGAAATTGAGTAGCGTAATATTCTTTTACTAATCTTATGGTTGAACTTATTGCTTGCTAATCTTTTGATTATGGGACTTTAAAAGATTGTTACAATTGTTTAAGGCTATTGGCTTAATGACAAATTTTTATAAGACATTAACTTGAATAAAAATTGATAATATGATCTAATTGTGGTGGTAAACTACTTTACGTTTAGGAATTTCATAAGCATTGTTCTTTTCATTCATATAATGAATTCTCTTTCTTTTTCTTGAGGAAAGCAAGTGTTTAAGTGCGGGGAGTTTGATAAGTAAATATTTTATAATTAAATAAGTATAGATTACGAGATATATTACTGAATTTATTAATATTTTATACTTATTTAATGGCTTAAGGTGCGATTTGCCAACAAACTATTACAGGAGTATCGGCACAAAAATCAATTGAGGGTATCAAAATTACCAATCAACAATTAAAAAGTTGAAAAAAAAACACACAATTAAGGTGTAATTGGCTAACAAACTATTACTCCGTCCTTTGTCTTGGTGTCTCCGTCTTCCATTAACTATCACGGTGTCGGCAACATCGGCGTCTCCAAAGCTTCCATTGTTGTTGGGTGTTCCACTCACCCTCTCGAACTCATCAGGGTCCGTATGCAGCTTCAGGGTGAGAATCACGCACTGAAACCAAATCCAGCAGTCCACAACTTTCAACTGACACGCACCTTGCACCTTGGTTCCATCCTTCGATGCCACAAGCGATCACCGTTGCCGCGGTGCCTACTCACATGGGTCCCATCTCTTTGGTGTTTGCCTTATCCAACAAGAAGGCTTAACCGCTCTTTTCTCCGAGCGTCTCCGCCACTATCCTACGCCAGTGTCTCATATTTTAACATAATTGTGCTTTTTTTTAATAGTTATTTGATACTTTTTTTCACTTTTTAATTTTTTATTGGTTATTTTGGTACCCTCAATTGTTTTTTATGCCGATGCTCCTTAGGTATAGTTCGTTGGAAAATTTGCACCTCAACCCCTCATTTAATTATCATTTATATATTTTTCTATATTTTAATAAATTATAGGATAAAAGGATATTTATATATAAAATATACTAATATCCTAACTTATTTTGCGGGAGATATGGTATGATCTAGTAGAAAAGAAAACATCAAATAAAAGGAAACAGTTCATATATATATATATATATCAAAGATTTGCGAACAAATTGATTGAGATTTGGAAAAATAAGAATCGAGATCAAGGCCCAACAAACATATCGGAACAAATCCTGTTATTTAACAAAGAGAGATGCAAGAGAAGAGAGAGAGAAGCATAGACATGAAAAAACACACAATCGAAGAGCAATGAAGTGACTATTCATCCTCCTTCTTCATACAGACAGAACTGGACAACAGTGGCTGAGCAAGAGAGGCGTTTCATTTCTCTTCATCATCTCTATGGAAGGACAAGAGGTCTGTGGAAGTGTTGGAGAATGCAGTCCGCACCTTCGTCCTTTTCATATGTGGCTCATCATAAATTGAATTAGAGGGAGAACTTTTGTTCTTAATTTCAATACTCTGTTCCTATTCGCTTTCCCTTTGATTTTTAGTATGGTTTTGAACCTTGTGTTGCATTGATGGATTTAAATCTAGCCAGGTTTGGCTAATTTCCTTGCAACTTAAAGGAGCTATGAATTTATTTGTGGATTAGATTTTATCTGCATTGTTTAGTTATAATTAATATTAATTTTGGTTACTTAATCTTATTTAGATTTATCTATTTAGTGATTGGCCATCCTGAATATGAATTTAAGCATTAGGATTTACCTTGAAGAAGGGAATTTTAATTAGGCTCTAAGATTAAGTAATACGGGATTAGATTACGATTTAATTTGCAATTAGGATAGAAATCCACATAATAGCCTCATATAATTGTTGAAGGGTGTATTCGAGTTTTATTGCCTTTTAAGTAATTATGTTAGACATAACAAAGTACACTTAAGAGAAGGTTATAAGTGGACCGGTAGGCACTTATAGCTATTTATACTCGAGATTAACAAAATTGACATTAAGGCCAATTAAATTAGTGAAAATAAGATTTATGCAGCTAATAAGGGATTAGTGATTCTAGGTTGCTCGTTCATTATTGTGGTAGTTTGTTTATTTTAATTTTAGTTTTAATTTCTTTTCTCTTAATTAAATTCAATTTGGTTTGCTCAACTTAAACGAAAGTGTAAAATTAATACTTAACTGAAATTTTGGTACTAAGTTCTCATGGGAATGATATTTTTCTTATCACTTTATTATTTGATACAACCCGTATACTTGCGGAGTTATAGGCTATAAAGTTTTGCCTTGTCGAGGCACTAGAACAAATGCCCAATTACATGAAGTTCATGAAAGACATTCTATCTAAGAAACAGCGGCTAGGTAAATTCGAGACAATAGCTATGACAGAAGAAAGCAGTGCTTTTCTCTTAAATAAGTTGCCCCTAAAATTACAGGATCCTGGCAGTTTCACAATTCCCTACACCATTGGTGCCAATTATAGCGGAAGAACACCCTGTGACTTGGGTGCCAGCATTAATCTAATGCCAATGTCTATGTTCAAGAAGTTGGCAGTAGGATACGCGAGACCCACCATATTAATATTGCAACTGGTAGATCTATCCATAATGTACCCAGAAGGAAAAATTGAAGATGTACTGGTCCAAGTGGACAAATTCATTTTCCCTGTTGACTTCATCATCAAGGACTTCGAAGCTGACCAAGAAGTCCCTATCATTCTGTGAAGACCATTCATGGCTACTAGCAGAACCTTGATTGACGTTCAACGAGGAGAACTCACCATGCGAGTCAATGATGAAAAGGTCACATTCAACATACCGAAAGCAATGCAATATTTTGATGATGTAGAGGAAGGATCAGCCATTGACTTTGTTAACGAACTAGTACAGGAAACATTTCCGAAATGCTGCCTTCCTAACCCTATTGAAGCAGAACCAATTGATGCCGAAGAACAGAAAGAACTTGCAACTGAATTTAGTTCCCTCAAGGGCAACCATATTTTTAGGCAAAGAAGGACCATTTTTGAACCACTTGAGCTAGACCAGAATTGTAAACAAGCGGTGCAACCCTCAATCAAAGTCTCGTCTATACTTGGCCTTAAACCATTGCCAGAATACTTGAAATACGCTTATTTAGGAGACAACAAAACACTCCTTGTCATTGCCTCCGCTCGTCTCACAAGCAAACAAGAAGATAAGCTCTTTGCGGTGACAAGGTTCAAAAGAGCTTTCAAGTGGACTATTTTTGACATAAAGGGAATTATCCCATCTCTATGCATGCACAAGATCCAGCTAGAAGAGGGATGTCAAAACTCTATAGAACAACAGAGACGTTTGAACCCCATACTGAAGGAAGTGGTGCGATAAGAAATCATTAAATGGTTAGACGCTGGCATCATATATCCTATCTCAGACAGTGAATGGGTAGTCTTATCCAATGTGTCCCAAAAAATGAGGGATCACCATGATCAAAAAGGACAAAAATGAACTGGTTCCTACACGCACGGTCACAGGCTAAAGGATATGGATGGATTACGTATGCTCACTAGACCCACCTTAAAGGACTACTTCCTGTTACCATTCATTGATCAAATGCTGGACCGGTTAGCCAGAAAAGAATACTATTATTTCCTAGATGGTTATTATGGGTAGAATCAAATTGTTGTAGTACTGCAAGATCAGCGTAAAACCACCTTCACATGCCCCTATGGGACCTTGACCTTCAGCGAATGCCATTCGGACTATGCAATGCCCTAGCAACATTTCAGCAGTGCATGATGGCAATCTTCTCAGATATGGTGGAAAAATCCATAGAAATCTTCATGGATGAATTTTCTATCTTCAGCCAATCTTATGATAATTGCCTCCATAATCTAGAAGCAGTACTACAATGCTATGAAGAGACCAATTTGGTCCTGAATGGGGAAAAGTGCCACTTCATGGCAACGAAAGGATAGTGCTACGACACAAAATCTTCAAAAAGAGGATCGCAGTAAACAGAGCAAAAGTGACTATCAATGACAAATTACCACCACCTACTGTAGTCCGAGGAATCAAAAGTTTCCTTGGACATGCAGGATTCTACTGACGATTCATTTAAGATTTCTCAAAAGTCTCTAAACCACTTTGTGCCCTATTAGAACATGATACACCATTCCACTTCAATGTAGCCTGCTTAGAAGCCTTTGAAACTTTGAAGCAGAAGCTCACTACCGCTCCTATAATAGTTTCCCCCAATTGGCAACTACCATTTGAACTCATGTGTGATGTCACCTTCGGAGCTGTACTGGGACAAAGACATGATAAGGTATTCTATTCCATCTATTATGCTAGTAAGACCCTAACTGATGCCCAAACTAATTACATTACGGCTGAAAATGAACTGCTGGCGATTGTCTTTACTTTCAAAAAATTTCGCTCTTATCTTGTTGGCACCAAAGTCATTGTATTCATGGATCATTTAGCCACCAAATATCTAATAACAAAGAAAGATGCCAAGCCCCGACTCATTAGGTGGGTCCTACTATTGCAAGAGTTTGACCTGGAAATAAAAGATCCTGTCAAGACTATAGGACCACATATTAGACCAACCAAGCATACCAATCGAAGAATTTTTTCCTAATGAGCAGCACTATGCCATCACATGTGTTTCAACTCCGTGGTATGCAAATATTGCCAACTTTCTAGTCACCAGTGACACCCTTACTGAACTAATATACCACAAGAAAAAGAATTTTTTGTATGATAGTAGAAAATTCTTTTAGGATAAATCCTATCTGTTCAAGCGATGCCCAGACCAACTGTTACAACGATGTATTCTAGATAATGAAATAGAGTCGATATTGGACCATTGCCATTCTTCGGCATACAGAGGACACGACGGTGGCGTACGCACAACTGCCAAGGTATTGCAATTTGGTCTTTACTGGCCATCTCTCTTTAAAGACGCCCACGCTTTCGTATCCAAATGTAACAAATGCCAGAGAACAGGTAACATATCTCGCAGGCATGAGATGCCACTAACACCCATCTTGGAAGTGGAACTATTTGACATATAGGGAATTGACTTCATGGGCCCTTTCCCCTTCAATGGGCAACCAATACATCCTAGTAGCTATTGATTATGTTTCCAAGTAGATGGAAGCTGTCTCTTTGCCCACAAATGATTAACGAGTTGTGGGGAAATTCTTAAAGAAGCATATCTTCACTAAATTTGGAACCCCACGAGCTATCACTAGTGACGAAGGCACCCACTTCTACAGTAAACAGTTCAAATCCATCTTATTAAAGTATGAGGTCAAGCATCGCGTTGCTACAACATATCACCCTTAAACCAACAGTCAAGCTTAGTTGTCCAACAGAGAAGTCAAGCAAATCTTGTAAAAAGTAGTGCAACCTAACCGTAAGGAATGGGCTGACAAACTTGACTACTCTCTATGGGCTTACAGAACTACTTTCAAAATACCATCAAACACCTCCCCTTATCAACTGGTTTTTGGAAAAGCTTGTCATCTCCCTGTCGAATTGGAACATAAAGCTTATTGGGCAATATCCAAGTTGAACATGGACGCTAACGCTACTGGTGAAAAAAGGATACTATAATTACATGAGTTGGATGAGTTTCACCTGTTGGCCTATGAGAATGCCAAGCTATATAAGGAAAAAGTCAAATGGTGGCATGATAAGTGACTACTTCTAAGAAAATTTGAGGTTGGTGATAACATTCTGTACAACTCTTGCCTGAAGCTTTTGCCTGGTAAACCAAAATCCAAATGGTCAAGGCGCTTCATTGTCCATGGAACAAACCCTAATGGTGCCATTGACCTGTGTAGTCCAACATCTAGACGCATATTCAAGGTGAATGGTCAGCGTGTCAAGCATTACTAGGATAGCGAACCGCTATAGGCCAAGACTTCCATTGATCTAGGGCCCCCAATTTAAGGGCCATATGAGGTCAGGTTGAAGACACTACAACAAGTGCTACTGGGAGGCAACCCAGGTATTTCGCTTAATTTTCTTCATTTCTAAAATGATACTGTACAATAGGAGGATGTTATAGCATTAGAGCTGCAGCACACTCACAGCTATCACACTATGCTAGAGCAAGAGACCAGCAAACGCAAGTAACGACACCGCACTTACCAGTGCACGTCTATCTACCTACTAGATGTTCCAACTAGTGTTGTCTGATTATTGTACGTGCACCGCCCATTTCTCCCAAGCCCATATACGTTCCCACCACCTTTTCACTCATCTCTTCGCATCTCCTGTCCTTTCATCTACCACTTCCCATCCATCCCGATGCCTTTTCATCTCCCTTCACCTTACTTATGACCTCCCTCGTTCTTCGCACCTAGCAACAACTTCAAGACTTAGGAATCTATCTAAAGGAGATTCTGATCCTCTATGACAACACCAGTATAATAAGCTTTGCGAAGAATCCAATTCAACATACAAGAACCAAGCATATTGCGTAAGACATCATTTCATCAGAGATCATGTACAAAAGAAAGATGTCAAGGTGATGTTCATTCCTATACACTTACAAATTACAGATATCTTTACCAAGCCCTTGGGCAAAGAGCAATTCACGTACATCCGAAGAGAATTGGGCGTGGTAAATTCCAATGAGCTATAATTAATCCTCTTTACTGGTCATTTTTAAGATTTAATTGAATTATGATCACTCATTTAAGCATCAAAGTATCTAAGATCTTGTTTTGCAAGATACTCTATTTATTTTCTTAGAAGCAGAGGTTAACAAAGGATAAGTGGTACCCGAGTACATCTCAACTATACTCGAGTAATGGTATAAGGATTACTTCTGTCAAATTGCAAAACTTTGTATGGTACTTAAGTAATGAAACAAATACTCGAGTAATATCGTGATTTAACAATATATGTTAAGTGTGTTAGGCAGTATACTACTTAAGTAGTAATCTCAGTATACTCGTGTAATATCATGGAAAGGACCTATCACTGGAAACTTAAGCAACGTTACCCGAGTATTCCCTAGTTGTACTCGAGTAATATCATGAGAATGCAACTGAGGCTGTGTAGCAAATTGAGCTTACTCGAGTAACAGTGTCAAGCTACTCGAGTAATATTGTGGTAAAAGCTCTAACGCCGAAGATATAAGGAAGCTTACTTGAGTAAAATACAATGTGTTGCTCAAGTAATGTTCTTACCCACCGAGAGAATCTATGCTTTAAACCCTCAACTTCGCATCAACGATCAAAATCTACTTCAAAGGAATTCAAGTGTTTACACAACACACTTGAGAATAGGTATTTCAAGCAATGTTGTATTTTATAAATATTTTTTTAATTGTTATTACTCGAGTATGAACCATAGCCGACTCGAGTAAGGAACGGTACTCGAGTATAAGAGACTCTATACTCAAGTAACCTCGTGTGGTAGTGTTTTTAATAAGACTCATCGTTTCATTTCTCATAACTCCTCAATTGCTCATCAGTCACCCTCTTCTATTTCTAAACCTTAGCTCCTTATAAATCTTCCAATTTGTTACATCCCTTTGGTGAATCATTCCATTTTCTCTAACGAATTCATCGTTTGAGATTCTTGATTGTTGGGTATCCTTTTCACACCATAAATTTTCCTCATTCCTCGCTTTTCTTACTCTCATTTTCGCCGATACTCATTTTTGCCAATTTCTCTCATTGTTTTTCAATCTTCTGAAAACCCCTGAGTATGTCTCATTCTTGGTATAGGACTTCAAAGGGTGGCTCCGATGATAATTCATCACCGAAATCACCGGAACGTCCGCTTAACAAGAAGCCTCATTCATCTTATCGTCCCAAGGTTAAGGCTTTGGAGAAACCTTCTGAGACGCCAAAAACACCTATGAAACCAAAATTGACTAAGAAATCTAAAGCCAAAGGAGTGGCATTTCAAGATCAGTCAAGGCCGGTGATAAGATTCCAAACTGATTTATTGCTATCAGGTCAAGGCAAGTCACCTTCTCCATCTCTTTTTACGACTAGAGACTCTGAAGATATTATCAAAGAGAGTCGTTCGAAGAGTATTGAAGATAGACCTCAGAAGCCTCAACCTCTGGCTAGTCAGAAATCTTAGGGTTCCGGAAGAAAGAGACAACATACCTCAGGTAGTTGTCAACAAGCCTTTAGTGCAGGCTCTGGAGGCCCCTCTACATCCTAATTGGTAGCAAACGCTGTTGTGAAGGTGGAATATCACCTAGAGGGGGGTGAATAGGTGATCTCAAAAATTCTTTCGACTTACGATGGATAAACAATGAAAGCAGTAAGAAAAGTAAAGAGAAATGACACAGAGGAATTATATGGTCCAACTCTTGACCTATGTCCAGTACCCAGACACTCTGGGAATTTCACTATCTCACAAATACAATTACACACTCTGTAACTCAGGATGATCCTTTCTCCCTAGGACTCACTCTCACTCCCCCTTACAAGTTGTAATCGTACACCCACACTCAAGATACCACTACCTTGAGATTTGAACGATTGTAAAACAAATGATAAACTCTCTCACAGAGTAGATAATAAACACTGAAACTCAATAATATCCGAAGACACAAACAGAATAGAGATTGATTGCTTTGTATGCTTTGTTTGTGTAAGCGTTTGTTATGCTTGATGAATTCAAACCTTTGAGTATTTATAGTAGTTGAAGGTTGAAGAAATATCCATTGAGGCTCTTTAAAATGTGACCGTTGGAGATGAAGTAGAAGGATCGGAATAATCGTCGTCATTATTCCTGTAATTGTGATTATGACCGTTGAGATCCAGCAAAGGAAATGAAATATTCTTGCCCAGAATGTTGCAAAGATATGTCTGTTGATTGAGTTTCTTGAATAGGTAGGTTCAATAAATGTCGAATTGCTTTGGTCAATATCTTGTGTTGATCCTCATTCTAATAATCTATAACTCATTAACAAATTCATTAAATGCAATTAAGAATAGTAATGAGTAATGATTTGAAGAAATAAAATCATAATAAGTTGATTTTGATTTTCTAGAGATGGTGATTTGATAATTAGAAAGATATGACTTTCGTTAAAGAGTTGATGCCGGAGTTATTGACTTGAGGCAAGAATAATTTTATAAGAGAATTAAAGTCTAGAAGAAGTTAATTTGAAACTTTGACTAGAGGCAAATTTGTTTTCCACAAGTTAAAAATGCAAGTTGAAGGAAATTACAACTTGACTTGAGGTAAAAAATAATTTCCTTGAATTGGTGACTAGAGGCACTAACTTGATAAGCAAAAGTCAAGAGTAATTCCTTCCGAAATTCCCAAGTTTAATTTTCTAACTTGAAGCTTGAAAGTCATGCCTTGAGTAAATGACTAGAGTCATTAACTTGATGTGCAAAAGTTAAAGTCGATGGCTTTGAAAGAATAGACAATTTGAAAGTTTAACTTTATATAAGAAGTTATTGACTTGAGTCAATGACTTGAGTCATTAACTTGAGATGCAAAAGTTAAACCTGATGCTTTTGAAAGAAATGCCCAAATGAAAGCTTGACTCGAGTTAATAAGTGAATGACTTGAGTTAATGACTTGAGTCATTAACTAGATATCAAGAGTTAAACCCGATAGCCTTGGAAAATGCAAGTTAACTTTATATAGAGAGTTGATGACTTGAGTTGGTGACTAGAGTCATCAACTTGACACCCAAGAGTTAAAAACGATGACATTGAAAAAGAAGCAAGTTGAAAGGCTTAACTAGAGTCAATAAGTCATGACTTGAGTTGATGACTTGAGTCATCAACTTGATATTCACAAGTCAAAAATGATGCTTTTGAAAAACAATGCAAGTTGACCTCTTAACTTGAGGCATCAAGTTATTTGCCTTGAGTCATTAACTTGAGGCATTAACTTGATACTCAAGAGTTAGAACGATGAGATCACAAGCTTAAGATTAAATCGATGACTTGAGTCAATTACATAATTGACCGGAGTCAAAAACGTTTGTTTAAAAGCTTTCCAAATAATCAACTCGAAGCATATCGATTTTAACTTGAGGCAAATATATCTCAAACTTATTAACTCCAAATCAAACACATTTTAACTGAGGCACATGAGATCAAAACAATTTTCTTTTAGATCATAACATCTCATGACTCGAGGCAATTAAATAATTAACTTGAGTTAACAATATTATTTAAATCATTTCCATCATTTAACTAGAGGGAACCAATGCAAAACTTCCAAATACATTATAGATTCAAGTTAACTATATAAAACATGATTTAACCATGAATCTATTAACTTATTTACATTATATTTGTTATCATCAAAACATCATAAACATAGAGAACTAACATCTTGAACCATCTCCGAGTATGAATACTAGTCCCTTAGTCATTCATGATCAGAAAAACTTTGACTTTGCTATGGGAATAGGCAATTTTGTCCCACTGTATATTTGGATTTGAATCGCTTCAGAGACGAATGTAATTTGGATCTTTCACCTTGGCTTCATCAGTATTTTCCATTGCTCACACCTCGAACTCCTTATTCTCAAACTCGTTGTTCATATATTTTATCACAATATGTATGTTCAACTTAAAGTCCATGAGGAAGATGACGATACATTAGTTACTGAAATTTGGGGTAAGGAGATCAAGATCATTGCCACTGATTTGAACATTATTCTCGGAGTTGTTAATGCTCCATATGATTACCTAAGTTGTCTGACACTGAATGGCACAACATTTTTTTGCCTGATGTGCCATATGATGGAGACAAGTTGAAGTTCAAACCAGCCATGATGAATGAAACCTACCGAGTCATCTGGTACCTTTATAACAGAAATATGGTTCAAAAGGGTCAGAGTTACACTCACTTTTTTCTGAAGGACTATTAGTTATTTGCTTTTATCATTGCCAAGGAGCCCAGAAACATTAGCAAGTGGATTATGAACGAGATAACTACTTTCTTATCTCAGGCACCGACTCAGAAGAAAGTTACTATTCCTTTTCTAAATGCGCTATCTCATATTCTGACTACGAACAACATTTGGTACCTATCTGACGACAAGGTGGTGCTTCCTCAGAGATTTGGAAAGGAGCATATGATCAGAATAAGGATTTCCTTCACAGAGGTAACTGGTAAGAAGAAGAAGGGTAATAAAGCTGTTAAGAAACTTGTACCTTCATCATCTAAGGCCCCTAATGAGGCCTAATCCTCTCAGGCTACGACCCCTACTGCCACTACAACTGCTCTTCCATCTTTTACCAATGCTGCCATTCAGACTATTATGGAGAACATTATTCACGATGCATTAGTTCCTCTGATAAATAATGCAAATCAAGTTACAGGTGTCATGAACAATCTTCAAAAGCTCAACATTGATATGATCAAGACTATGACATCTGAAATGGAGAAATTGGCCAAATTCAATTAGGCATGGTTTCAAGCTATGTACGATGTTCAGAATGAGTTAAAGCAAGAAGTCTAATATCTTCAGATGTTTTCGGGATGGATAGGTCTTTAGATGATTTAGGTCTCAAGATGTTTTCTCGGCCTTCTACATCTACGCTCCCGAGGTTGCTCCTTTGGCTGATCCTGTCGGTGTTTCTTAGCCCTTTTCCTCTTAGCCTATTTCTTCAAATGTTCTTCCCTCTGTTGATCCATCTTATGTTCTTCCATGAGCCCTCTACTCTACCTACCTCCTCTTTGAGTGATGACAAAAGGGGAGAGTGATATGAGATTTGAAACGATGATATTTTTTTATATTAATGTTTTGACGTTATGGTTCTTAAGTTATGAGATATGTATGTTAGTACTAACGCTACTTCTGAATTATGTATTTTCCTTGTACTAATGTTTATCAGTTTATCTTATAAATGCAATTATGTTATAATGATCAATCTTGTCTCTTTTCATTTCCTGTGCTATATTGCCTTACTAATCTTAAAACATTTTCAAACTAATTTCAAAATTCTATTAAGTGTTGTCATCATTAAAAAAGGGAGAATGTTAGTTCTTAGAGTTATGATGATAACAAGACTTAGATTATTTAGGTTTTATATTGAAAATGGTTATGTTTTTGAATCAGTAAATAGTGCCTATGTTAAGAGTATACTCGAGTAAGCCCTTATGTTAACTCGAGCATATTCAATCTGACAGTTTGTTTAAGTGTTCACAGAACACTACTCGAGTAAGGGTTCTCGTGACGCCCGTCCTTAATATGCCTTTATTCATCAGAGTATAAGCGCACATGCATCGAAATAGTTTGGACGGCTTATTTGCGGAATAAAACTTTCTCAAAATAACTTGATTGAAAACATGAGGATAAATTTTTCACGATTCAAATCTATCTTATAGTGAGATGTTGATAAAATAATCCAAAAATAGACAAACAATAAACGAATTGATACAAATCACACTACAAAAATCCCTTCTGTTGTATCCCTTACAGCTGCATCTTTCCTCTTGATCTCGATCCACTACCTACCTCTTTGAAGCGATCTGGAGTTCAAATGAATGAACCCCAGGGGTGACAATTAATCTTATATACAAGTATAAAATATATATGACAACATCTCACATGTCAAACATAGAATAATCCGTAGTAAACAAGTCATATCGTAACAGCAGTTAACGACCGAGGACCTTAGTCCTTTAGGACATGCAGCCCTATTTTAGGACACGCAGCCCCAATCCATATCTAGGATACACATGTAAAATTATCTGGTAACATGGTTAGTCATACATGAATACATACATACAAGCTAATAAGATAACAGTTACCCACCTCAAACTTGAATCCTTAACTTTTTCTAAAGGTGCTGGGATCAGTAGAGTTGTCAAAGTATGCCTATAAATGCTTATCACTATCATTAATCACTTGCAACATAATTAACTACGCGAATTATTTTTAGAGGATTAATTAACCCCTAAAAATTTCCTTTCTTGAATAAAGTTGTTTATGCATACTTAAGCGTAATTCGAACCTATGGGGGATGTTAGGTTCGAGATATGGTGTAGATGTGCATGGGAGATGGATAAGTTAAGGGAGATTGTTGGGATTGTGTTTGAGTGCATGGGCTGAGCTAATGTGTTGAGAGTGGTTGCCGAAATAGTGTTTAAGTGTATAGGTTGAGGTGATAAATTAAGAATAGTTACCGGGATAGTGTTTGAGGGTATGAGCTGAGGTAATAAGTTAAGAGTAATTGCCAGGATCGTGTCTGAGTGTATGGGCTGAGGTAATGTGTTGAGAGTGGTTTCCAGGATTGAGTTTGAGTGTATGGGTTGAGGTGATAAGTTAAGAGTAGTTGCTAGGATCATGTTTGAGTGTATGGGCTGAGGTAATATGTTAAGAGTGGTTATCGGGATTGAGTTTTAATGTATGGGTTGACGTGATGAGTTAAGAGTAGTTGCCGAGATCATTTTATAGTGTATAGGTTGAGGTGGTGAGGTTTGAGGGAGATTACTGAGATCGTTTCCCCCATGGTTTCCAAGTGTGTAGTGTTTCATCAATATATCGGCAATACACTGCAAAGCTTTTGGTTTCCAAACATATATGCATACTACTCGTGTTTTCCTTTCCTTATTATGCATATACAATATTGATATATGTATTTTGAAACCAAAAATATATATTTCTTCAACACAGCCCCTAATTTATAGTTTGTGCAGCAAAGAAATTCTTATGGCTTGGTTTCTAGAGTTTACCACTCAAAAGTTACATTCGAAAATTGATAGAAACTAGAAGGAAAATACCCAATGATTTACCTTCAGTTGCTGATCTCGAATGATAAAGGTCCAACTAAAACCAAAACCCCTGCTAGCTCAAAACAGGGAAACATAGATGGTTGAAACTCTCTATCTCTTTCCATGTCCCTCTATATCAGCTCTCTCTTTCACTCTCATTCTTGGTCTCGATTTTGGTTGCGATAAAGTAAGTGAATGAAATTTCAGGAACAACAATTTTATAAGGACCTAAGGTCCGGTCTGACTGGAAGTATTCAGAGGTAAATGGCGTTGAGTTCAAAATGTATGGTGGGGGGTTTGGAGAAGCATGGTGCCACTGATCTTGCGTGTACAGAGAGTGAGATAATCACGCTGGAGAAGTATGGCTAATGGCTGATTTATCGATGTGTTCAATGTCTTTTACGTGTTCAGACCGAAGTGTCCAATGAAGAGAAGAGAAAATTGATTTACTGCATATTGCTTCTGCTGCTGCATTCAAGTAAAATGGGCTGGAGTTTTGTTGTTGGGCTGATCAGCATATATGGAAGTATTTGGGCTTTTGCATTTTGAGATGCAATATTTGTTGGGCTACTTTAAAAATTGTCCCACTTGATCCTCTTCAAGACTCATATTGGCTAATTATTAAAATTAAATCCTTAATTCCATTTAAGGATTTTCCTTCTCAATTCAATTTCTTTTGGCCTTAAAATATTATCTCTAAAGTATTTATGCCAAAGATTGTTCCCTAACTATTTGTCCTTAATTTATGGGAAAAATATGCCTTAAATTCCAATAATTAATTTGATACTTATTTTAGGGCAAATTTCACAATTCAATTTTCCATATAATATTCAAATTCCAAATCCCAAAATTTGGGATGTTACAGGTTTAGTATTACTCGGGTAGTAAATCGATATAACTCCTTGTAACTATATCGGCAATTGTTACTCGAGTATACATTTTGTGTTACTCGACTAATGAAAATCCAGAGCAGAGTTCAGAGTTGCCTATGTCAATACTTGAGCCACAATATTGTCTTACTCAAGTAGGTTACTCGAGTAAGGGCGTCAATCTACCTGAGTAGAAAGCTCATCAGACATATCTTTCATCTCTGCTGAAATGTTACTCGAGTAGATGGTAAGTGCTACTCGAGTAAGCTACTCAAGTAGAGGTAATGTATTACTCGAGTAGACATGCTTTCATCGTTAAATTGTTCTCGTATGAAGTGTACTCGAGTATAGTTTTACTGTTACTCGAGTAAAGAAAATTGTATACTCGAGTATACATGCTTCAATCCTATATTTGCTCTCTGTCTGATCGTTACTCAAGTAATGTTCTTATGCCACTCGAGTAAGGTACTCGAGTATGGGAAAAAGTTACTCGAGCAACAGTGACTAATGTTTTTCACTCACTATATTGTTTTAGCAGAGAACCAATGTTACTCGAGTAATAAGTGTTTGTTACTCAAGTATGCTACTCGAGTAGCGATTTAATACTACTCGAGTAAACACATTGCAGAAGCCATTGTTATGAAATTTCTAAGATTATACTCGAGTAAGAAGATTGGTCTTCTCGAGTATTACTGATCAATAGGCTTCTATCAAAGCATATTTCAAACAGTTACTCGAGTACTATGATATTGCTACTCAAGTACAATTAGTCATCTTCCTGAACGCTTCGCTGTAATGTTAATCGTAAACTTAAATATTTTAGGTTATTATTTGTTTCTACTTAAACCTTGCTCAAACGTATTTATGCTATTACTAACTATTTTGTTGAGTGAATTTCAGATGATTAACGAACGTTTAATATGTCGTGTGTCAGAAGCATTTAATGCTTGAGCCAACAAACAAAATTAAGCCTTGTGGTAGACGAAATCATTCCTTCGAGGCATACTCATTCCGGCAAATATTCTAAATCAACTTCTGAGCACAAGTACATCGATGGTGAATGCATTTAATGAAGCAATGTTTGATTGTAACTAACGGAAACCATCTGTGCCTAACAGAAATTTGAAGAGTCTCGACAGCTACATCAAAGCTTCACAACAGCATTAATGGAAGATGATATAAAAGCTCATCACATTCATTCCACAACCACCGAAACTCTACGCATTCAATTCGACACTGTCGCAATTTACTATTTCATTTACTTTATTTAATATCTTCGGATATTCTTATACTTCAGTGATTATCATTTATCTACTCAGTGAGGAGTTAAACACTTATTTGATTATTTGATTATCTATCAAATCTCAAGGTAGAGGGACCTTTAGTGTGGGTGTACAATTACAACTTGTAAAGGGGAGTGGATTCGAGTGAGAAGTGATCACTTCGAGTACAGTGTATTTAATTGTATATGAGATTAAGAGTTAGTGAAAATCCAAGAGTGTCTGGGGACTAGACGTAGGTCAAGGAGTTAGACTGAACTAATATAATCTCTTTGTGTTCACTTTCTCTATCTCTGTGTCCATGTTTATTGTCCGTTGTTCTTTTCAAAAAAGATTTAGAAATCCCTTATTCATCCCCTCTAAGTGATATTCTATTTTCAAACCCACTTAATTTAGGAGCGTATAAAAAATGGAGCTTGGAGACCTATTAATTTATGTAAGAATGGCCCTTTGATCTCTCACTTGTTTTTGCTGATAATATTGTTTTATTTGTCAAAGCAAACTTGTGTATCAAGTAGCAAAAGTCAACAATTGCCTTGACTTTGTTTTTTTATGGCATCAGGTTTGAAAGTGAATGCTTCCAAGACATGTGTCTTCTTCTCTAAGAATGTGAATCACACAAGAAGGAATGACCTTGGCAATAGTTTGGGCTTCCAAGTAACTTCTGACCTTGGGAAGTATCTTGGAGTACCTCTTCATCATAAGCGGGTCACCAAGTGTAGTTATCAAGCTATTGTAGATAAGGTGCGTAAAAGGCTATTTAGTTGGAAGGGATTTTCTTTGTCCTTGGCAGGGGGATCCATACTAGTATCATCCACCACTTCTGCCATTCCAGGGTATACTATGCAAACAGTTTCCTTGTCTAAAGGAACGTGTGAAGATATTGAAAAGCAGTAAATGAGTTTTTTATGGTGTACAACTCTTGATAAAAGTAAGACACATCTTGTAGCTAGCCTGGGATATTATTTGTAAACCTAAGACGAATTGGGGCTTGGGTTGAAACATCTTCATTGCCAAGACCAAGCTTACATGGTGAAGTTGAGGTGGAACCTTATTAAACGACGTGAGATGATTTATGGGTGAGGGTGTGGTATGTAATTAAATGATAATAATTCAAAAGTAGAACACATGGTTACATGTTATTGAGACCTTGCGAAAATGGATATAAGAAATTTGACATGAGTATTTTCCTTTAAAATATATAGGGGAGGTTCATGTAACACATATTTTAATTTTAAGGGAGGTTTATATACATTTTCAAAATAAAGAGGAGGTTCAGATAGCTTGGGTAAGATATAGGAGTAATTACTTTTACCTACAAACATATATATCCCTTTGTTTGCACGAAAAAAAAAAAAAAAGACTTAAGTTCCTATTGATTCTTGGTCAATTAACATAAGTTGTTACTAATTGGTAGTGTTTGAGGCTTACTGGAAATCTATAAACCACTCTTGCGCCCAGCCATGCATGTTTTGGTAAAATATAAAGTACAATTTGATGCACAAGCATATATAGATAGATTAAAGTCCATACAAATAATTTCCATTAATCATAAAACACACACATATATATACTCCCCTCAGAACAACGAAGTGAATCTTATATTTAGGACATGTACGTGGAGTATATAATTGAAACACCAATAATGATACGGACCCACAATTTGAAACATATGTATAAATATGGACTCACTAATTTGAGTTTTGACTCTGGATTTTGGCAAAATCCAGATTCTTCATTTGAACTACAAAGTGGGTCTTAAATTTAGGACCATAGGAGCATATAATTGAAACACCAATAGTGATACGGACTAACAATTTAAGACATGGATGGATATGGAGTTTCTAAATTGAGTTTTGAGTTTGGATTTTGGCAAACTGTACCATTTTGTGACATTCTATGCGCCAAGCTATGAAGTAGAAATTGGTCCAATGCTAGGATTTGTGGATGAAAAAAACAACCCAATTGGGTTTAAAAGATACAATGATGGAGAGTATGCTGTGGATTACTTGACAAACAAGTTGCGAGGCTAAAAGAGTTTGGATTTTCAGAATCCAAACTCTTTTTGCCTCGCAACTTGTTTGCCAAGTAATCCACAGCATACTCTCCATGATTGTATCTTTTAAACCCAATTGGGTTGTTTTCATCCACAAATCCTGGCATTATAGCTTGGCGCATATAATAACAAAATAGACAGTCTATCTTTCTCTTCATTGGCTACAGCTCTATGCTCTGCACCCTTGTATTTCCCATTTTGTAAGCACCTGCATAATTTCAAATCACATTCATATCTAACACAAAACACTGCTAATATGAATAGAAAAGAGAAACTTTCAATGTTTGGGTCAATACAATGTTTGGTCCATATAATTTACCCTTGTTATGTTTTTTATCTATAGTTTCAAATCATATGTTTTGGTCGATCAAGGGGCAAAATGGTTAAAGTTTCTTTTCTTAATATACTCCCTCAAGTCTTTAATATAAGACATTTACCTAATTTGATTAGATTAAAGAAATTAGTTGAGTTAGTTGATATAATATGTATTTTCTAAAGCACATTAGTCATCTTCCTTAATTCCCTCATTCTGATTCCTCCTTGATTGTTGTTGAGGAAGAATCAATAGGGGTAAATTACGAAAAAATCAACAAATATGAAAGCTATGTCTTATATTTATGACAAAGTTCAACACCTCATTTATATCTTATATTAAAGACCAGAAGAGTAAGTACTAATATTTTAAATGGAAAGAAACTTAAGGGACCATAGCCTAACACTTAAACTGAAATACTATAATTAAGTGTGTGTCCGTGTCTGTGTATCTTACTTCTAGGGTGGGTGTCTCCTTGGTTGATGAAAAGAGCATTTGGATTAGGCAGAGCAGGAATCCATGTGGAGTCCTTAAGAATCTGAAGTCCTACAGGGCTTCCCTTTGCTATTTGAAAAATACTTTTAAGTACTGAATGCATAAAGTAGTACGGGATGCAACATAACCCTTTATTTTATCAAATTGTTGAACTCTAAAAGCGGGTGTATATAATATATGGCATCATTATGTTGGGTTACCTGATCCCTTCTGGCCTGTTCGGCCATAGGTTTGGAAGCCTCTTACTGTGAGGTACAGTTACAAGAGCAAACATGTTGCACCAATCTAGCTTCTGATTCTCTGAGAAAACAAAAGCTTGACCATATCCTTGTACTATCCCAGGAGTCATTGGGTATTTCTTCTTCTCTTCCAAAGGTCTCATGAAAAAGTCCTTGCTTAGCTCTTCTATACTATCTAGAAGTTTCTGAGCAACCCCGTGATTTTTTACCTAATAATACCATCAAATTTCCAAACTTTCAGCTTCAGAAAAAAAAATAAAATAAAAACCAGTACCAATGAGTGTGCAGCTCAGCTAATAATCAGTAGTCTTGTTCAAGTCATGAGTATAAGCATGTTAGGAAAATGAAACTTTTGGGAACTGAATTTTTCCCAAATATGTGTGTTATATAAAAACAAGGCCAGAGGGAGAGATTAATCCCCAAAGAATATTATTTTTATGAGGAAGAGACCTCTGAACTCATAAACCACACTTCACTTGGGAGGTTTTCCGTTGTGAGACTCATGACAATATGCTACAAAGTTGGGTCAAAAACTTGTGAGTTTTGTTGTTCTTGTGATTCTAATCCAACTCAACTGGACTAATTAGATAAAGAATCGAAGGTATATAATGTTAAGGAAGTCCTATAAAATTGGTTTAAGCTGTTTTGCTAAGAAGACAATCCCAATATATAATACCTCTATATCTTAAAATATAATCTAATAATAAATGCTCATGGGAAAAATTAAATTATTATGTACCTGAAAGAATCCCCATTCTTCACAAGTAGCAGAAGTAAGCTTCAGAATTTCTTGGTGGCGTTCTTGTGTGGTTCCTTTGAGAAGCTTTGGGTGGGAATGTCAAGTGGTGTAGTAGTAGAAGTAATAGGTTGTGATTTTTCAGTGACATCTCTCACAAATCTTTGAGGAATATTTGTGGGATTAGTTTTCCTGAGTTCTTAGACATCATCATGTGTCCCACGTTGATGTTAGAAACAAGCACTTTAGCCATGGACACACATAGAGAGAAAATATATATATCTGAAGCTAGAAAAATTTGCATATCTCAGACTGTGAAACCAAGCTTGTATTTATAGTGGAAATGAGTGCATCCTTATCACGCCATGGTTACCTACTTTCATTTTGAAACCCCATGAATTATTTCCTTAAATTTGCATGGGCTTCAATCTCCAAGAAGTTCATTTATTTATTGATACATATTTTTCGACAGGCAAAGTTCATTTATTTATTTGTTTGGTTGTTGTGAGATGTGATGTACAAACAAAACCAAACAAGTATAATATTTTGGGGGAAAAATGTTAATACCTGCTGCTACATAATATACTTTTCACCTGTAAATATATCTTTGAGATAAATGTCTAATTTGCCATGGAAGTTTCGCTAAGAGAGCGCCTAGCACCCGGAAGTTTTTTTGGTATCAAATTTGCCCCAGAAGTATAAAAAAGGTAGCAAATTTGCCCCTCCTAATTTTGACCGTTAAGTTTGACTAAGTGTACACGTGGCATGCCACCTCATCAACCCAATAAAAGTTAAGTATCATTTTTGCCTCGAAAGTTTTTACTGAGAGCAAGTTTGCCCCGGAAGTTTTCACTAAGAAGCAATTTTTCCACGTGTACACTCCATCAAAATTAAGGGAGGGGCAAATTTGCTACCTTTTTCATACTTCCGGGCAAATTTGATACCTTTTTCATACTTCCAGGGTAAATTTGGTACTAAAAAAAACTTTCGGTCTTGGATACTCCCTTAGCAAAACTTCCATGGCAAATTAGGCCTTTAACCCTATATGTTTTAGGCCATTAACAATTAAGATTCCTTTGGATGATGCCTAAGGAATATTCTGAGGATAAGACAAGAGTGGGTTTGCATTAATCCCATATGATCGAATCAATGAGCTGGGAATATGCTCATCCCCTAAACCTATCATTTCGAGATGATGCATGCACTCTTTTTTTTTACAACAACAACAACAAAATTCTTTATTTATTTCTGTTAAATTGTAGTTTTATCCAACACATTGAATTCTTTTTTCAGTAGCATCCTATATCCTAAATTAATTTATTTTATTTTATTATAACAGCCATCAATTTTATTACCAAATCAATGGTAATCAATATCAATATAATATATGTATATAATTGATTCCAAATTAAATCATTGTGTGTCTTACAATGGCTTCGATCTATAATTAACATTCTACAACACTCTACAAAATGTATTTGTGACACAATATTCAGGAAAACACAATACAATTTTATTTTTAAATAAAACCAGAAGTATTCTCCGCCAGCAAAGGATTAATGATCTCCCTCGGGTATTAGACCGAGCAAGGGCAAAAACTATTTTATATGTTTAGTAAATTAATATAATAATTTTTTATAAGATAAAAAAATATAATAGTTGTAAATTGTGTGCGGAGATCATAGTCATTAAATATAAAACCTTAATATTTTAGTAAGACATCATTAAAATAAAACTAATATTTCTTAATTATTTATTGACATTGTCACCATCAAAGCAGTTGGCCACCCAGCAACCAATTAAAATGGTTGGTCAAAATGACAATTTGATCTTTTACATGGACGAAAACAAAATAACATTAATCCCTTGAAGTTTATTTGTAATTTTTGAAACTTAATTGTTGTTGATATTTTTATAGGGTACTTGTTTATAATTTTTAGGGTCTTTTTCATTTTCTTGGTGAACTAACAAGCAAAATAAAATGAATGGTGAACATCACACTGTAGCAGTGCACCATTTAATAGTTTAAAACACTCAGAGCCTTGAGAAGATATATAGTTTAAAGGAAACATTTTCAGCTAAAAAAGGCAAAAATGTCCCTTAATTTTCTTATGGAGAATTTTTTTTTTTTTTTTTTTTTTTTTTTTTTGATACAAGGCGAGGGGAGGGGGAATCGAATCAGGACGTAAGGGGAGATACACATCCCAATACCATTGCACTACAAGGAGTGCTTATGGAGAATTTCTTTGTAATCACCACACACACACTAAAAGAAAACGAGGTTTTATTAATAAAACATAGTTTTAAAATAGTTTATGTCAGCTAAATCAGAACAAAAAGATTTATATCAGAATCACAGCTATCAATGTAAAGTTAGAATCTTATAAATCATATGAGGGGACATAATGCCGGTATTATGCATATAATAATCATGGATCACCGGATCAGCATTTTCCCCTTAATATATATAGACGATGGATGAACATATATTTAAAAATTTAATCTAAAAAAAAAAAAAAAAACCCTTTCTTAGGTGCCAGCCTGTTAGGTACTTATTTAACAAAATATAAAATGTTCTTAAGTTATTCACAGCATATGCTTCCACGTTCTGCCTTCAGAGTGTTTTTGTTTGACGTGAAGCCTTCAGAGGTTGAAGAACCCAACAAAAATATAATAATGAGGATATTATAATAAATAAACGTCCTTGTATAAAAAATTAAATAAATAATAGTCCTCATTATTTTGTTTTTTTGTTTTGCTCAAGATAGTCCTTATTAAATTATTAACAGCATATGCGTCCACGTTCTGCCTTCAGAGGGGTTTTTTGTTTGACCCGAAGCCTTCAGAGGTTGAAGAACCCAACGAAAATATAATAATGAGGATATTATAATAAATAAACGTCCTTGTATAAAAAGTTAAATAAATAAACATCCTGATGATGGCATATTGATTATTAGGAAAATTTAAGAAAAATACAATTTACAATAAAAAAAAAAAAAAAAAAAAGATAAATTGGTGCTACAAATTTAACAAATCTCATATCAGAATTGAAGTGGAAACTTAAGATTTTCATTTCTAGCCAAATGACCAAATTGCCCTGAGCTAAGTTGTGAAATTTGAAACTAAAGTTGTTAAAGTAAAATATGATGATGTTAATATAGATACAAATGTTTTTATTGACGCTTTGAAACTTATGCCCTAAAAATTATCCCTAGTTTTTGGGATATGAAGTTGTAAAACTTGAAAGTGAAGTCATTATTGTAAAATCTAATACCGTTAACATAGATACAAATGTTGCTATTGACCCTTGAGATTTGTGTCCACAAAATTATCTCTGGTTTTTAGGATATAAAGTTGTGAAACATGAAAACAAAGTTGTTAATGTAAAATATAATGTTGTTAATATAGATACGAGATATTTGTTATTTACCTATGAAACTTATGCCCTCAATTCGGGCATTTTGGTCATTTAGTTAGAATTGAAAATCTCAGATTTCTACTTCAGTTTTGACTTAGGTTTTGATAAATTTGCAGCACCAATTTATCTTTTCCTATTTTAAATTGCATCTATGCAATGGCATTTTTGTCGTCAATGGCAGGGTTCAAACAAAGTGAAGCAGTTTCAGCGTTGCATCACCAACTTTAAGCGGACATATTCTCTTTTCATTTAAGTAGACATATTTTATATATATATATATATATAGGGGTTTAAACTTCTCATGTTGCATGAGAAGAAAATTCCTACACACACATGAAATAGTGGGACCTACATGTATATATATATATATATATATATAATGCTAATTATATATATGTGTGTGTGTGTGTGGGGGGTCCCACCATTTTATGTGTGTGTGACATGAGAAAGCACTTCTCCTACAACATGAGAAGTGTTTTTCCCTTATATATATAATGTTGTAGGAGAAGTGCTTTCTCATGTCACACACACATAAAATGGTGGGACCCACACATATATATATATATATATATAATTAGCATTATATATATATGTGGGTCCCATTATTTCATGTGTGTGTAGGAATTTTCTTCTTCTCATGCAACATGAGAAATTTAAACCCCATATATATATATACACACACGTTTGTATGAAATTTAAACGTAGACACTGTTTATGATTTATTAAGTTTTTAACCGTAATAAATAATATAGTAGTTTTTATTAATTTTCCTTTCTCCGCCCCCTCATTTAAGTTTTACTAGGATTTGATTAAAAAAAACAAACAAACAAAAAGTTAAGATTTGATTTATCGAATTTAAGACTAGACTTGGTAATTTCTAGGAAAAGATCCCTCATAAAGATCATTACAAATGCTAAATGAAATTGTTGGAGAAGTGTGAATACAGCGGCTGTCCTTTTTCAAATTATAAGGAAATTACGGAAATGACCGTCTACAAAAGAAAAAAAAAAGATTGAAATAGAGAGATAGAAAGTGGCGAGAGTGTAAGGGCCCGTTTGGTTCAAAGAATTTGGGGGAAGGAAAGGAACTTTGAGGAGGAAAGGAACTTAAAGGAAGAGAAATGAAGATTTGAAAGATGAGGGAAGATGGCTTGAGTTATTTGGTAAGAAGAAAATGAAGGGTGGGTAGTTGGTAAAGAATTAGGAAATGTCTATTTTACCCTCAAAAGAAATTAATTGAAAATAAAAAAGAAAAATATTTTTTTTGCTAAAATATATTTTTTTTTAAAAAAATTATTGTTAAGTTCGAACTTTTGGAAAAAAAAATTTCGCCAAATTCAAACTTTCCCGCCAAATTTGAACTTTCCCGCCAAGTTTGAACTTCCCGCCAAAATTTGAATTTCAGGGGTAAATCTGTCCAAAAAAGTGAATAGTGACGTGGGAACTTGAGATCCCACCAAAACTTCCTGCCAAAATTTGAATTTCAGGGGTAAATCTGTCCAAAAAAGTGAATAGTGACGTGGGAACTTGAGATCCCACCAATTTTGGTGGGAACCCAAGTTCCCACATATGTGAAAGAGTCATGGGCCCGGTATGGGCCGTGAACTTGGGTTCCCGGGAACTTGACACACCAAACAAGTTTTTGGCGGAACTCGTTAAGTTCCCATTCCCTCTCCCAAGTTCTTTGACCTAAACGGGCCCTAAGAAATGTCTCATGTGGCTGCGATAAATATATATGATTTAATAATTAATGAAGGGACGAAATGATTTTTGGGAAGAGGTTTCTTGACCGCTTGATGGGAGCAGTCATATCCATAGGATGTACATGTCTTTTAGATACATAAGTTATTTAAAAGATAGAAACTTATCCGTTCACTCTCTGACCATAAGAGACGCCTCTAGTTTTCCATCAAGAAGAGAGAGCGTGTAATGAAGGGTAAAGAGAATGATAAAGGTTTCAATTATCGTGCCGCAAGTCACATATTATAAAGTATCGATTCCGCAATTATGGATAAAGGTTAGTGCATCTTGACTTAAACATGTAGTGTTGTGAAAATCATGAGTTCTTAAGATCCTTGTTCATGTTCTTATTACTTGATATTTGAGCATGAAATTATAAAAAAACTGTAAATGGAGCTATATACCCAAGAGGGGGTGAATTGGGTATTTTAAAAACTTTTCGAGAATATGCTCTGTTTTGAAGTAATGAAATCGAGATAAAACGGAGGAGGTAGGGAAGGAAAGCTTGCACAAGAGAAATTATCCTGGTTCGGTCTTATCTTTGACCTACATCCAGTCCCAAGCCACACTTGGGATTTTCAATCCACTATACTCACAAACCGATTACACACTCGTACTCAAGAGTAGTTCTCTCTCTAGAACTCACTCCCCCTTACAAGTTGTAATCAATACACCCAACCACCAAGTCCCCCGACTTGTGGTTATCTCAATCAATAAATGATTTACGATTGAACTCTCTCACGGAAAGCGAGATAAAATGAACACGAAGTACAAGTATCGATTGATACAATATAAGTGAAAGCCGAACACAATAAATGAAACTTAGTAAATTTTCGCTCTCGTAGGTGTATCGCTTGAGAAGAAGTTAATGCACTCTATTTATAGGTAGAGAACATTAAATGACCGTTGAATGATGAATCCAACCGTTGTAGGTGATTAGCATTAAGTCTGGTCATCTTCTCTCTCTAAACTCCAACTAATCCAAGTGCTAATATGACCTGAGGTGGAACTCTGAGGATTCGCCCGTTGGAGAAGAGTTTACTTGATGAAGAAAGCATTCTTGACCGTTGAGAATGCGTGCTCAGATGGATTATCCAAAAGAAGGTTGATTTGCGAAAGTGCATTAAATGCACCGTACACTTTTTGCTTTATGGCTTTGACCTTCAATAATCTTCATCTGTGCTAACTGAAATTCGCTCAACAAACTTGTTAAACATAGTTGGGTTCATAGGTGAATGATTCATGAAAGCAATTAGAACAAACAAGAGTGATATGCAAATTCGTATAATTCAAAAATTGGTTTCAGCGTTGGTTACTCGAGTAAGTTCTTCATTACTCGAGTAAGTCACTTGTGTGAGAGAGTCTTTACGCAATATCCAAAAGGATGCTCGAGTAAGCAACTTCCGAAGCAAACCATCGAGACTTGAACTTTTGAAACCAAAGTCTTTACTCGAGTAAGTTAGTGGTTTACTCGAGTAAGAAACTATTTGCTTGAAAACTCAAAGTAAGATGCCTCTTTCTTGGAGTAAACAAATTCATACTTGGAGTAAGCACGAACATGAGTTAAGTTGAAAATCATTTTAAGAGTTCTTTACTCGAGTATGAAAACTCTTACTCGAGTATGCACGAGTTTAGAAAAACTTGGGAGCTTTCTGTAAGACCCTTTACTTGAATAAGTCAATGTTTACTCGAGTATGCACTCAAGTCCAAAAGTTCATTTGCTCTCGGTAAGTCCAATACTCGAGTATAGAAATCTATACTCCAGTATTGATTTAACTTGTAAAGATTGGTTGCTCTCTGGATGGCCTTTACTCGAGTATGTCATCTCTTTACTCGAGTAAGTACCTTTTGTAAAACGCATTTGCTTTCTGGATGACCTTTACTCGAGTATGTCATCTCTTTACTCGAGTAAGTACGTGTAAAATTCAATTAGGCAATCCTTTAATAGTCCTATACTCGAGTAAGCATTCCTTTACTCGAGTAAACAACTCGATAACTGGTTTTACACGAGATCTTGCAAAAACTTCAACACATGTTTACAATTGTTGTTAATCATCAAAACACATTGAGAACTAACATTCTCCCCTTTTTTGATGATGACAACACTTGTAAATGATCTTTTTAAATAATTTGAAAGATGAAGTTCCTTTGAATTGAAGTTTTTCAAATATTAGTGCAAAATGGTCAAAAATCATTTGAATATGCTTGTTAATCTGTAATACTCGAGAGAATGGCAGCAAATATGCATTTGAACACATAAACAACTGATAATATAATCATTAAGCAAACTCCATACAATGTTTCACTGATATCAGAAATGACAAATATTCTGATAACACTGATATCAGAGAATAAACAAAATATAATGAAAAAAAACATGCTAGACACTACAACCTAGACCCTATACCCTATACATCTTTCTCTTCTCCCCCTTTGTCATCATCAACATACTCGGGATCAAGGATAACAAGAGGAGGGGACCGAGAGGACCATGGCGGTGGATGGATCAAAGGTAGGGTCCCGGTGAGCTGCATAAGGAGAAGGTGTGGGGAATTTCTCAGTAGATGGAGTAGATGGAGATGGAAATGGGTCAGGTAGGATCTCCGTGGTGGGAGTGATAGGAGAAGATGGAATTTCAGGGGTAGGAGTGGAAGTGGTGTGAGGTGGACTGGGAAATGAAAAGGTAGGTGAGGAAGGTGGGGAAAGGTGAGTCTCTGGTGGCTGGGTCTCTGGAACAGGAGAGGATGAGGATGGACAGGTTGTGAACCCAAATGTAGCCGAGGATGAAGAACCAAGGTCAAAGTCTTTGGATCAACTTGTTGACCTTGTCCCGGCCTCGAAGCAATATCCATGATAGAACCAATCCGAGAATCCAAGTCGATGCACTAATCAAAAATCTCATCCTGCTTCTTTTCAGTGTCATTCTTGAGTTTGTCCAACTTTGTGATAACCTCATTCGACCAAAGAATCACCTCATTTAGACCAATCTTGAGATCAGCTCCTAGCTTGCCAAATTCAAATTGCATTCGACAAAGTGAGAAGCAATGGAAGTGTCCACGATGGCTTTAACTCTAGCCTCAAAATCCGGTGGAGGAGGAGGAGCGGATCGAGCCTCGTGCGCAACCGAGTGAGATGCACGGGCCGAGATCTCGAGGAGCCCTTGACCGACCGGATCCTTCCGTTCAAGGTTTATCTGCATAAACTTAAGCTGAGTCTTGCCAAAGGATGGGATATACTTCATTGACTCAGGAGGGCCCACATACCATATCTTATGGTAAAATAAGATCAAGGACACCAGAGAAGCGAAGGGCATATAAGATCCTTTTGGGAGGTGAACTTGAAGTTGCTCATTTCCTTGAAGACCCACCGCCCAATATTGAAAGGATGTTGCTTGATAAAGGCGGTGAAAAGTGGTAATCCTTCTTCGTGAAATGTGAATAGCTACCTCCCTTCGGACAAAATTCCTCGTATACACAAACCAAAGTACACGGTGCAAGTTAGGCATTGCATATGGTTTAAAGGATAAATGAGCTCTCGATCATCCGGTACGTCTTGAGTGAGTAAAAGTGTCCTATACACCTCTTCATTGCTATATCGTGGTGTAGAAGCCTGCGGGGGATTAACAACCTTCAATATCCGGTTGAGGATGGCGCGAGAAATGGTGAAAGTGACTCCCCGCACGATGTGGTGAGCCTTTCTTCAATGGCTTTGTCCTCTGAGTCCAGGATGTGATCAATCTTCATGTTGAAATAGAACATTCTCACCAACTCCGGAAAGTAGGCGGCCTCGATGGAAACAAAGGAGTCATAAGGTCGAGCCACGGCGATAGATCAACATTGCATTCCCGGTGAACTTGTTCTAGATTGATCGAGACAACGGGACAAAATCCTCGGGTTGAGTATTGCTCTCGAACATGGCATTGTGACCGGGAGGAAGTGGAACCGAGGTGACTTTGAAACCGGGGAGCGGATCCTTGTGAAGTTTAATCTCTTCAACCGCATTTTCGATGAAAGATGAAACACCTTCGTGCTCATTCTCTTCGGTTCAGTCGATGAGGAGCCCGTAACTTCTACCGTAGAAAGAGACCCGAAGCGGGGATGGCCCTCTTGGTCCGCGCCTTTACGTGAACAACGGTTCTTTGTCTTTTGGCTTGGCTTGACTCGGCCGTCTGCTTTCTTTTTGTGGCTGAGGAAGGAACCGGGTCCTTTGACGTCGAATCCCCTCTCTTGGGGTTCGAGGATGGATTATCTTCAATCACAACACCCACTCCGGGGATTCTTGTATCAATGCCTCTCTGCAACTTCTTTGGAATCGTTTTGGACCTTGGAGCTCGTGGAGGCATCGGTTGAGAGGATTGAGAAGCTTCCTTAGACATTTGAGCGTTTAGGGTTCGACGAAAATGAGGTTAGGAAGAATTAGACGAGGTTTGGTGAAGATTGGAGAGGAATGGTGAATGATTATGACGATTACAGAAGAAGAAGAAGAGAGAAAGACGCGTCTCCTAGGTCTTTACTGGAGTAAAGGTGCGAGTATGTAAGAACACGTCGTTTCAGTATATATAGATAGACGCCTATACTCGAGTAAGTTCTTGCTTACTCGAGTAAACAATACTTTCATTTACATACTCGAGTGAAGAAGGGAGTATATTGACTGGACTTCAAAAATGTCGCGTGAATTTTGAAATATCGATGGACATACTCGAGTAAGTTACTAACATACTCGAGTAAGTTTCGTCATACCTTCGGGTTTGGTCTCTGTCTGTCTATACTCGAGTAAATCTCTACATACTTGAGTAAACATTCCTCTGTTCTCAGCAATGTGCTTTCTGCCTCTTGAATACTCGAGTAACCACTTCCATACTCGAGTAAAGCATTTCTGAACTTCTTAATTTGCTTTCTACATCGTGTTTACTCGAGTACCATGTACTCTACTCGAGTAAGATATCTCTGAATCATCAGAAAACCCTGCAAAAACAATTTCTATACACTCCGATGCTTAAGTTAGTAAGGATTAATCATCAAACACACAACTAACATTAAATTGGATGAGAAATGCTTACAATTCATTGGGATTTACCATTCCCAATTCTCTCCTTATGAAATTAAAAGGTTCTTTGGCTAGAGGCTTTGTGAAGATGTCGGCAAGTTGAAGATGAGTTGGGATGAACATTACTTTGACATCTCTTTTCTGGACATGATCCCGAATAAAGTGATGCCTCACATCAATATGCTTGGTCCGAGTGTGTTGAACTGGATTCTTGGCCAAGCTTATTGTGCTTGTGTTGTCACACAATATTGGGATCTCCCTCAAGTGGACTCCCAAGTCGCAAGTTGTTGTTTCAACCATAGCACTTGAGCACAACAACTTGAGGCAGCCCATATTCAGCTTCGGTAGAGGACACGGCCACGAGATGTTTGCTTCTTGTTGAACCAAGAGACAAGTGAGTTGCCAAAGAATTCGCATTGGCCACTTGTGCTCTTTCTATCTGTCTTGTAGCCGGCATGATCCGAATCTGAGTATGCCACTAAGTGTTCCGGTTGACCTTTGGGAAACCATAGTCCAAGAGTCTTCGTGTCTGAGAGATATCTGAATATCCTCTTCACATGTTCAGCATGGGACTCTTTTGGAGCGGATTGGAACCTTGCACACATCCCAACACCGAATTGGATGTCCGGCGACTGTGTGAGATAGAGTAGTGATCCAATCATTCCTCTATACTTTGTGATGTTGAAATCTTTGCCCTTCTCATCAGCATCCAATGAAGCGGTTGAGCTCATAGGAGTGTCGGCTCCGTTGCATTGGTCCATCCCAAATTTCTTCAAGAAATCATTCAGATATTTGGTTTGGGAAACAAATATCCCATCTTTTCTTTGCTTGATTTGCAATCCAAGAAAGTAGTTGAGCTCTCCCATCATGGACATCTCAAACTCTCCCCGCATAGTCTTTGAAAATTCTTCACACAAAGCATCATTAGAAACACCAAATATAATATCATCCACATATATTTGAACCATTAAAATTTCATTAAGCTTGTTACTCTTTATGAAGAGAGTTGTATCTCGCTTTTCCTCTAACAAAGCCTTGATCAAGAAGGAATTTGCTTAATCGCTCATACCAAGCTCTAGGAGCTTGTTTCAGGCCATATAGGGCCTTCTTGAGACGATACACATGATCTGGACAATGTTCATTTTCAAAACCAGGAGGTTGTTCTACATAAACTTCCTCTTGTATAAAACCATTCGAGAAAAGCACTTTTCACATCCATTTGATATAGTTTAAAACCTTTTACACATGCAAAGGCTAGAAGTACTCTTATGGCTTCCAATCTTGCCACTGGAGCATAAGTTTCTTCATAATCAATTCCTTCTTCTTGATTATAGCCTTTGGCAACCAATCTTGCCTTGTTGCGGACAATGATTGCGTACTCATCACGTTTGTTCTTGAATACCCATTTGGTGCCAATGACCGGATGGTCTCTCGGGCCTAGGTACCAAATCCCAAACTTGATTTCTATCAAATTGATGTAACTCCTCTTGCATTGCTAACACCCAATCATTATCCGAAAGGGCTTCATCAATCTTAGAGGGTTCTATATGAGATATAAATGCGAGAGAAGGTTACTTCATTCAAAGTACTATTTCTGGTTCTTACTCCCTGATTAATATCACCTATAACTTGGTCTAAAGGATGATTTCTAATAAATTTCCAAGCTCTAGGTTGAGTCTGATCAAGATTTTCAATATTGTTTTGGGGATCAGCCTCAAAACATTTTCGGGACTTTCAATAGAAGCGAGGAGTAGTTTTTGAAAAGAATTGATTTTTGAAAACATTTTCTTCTTCATTGTCCAAGGCTTCATCGATTTGGATTCACGAGAAAACAACATGTATTGATTCTTCAACAATACGAGTGCGAGTATTAAAGACTCTATAAGCTCTACTCCTATTTGAATAACCAATGAAGATACCTATATCGCTTTGGAATCGAATTTACCAAGATTCTCTTTACCATTATTGTGCACATAGCACTTGCATCCAAAGACGTGTAGGTGGCTGAGATTTGGCTTCCTTCCCTTGTAGAGTTCATATGGGGTCTTGTTCAGCTTCTTCCTCAAATAGGCTCGGTTGGAGATGTAGCAAGCCGTACTCATTGCGTCAGCCCAAAACACTTGAGAAGTGTTGTTTTCATTCAACATTGCCCTTGCCATCTCAGTGAGGACTCTATTCTTTCTCTCAACAACACCGTTTTGTTGAGGAGTCCTTGAGCGAGAAATTGTGATCGATCCCCATATTGTCACGAGAACTCGCGAAGGTGTTGTTTTCAAATTCGCCACCATGATCGGTCCTTATACACGAAATTGCGAAGCCTTTCTCGTTCGGACCTTTTTGGCAAAGGTAACAAACTGATCAAACGTTTCATCTTTAGATGACAAAAATATTGTCCAAGCAAATCTAGAGTAATCATCAACTATGACCAAAGTGTAAAGATTTCCACCAAGACTTTTTACTCTAGCCGGTCCAACTAGATCCATATGAAGTAATTGAAGAGGTCTACTAGTTGAAATCTCATTTTTTGCTTTAAAAGAAGATTTGGTTTGTTTTCCTTTTTGACAAGCATCACATACTATATCATTTTTGAAATTCAATCTAGGAATACCAATGACCAAATCCTTTTTCAGCAACTTGTCAAGTTGAAACATATTAACATGAGCTAATCGTTTATGCCATAGCCAACTCTCATTCAAGTTACTAACAAAACAATTTTCAGAAACTGAAGCATTGCTAGAGAGATTAAGGGTATAACAATTTCCATCTCTAGGTGCTCTAAATAAGGCTTTAGTTTTTAAATCATCAATGGAGATTAAGTCTTTTCTAACAATCAAGCATTCATTTGAATCAAAGATAACTAGGTTACCCTTGTCGGTGCTTTGGCTCACACTTAGGAGGTTGTGACACAATCCTTCTACTAGGTAGACATCTTTGATGAGAGGACCTTCATTGTTTCCTATCTCACCAATTCCAGCAATTTTTCCCGATTGGTCTCCTCCAAATGTGACTCTACCACCATCCTTTGATTTGATTGAAAGGAATTTAGATTCATCTCCGGTCATGTGTCTTGAGCACCCACTATCAATGTACCACTTGTTGGGTCTTGATGCTCTAAGACAAACCTGCAATTCACAAAGGATCAAGCCTTAGGTACCCATCTTTTCTTGGGTCCTTTGGAGTTAGTTTTGACCTTAGGAACATAAGTTCCTTTCGGTACCCATTGATAATTTCCTACGAGGCTTAATTTTTCTTTCTTTTCTATGAAAGCAAGATGAAGTAGAATGACCCTTCTTATTACGGTAATTGCAATGTGCAAAGGGATTTGAAGAGTGAACTGATTTTGTGAAATAGTTCATGTACGTTTTTTGACCACTCTTCTTCTTGCCTTTCTTCTTATCAAAATGCAAAATGTCTTAGTAACCAATGCCCGATCTATCATTTATAAAACGTTGTTGTTTCAAAATGACATTGAGCATTTCACTTCCTCTAGTGAATTTCTCAAGTGCCTTTGTAAGATATGAATTCTTTTTCTTCAGATCGGACAATCTTTACAAATAGTATTTTCTCAAGAAGACAATTTTTCAACTTGAGATTCAAGAGTAAGATTTGCTTTTTTTTGTTTGAAATATTTTTCAGCAAGCTTTTCAAATTCAAATTGCACGAGTCATATACTCATCGAACAGATCATCATAAGGAGGTTTGCAATCATATACCTCTTCAAGTTTAGCACGTTGCTCTTCTTCTTCAAAGCAACTAGGCATATATTTGCTTTTTCTTCCTCATCCTCATCATCTTCATCGGATGAGCTTTGTCACCCCAAATGCCGGAGACATAAGCTTTCTTCTTGTATTTGCTGAACTTCTTCTTTTCTTTGTCTTTGTTGTTCAGTTGTGGGCATTCGGACTTGATGTGACCAGGCTTTTGACATTCGTAGCGGATGACCGGCTTCTTTGCCTCATAGCCGGAGCTATCCTTGTGGAATTTCTTGAAGCCTTGGTCCTTCTTGTAGAATTTCTTGAATCTACGAACCATCATGCCTATTTCCTCATCTTCGTCTACATTTTCATTTTCCTCATCTAAATCTTTAACTTCTCTTGTAAACTTGAGGGCAATTCCTTTGTTTTTGCCATGAACTTCATCAAGTCCCTTCTTGAATTTGAGTTTAGCCTCATACTCAAAGAGACCGCCGAATAGAGCATTCATCGACGTCATTGACTCTCCTCGAGCCTCTTGATAGCCAGCCGTGACCTTTGCTTCCCATTCCTTGTTAAGGATATTCAAGATCTTCCTTACTTGGACTGGTTGGTCATATTCTTTTCCCAAGGCAGCAAGTTGATTGATGAGATGGGTGAACCTCAGCTGGAACTCACCAATGGATTCACCATGCTTCATTCGTAGAAGATCATATTCGGTCATAAGAGTGTTGACTCTGTTTTGCTTTACTCCAGCTGTTCCTTCATGAGCTACTTCTAGAGCATCCCACATGGCCTTAGCAGATGATAAGGTGCAAATACGAAAGTATTCTTGTTGACTTAGAGCACTTTGGAGTAGTAACACAGCCTTGCTGTTGAGTGTGACATTTCTTCTGTCATTATCATCATATTCTTCTTCTAGCTTAGGAACTCTTACTCCATCTTCAAGGGTTGATGGTGCATAGTCTCCTCTTTCAAATACTCTCCGAGGCCATACTGTTGCCATGACGAAAACTTTGAATTTTGCTTTCCGAAAGGAGTAATGCTCTCCATTGAAGCCGGGTGGTCTGTTGATAGAAGCTCCATCAGGTAAGATACCTTCCATAATGATCCTTCTCGAGTTGTTAAGCTTTTAAGAGAAGACCTTGCTCTGATACCAAATGTAAATGGAGCTATATACCCAAGAGGGGGTGAATTGGGTATTTTAAAAACTTTTCAGAATATGCTCTGTTTTGAAGTAATGAAATCGAGATAAACGGAGAGAGGTCGGGAAGGAAAGCTTGCACAAGAGAAATTATCCTGGTTCGGTCTTATCTTTGACCTACATCCAAATCCCCAAGCCACACTTGGGATTTTCAATCCACTATACTCACAAACCGATTACACACTCGTACTCAAGAGTAGTTCTCTCTCTAGAACTCACTCCCCCTTACAAGTTGTAATCAATACACCCAACCACCAAGTCCCCCGACTTGTGGTTATCTCAATCAATAAATGATTTACAGATTGAACTCTCTCACGAAAGCGAGATAAAATGAACAACTGAAGTACAAGTATCGATTGATACAATATAAGTGAAAGCTGAACACAATAAATGAAACTTAGTAAATTTTCGCTCTCGGTAGGTGTATCGGCTTGAGAAGAAGTTAATGCACTCTATTTATAGGTAGAGAACATTAAATGACCGTTGAATGATGAATCCAACCGTTGTAGGTGATTAGCATTAAGTCCGGTCATCTTCTCTCTCTAAACTCCAACTAATCCAAGTGCTAATATGACTGAGGTGGAACTCGAGGATTTGCTCGTTGGAGAAGAGTTTACTTGATGAAGAAAGCATTCTTGACCGTTGAGAATGCGTGCTCGGATGGATTATCCAAAAGAAGGTTGATTTGCGAAGTGCATTAAATGCACCGTACACTTTTTGCTTTATGGCTTTGACCTTCAATAATCTTCATCTCGTGCTAACGAAATTCGCTCAACAAACTTGTTAAACATAGTTGGGTTCATAGGTGAATGATTCATGAAAGCAATTAGAACAAACAAGAGTGATATGCAAATTCGTATAATTCAAAAATTGGTTTCAGCGTTGGTTACTCGAGTAAGTTCTTCATTACTCGAGTAAGTCACTGTGTGAGAGAGTCTTTACTGCAATATCCAAAAGGATACTCGAGTAAGCAACTTCCAGAAGCAAACCATCGAGACTTGAACTTTTGAAACCAAAGTCTTTACTCGAGTAAGTTAGTGGTTTACTCGAGTAAGAAACTATTTGCTTGAAAACTCAAAGTAAGATGCCTCTTTACTTGGAGTAAACAAATTCATACTTGGAGTAAGCACGAACATGAGTTAAGTTGAAAATCATTTTAAGAGTTCTTTACTCGAGTATGAAAACTCTTACTCGAGTATGCACGAGTTTAGAAAAACTTGGGAGCTTTACGTAAGACCCTTTACTCGAGTAAGTCAATGTTTACTCGAGTATGCACTCAAGTCCAAAAGTTCATTTGCTCTCGGTAAGTCCAATACTCGAGTATAGAAATCTATACTCCGGTATTGATTTAACTTGTAAAGATTGGTTGCTCTGGATGGCCTTTACTCGAGTATGTCATCTCTTTACTCGAGTAAGTACCTTTTGTAAAACGCATTTGCTTTCTGGATGACCTTTACTCGAGTATATCATCTCTTTACTCGAGTAAGTACGTGTAAAATTCAATTAGGCAATCCTTTAATAGTCCTATACTCGAGTAAGCATTCCTTTACTCGAGTAAACAACTGATAACTGGTTTTACACAGATCTTGCAAAAACTTCAACACATGTTTACAATTGTTGTTAATCATCAAAACACATTGAGAACTAACAAAAACTCACAGAGAGTTGAGGAGCAAGAGGAGGGTCTTAGGGGTGGAGGCATCAAAAGGGAGTGATGTAAGTAAATTTTGAGAGCACAATATTTTTCTCGTTATCACGTGATCTTGACAATGGCGTTCTTGATCTTAAATTGATGGGTGTGTTTGGTGGGGAGTTGTGCTTTTAGCTTGGATGATGGTGCACGTTGATGAATGAAGGAGGTAGGAGATTGAAGTTGGAATGCCGATTGTAAAGTTGAACGTTGTGACCTCAATTTGTTAACTTCATTGATATCAGTATATTGTTGAGTGATTGGGAGGGTGATCAAAGGGCCGAGAGTTGTAGGGGAAATCGAAGAAGGCATTCATTAGTGTTGGGTAATTTTCTAAAGTGAACTTGTCGTTTTTAAATATAAACTTGGTAAACACATGTCTAATGTGAGAATTCTTGCAAGCTTATATTCTTATTTTCTCAGGTGGTCATTTCCTTAAGTAAATTTGTCATTTTGGTAAGACATCATTAAAATAAGAAAAATATTTCTTAATTATTTATTGACATTGTCACCATCAAAGCAGTTGGCCACCCAGCAACCAATCAAAATGGTTGGTTAAAATGATAATATGATCTTTTACATGGATGAAAACAAAATAACAATAATCCCTTGAATTTTATTTTTGAAACGTAATTGTTGTTGATTTTTTATAGGATACTTGTTTATAATTTTTAGGGTCTTTTTTATTTTCTCGGTGAATTAACAAGAAAAATAAAATGAATGGTGAACATCATGCTGTAGCAATTCACCATTTAATAGTTTTCAGCTAAAAAAAAGACAAAAATGTCCCTTAATTTTCTTATGGAGAATTTCTTTGTAATCACCACACACACAAAATGAAAAGGAGGTTTTATTAATAAAAAATGGTTGAAAGCACATATTCAAAAACTAGTAGTTGGAGTTATAAGAGATAAAAATAGTTTTAAATTATTTTATGTCAGCTGAATCAAAACAAAAAGATTTATATCAGAATCACAACTCTCAATGTAAAGTTAAAATCTTATAAATTCATACGATAAAACATAACGCGGTACAATGCATATAATAATCATGGATCACCGGATCCCCTTAATATAGACGATTGATGAACATATATTTAAAAATTAAATATAAACAAAAATACCTTAGGTGGTAGCCTGTTAGGTGCTTATTTAACCAAAAATAAACTGTTATTAAATTAGTCACAGCATATGCTTCAACGTTCTGCCGTCAGAGGGTTTTTTTTTTTTTTTTTGTTTGACCAGAAGCCTTCAGAAGTTGATGAAGAACCCAACAAAAATAAAATAATGAGGATATTATAATAAATAAACGTCCTTGTATAAAACATTAAATAAATAAACTTCTTGATGATGGCGTATTGATTATTAGGACAATTTCAGAAAAACACAATTAACAATATAAAAAAGATAAATTGGTGCTGCGATTTTCTCAAATTTCAGGTCAAAATTGAAATAGGAATATGTGATTTCTATTTCTGGCTAAATGACCAAATTACCTTGAGTTAAGTTGTGAAACATGAGAGTGAAGTCATTAATATAAAATATGATGTTGTTATTACAGATCAGATGTTGTTATTGACCCTGAAATTTGTGCCGTCAAAATTATACCTATTTTTTGGGATATGAAGTTGTAAAACATGAAAGTGTTGTCGTTAATATAAAATCTGATATTGCTAATTTAGATACAAATGTTGTTATTGACCCTTGAAACTGAAACTTCTTCGCTCAAATTTATTCCTAGTTTTTAGGATATGAAGTCGTTAATTTAAAATATGATGCCGTTAATATTATTGATACAGATGTTTGTTATTGACCTCTAAAACTTATACGTACCCTCAATTTAGAGCATTTTAGTCATTTAGTCAAAAATGGAAATCTCATATTCCTACTTTAGTTTTGACTTAAGATTTGATAAATTTGCAGCACTAATTTGTCTTTCTCATTTTAATTGTATTTATCTGGAATTTTCCCTTAATTATTTATATTTTTTGGTAAACATTTGTTGATTATATCTATGCAATGGCGTTTTTGTCATCAATGGCAGGGTTCAACAAATTGAAGCAGTTTGAGCGTCGCATCACCAACTTTAAGCAGACATATTCTCCTTTCATTTAAGTAGATATATATATAGACACACACACGTATGTATGAAATTTAAAGGTAGACTCTGTTTATGATTTATAACTAAGTTTATAATCGTAATAAATAATATACTTTTTATTAATTTCCCTTTCTCCGCCCGCTTCTTTAAGTTTTGGTAGGATTTGATTTAAAAAAACAAAAGTTTAAGATTTGATTTATCAAATTTAAGACGAGACATGGTAGGAAAAAATCCCACCTAAAGATCATTACAAATGCTAAATTGTTATAAATATAACAATATATCTGAGATAAGAGATAGAGAACAAGAACAAGAGAATAGAGAAGAGAGAAAGAGGAGTGTAATTCTTATTTCAGTGTGTCTCAAATACATAACATATGTCTTCTATTTATAGGCACAACTCTCTAATCTACAATTAATATGATTCCATAATCATAGTGATTAATGGGTGAGAATAGGAAACTATGGAGAATAGGAAATAATGGGAGATATGAACATCCACAAATATAATATTCATAACACTCCCCCTTGGATGTCCATTATGAATGTGTCTCATTAAAAACTTCAACTAGGAAAAACCCAATGGGATAAAAACCCAGCCAAAGAAAAGAGTACATCTTTTATTGATACACTTCTCAATGCTGCCTCATTAAAAACCTTTCCAGGAAAACCTAGTGGGACAAAACCTAGATAAGGGAAAAAGAGTACAACATGTATCGACTCCCCCTTTGGATGACATCAGTTTTACTCCCCCAGATGACAACATTAATATTACTCCTTCGATGTCAACATTGCTTTCAATGTCTTTGTGTTGCCGAAGAACTATATCTTGATGATAGCATGATACATTAGTACTCCAGTAGCACTAAGATATGGTACTTCTGGACCAAGTAGTTCTTCAACAATTAATTTCCTTTTGAAGCTCTTCAAGAGTTCTAATGATGTTGATATCATTAACATGAATAGCAATTATAACAAATTTATTTCTATGTCTTTTCATAAAGATGCATTGGCGTATTGGGTTATTTGTATACCCTTATTTCCATTAGATATTCCTTGAGACGATTATATCACATGCACTCTAATTGCTTCAAGTTATACAGAAACTTATGTAATTTAATTGAATATTGTTCTCGAGAATTTGAATTAGATGTTTCTGACATCGTGAGTCCTTCAGGGACATGTACTTCTGACACCTTCAATCCTTCAGGGACTTGTGCTTTTGGCACATTGAATCCTTTGGGGACATATGCTTCTGGCACCTTGAGTCCTTCAGGGACTTGTGCTTCCAGCACATTACCTCTTTCACGAAAATGTGCTTCTGGCACTTTAAGTCCTTCAAGGATTTGTGCTTCTGGTACATTAAGTCCTTCAGGGACATGTGCTTCTAGCACCTTGACTCCTTCAGGGACTTGTGCTTTTGGCACATCGAGTCCTTCAAGGACATGTGCTTCTGGCATCTTGAGTCCTTCAGGGACTTGTGCTTGTGGCACATTAAATCCTTCGGGGACATGTGCTTCTGGCACCTTGAGTTCTTCAGGGACTTGTGCTTCTGGCACATTAAATCCTTCAGGGACATGTGCTTCTGGCATCTTGAGTCCTTCAGGGACTTGTGCTTTTGGCACATTAAATCCTTCAGGGACATGTGCTTCGGCACCTTGAGTTCTTCGGGGACTTGTGCTTCGGCACATTAAATCCTTCGAGGACATGTGCTTCGGCACCTTGAGTCCTTCGGGGACTTGTGCTTCGGCACATTAAGTCCTTCAGGGACATGTGCTTCTGGCACCTTGGATCCTTCAGGGACTTGTGGTTCTAGCACATTAAGTCCTTCTGGGACATGTGCTTCTAGCAGCTTGACTCCTTTGAAGATTCATATGCAATCTTCATAGTTTAGTAAGTCATATGCATATGCTATATAACGATATCAAATAGACGCATAATTTATCATTCATAAACTGCCAGATTTATCGTATCCACCACGAAATCATATATCCCAATTTGGACTTCAAGTCCTTAATTATCATAGTATATATTTGCGTCATTCTCAATTTCACTCATCCTCTTGGCCAATAATCTTTATATAATATCCTCATTTGATCACGTGATATCCTCATCAAAATTGTTGTCGACAACTTTATGTTTTCGGTTCTATTTTTCCAATTTGACATAACAATATCAATATTACTCAGGTACCTGAACCTGTCTTGAGGTTTTACAATAAGTTATGTCTTGATACTCTTTTGGAGTATCTACCTCCTTAATATGATCATCTTAATTATTGCTCCAATTCATCCATAACATTTATATTTGGAACTGAATACTTACTCATCTTCGGCATGTTACTAATTGGAGCATTTGTAGGCCGGAATATGAGATTTAATAAATCTCATTTAGGTCAAGAAATTCTATCTGGCAAACATATCATGAATGCATAACCTGATGAACTTCTGGTTCATACTTCTTTATTCGAGGATATATACTTTGCTATAATGCATTACATTTATTCTCTTGTCCAGCTATTCAATTTCTCCCCCTCATGTTGAGAAAATAATGTCAAAGATCAATTGGCTAATCATATAGTATAAGTCTCCTTAATCCATTTGTTTCCTTTAGAAACATCATTTTGTTTCATATAGAGACAAACAAGAAGAAGAAGGTCCTTATACAACATTTATCTCAACTTTCTTTCCATATCCATCTGTGTGCATTGTGGTGGATTTATAAGCATTACACATTCAAACCTTTTAAGATGAAATTTGTCTGACTCTTTTGACCAAGAGCGAATTTTACCTAAAGAATTTTGTTGGCTTATATAAGTGCTTTTATAAGTAAGATCAAATATACCAACATAAAAATTTTGTTCTCACAAGAATTGATCTAGCTATTTATGGAGGCTTTAATTCATGATTTCTTGATCATATAATCTGGAAATTGTGCACTTAATTCATTCAAATATTATTGCAAACATTCTTACAAACTTCAGGTTGCAAGATAATAATCTCGCATTCAACCATCTCATAGATGCATCTTTCAAGTTTATATGGTTTACATGCTATTTCAATGGGCCCATGTAATTTTGTTTGATATATTTCCGAAATACGAAATCCAAGATACTAATCATGATCAATGATAATGTTGCAAACAATTTGTTTTTGAGAACATATAGCACATAATTCATAAATAATATGTTAGTTATTCATGAAAAATCTTCTTGTTCTTCAATGGATGTCAATACATAATCTTATTTGCATTATATATATGACTCGGATGATCAAACAAGTCATGTCAACAATAAATTTGGTTGGATCAGTAAACTTAAGGTTTACTTTGTAACATATGTTACAACAAATAATAAACATTTCAATATTCCGACATCCATTTTGAGAGATCTATTAAACTTTGTCCGAGAAGTATATAACTTTTCAAAATTAGCTCACACATGTATTCTAACTCACACTTGTAATCCAACAATCTCCCCTCAAGTGTAAGTTATATAAACATAATTTCTTTATATTTATTTCAAAATCACTTTAAAACCCTTTAAGCTCAAAATAAAAATCTATGTTGATTCTTCAGAACAAACATATAATATTATATCACTAGATAATCTCATTACTCATTAATAATATACTTCAATTTACTTATATATGCAAAATATATATACAGTTCACCATATATGAAGATATTCATGATCAAAATAACTTAGAATCACACAGATTTAGAATTACACATGTAGAAATTTTCTATCAGAAAAATTCTCACAGAAACTAATTTATGATATAAGATCACATAAATTTAAATAACAATAACAACAAAAAGTGAGCATCATGTTACCTTCTGGGCTTATTTATTTCTCTTGGGCCTTGGCTTTAAAATAAATATGGACATATTTCTCTACAGCTCATTGCCTTTTTAATATCTCATTGGCAGTAAACTTCTAGTTTACATTGGCAAACATTTGGTTTGCATTGACAAAGTTCTGGTTTGTATTATTATGTGTAAACTTCTGGTTTACAATAATATATGTTTACTATATGATATCCATTTTTACAGATATCTTTGAAACTCAATAAGTTTCTTTTATACTTGGTAGAATAAAATGCATTATCAATGTATAATTTTGTTCCTTCAAGTAACAAAATATTAGCTCTTCTGGAGCCTTTAATCAAATTTATACTACCAAATATAGTTTAAACATTGGCCTCTTGCATTATAAGTAGCGCAAAAATGCTAATTAGTACTCAAGACTATTAGCCTTTAGAATTATTACTCTTGAATGGCATAATTCACTGCAAGTTATTTTTCTTCAGGACAATAATTAAAAACACTTTGTATCATTCAATATTTGATATATTAAGACCTTCAGGGCCTCAATATTAATAACAATCCAATATCACTTCCTTGTTCACCCTTCATATTAGGGTGTGAACAAGTTGCTATACCTCTTTCGTGGGTATAGAAGCCTAAAGGACCAAATATCTCATGAATTGTTGTACTTCACAAATAGTACAACAATAATTACTATGCAGGTAGTGCCCTGCATTTCTGCATCTTATATCAGATCTGAAAAACCTTTTAAATCATATTATCGTATAAAACCAAATCACAATATATTAAAATACATATAAAATATGTATATGATGGGAGCAAGACATTATAAATTTCTTAAAGCCTATATCACATTCATATGGCTTCCCGTGGCCATTTATCTTCAAGATAAATATAAGTTGAACATTATGGCTTCCAGCCATACAAAAAGATAGAAGATGAAAGTTACATGACTTTTAGCTATATAATATCAAAATTTTATGGCTTCGCCATTTATCTTCGGATAAATAAAAGTTGAACATAATGGCTTCCAAACATACAATAAGAGGATGAAATCTATATGATTTCTGGTTATATAATATCAAAATAAGAGTCAAAGAAATACGACTTCTGGTCATATAATATCAAAATTTTATGGCTTCTGCCAATTATGAGGATTTAGAATTATATGGCTTCACCTTTTAGCTTCAAGATATATAAAAATTAAATATATGTTTCATTCAAAAAAATTAAAGATGAAAAAGTATAAGACTTCGGTCAAATAATAGGTAGTCAAATGAACATATCTTCTAGCCATATAATATAAAAATATAAATAAAAGGAATATGGCTTCGGCCATATTAAAGTCAAAGTGTATATGACTTCTCGTCTTATAATCTCAAAATAGGGATAAAAAGACTATGGCTTCGGCAATGTAATGGGAAATTAGAACAATGTGACTCTTAGTCATATAATTTCAGAATATGAAATAGAGGTGTATGGCTTCCGGCCATAATAATATTAATAACATAAAAGAGTTTGTATAAAATAACATAATATTAAAAGTTAGCCATAATAACGATAAAGTGTTATGTTAAAATTAGTAATAATAAAATCTCAAATTAAATTAAAACAATAAAAAGGAAAGTTTAAATCTAGACTACCATGTAGGAGGTAGAACCTTCCATGTAGGAGTCAAATTAAAACAATAAAAAGGAAAACTTAAATCTAGACTTCCATGTAGGAGGTAGAACCTTTCATGTAGGAGTCAAATTAGAACAATAAAAAGGAAAGATTAAATCTAGACTTCCATGTAGGAGGTAGAACCTTCCATGTAGGAGTCTGCTAATTGAAAGATGGAGTATCACCAAGAGGGGGGTGAATTGGGGATACAAAATTTTTCTACTGAAAATGCTCTGTTAACTAAATGCAAAACCGGGATGAACAGAGTAAGGGAAAGAGAGATTGAACACAATGGATTTATATTGGTTCGGTTCAAATCCTTGACCTATGTCAAGTCCCTAGACTCTCTGGGATTCCACTAACTCAAATGATTACACACTCTGTAACTCACGGAGTAATTCTCTCACTAGAACTTACTCCCCCTTACAAGTTGTAATCAAGTAACCCAATCCCAAAGTCCCAATACTTTGAGATTCTTACAAGAAAGATAATCAATAAAGAACTCTCTAAAAGAGTAGATAAGTAATCACTGAAGATTGATATATCCAAAGATATTAGCTCTTAAAGTTGAAACAATAAATGCTCTTAATCGCTAATTGAATGCACAATGTTTCGGTAGGTGGAATATTGAATGCTTCCGCTATTTATAGATGATAGCATTAATGACCATTGAGAAGAGATTAAACGAGCCGTTGTGAGTAGTGAATATATCCGTTGAGATTACATTGCTCTGTCTCTTCGTATGCTTCTGACATTCGTCCGTTATTCTCCACTGACATTCCTTATTCAAATTGTCCGTTGAGACTCATTAGAATGTTGTCTAGGGAATGGTCCGAATGCTTTTCGCTTTCTCGAAAGACTATTTTCCATTTTCATACTTCGACTCTGGTTCAACATTTAATGCTTTTGAAAAACTTTTGCTTTATGATAATTTGAAGTTTAAAACTTGTTAGTCATGTCTGAAACTCACTAGCAAACTGATTAAACTTGGTTAGAAATGATAAGAAACAATAATATCAAGTACCCAATGAATAATCATAAGATTTCAAATTACGAGAATGATGGAATTCAAAAACCGATATATGTAACTCGAGTTGTATAAGATAACTCGAGTTATGTTCATGTACAAAGAATAAAATGCACATAATGACAACTCGAGTTATATTACCTTAACTCGAGTTATAAATTAATTAACATAGAAGAAGTTCTCTTTTAAACTTGAGTTACATGTCACAACTCGAGTTATGTCATTGATCCTTATCTAAATAGCAAAATCAAACATACGTAAAGGGTAACTTGAGCATTTGCCAATAACATAACTCGAGTTACTTAACAATAACTCGAGTTATTCATCGAGTAATCATATAATGTTTCCACGATATCCTTATAACTCAAGTTACTCTTGAAATAATTCGAGTTATATCGAGATGACAAAATCGATATCGAAGGAGCTTTTAAAAAACTAAGTATAACTATAACTTGAGTTACTAAGTGGTAACTCGAGCTATGATCTATGCAAAATTGATTTTTCTTAAACTTATAACTTGAATTATGTTTGGCAACTTGAGTTATGCTCTTAAAGAAACGAATAGTAACTTGAGTTGTATTTAATAACTTGAGTTACTAAATTGCTAAATCATTTTCAAGAAGCACAAAATAATTTGAAACTTAAGGTTTTGCAATTTAACCCATTGAATATTATAATTGTTAGACATCATCAAAACACATAGAGAACTAACATTCTCCCCCTTTTTGATGATGACAACACTTGTAATTTTAAATGAAAATGAGTTTGCAAAAAGGCATACGGGTGATCGAAACACCGAGATTATGAATAGGCATAGATACACATATTTATTCTTAAGTGCTTGTCAAAATAAAGGAACACAAAAATGAATTACGGATAGTTGCAATTTTCAAAGGCTAAATTATAAAACATAATTAAAAAACATAAACTATCTTCATTTCTTCTACTACTTCTCCGCAAACTTCATTTCTTCTCTTTTTCTCCCCCTTTGTCATCAGGCAAAATGGGAGGATCAGGGGACGAGGAAGCACGCAAAGCCCGAAGGATGGGCAAGGGTGAGTAGATAGTGAGAGATAGAGAAGGTGGAGAAGGGAGAGAGGGAGGAGACTTAGGTTTTGGTGAGTGTGGTGGGGAAATGGAGGTGCCAGAAGAGTGCTCATCAAACAAGTAAGAGGAGCAGTGAAAGGAAAGGAGCAGAGAATGGAGGAGTTGGTAAAATTGGAGTGGGAAGAATGGGAGTAGACTTAGGAGGTTGTGGAGAGTGAGGTGGAGAGTGATGGGGTGATAGGTGAAGTGGGAGATGGAATGGGAGAGTGTTTGGGAGAAGGAACCACTCCGGGAGAAGGACCAAAGATCACATCGTCTTCATCAATCTTAGAGATCTTAGTGTCCAACATCCGATACAAAACATGCATGCTTTCAAATCTATGTCCCAAATCATCAAAATGACCTTCAACATTGGCCATCTCTCATCCATGTAATCAACCTCTCATTAGTAGTAAGTGACAACTTGGCCAACTTCCCATCTCACTCGCAGTAGTGTGACCTTTTGTTGACCAACTTCCCAATCTCTCGACTCAAGTTTATCAGATAATTCATAGTACTGAGCTATCATAGTGGTCTGAAGTGACCCAAAAATCTCTTGCATAGCCTTGGTTATGATGTTCTGAACCTCTGCATTGAGGCTTGAAGATTGAGGTGCAGGCTGAGACTGAGATGGAGCAGGACATGACTGAGCTTCAGTTGGTCTAGATAGAGATGCTCTGGATCTAGAGGGTGCTCTTGATTGTCCTGACCCTTCTTGAAAGGATATGTTCATGTAATTCAGGTGACTTTGCCCAAACATCTGAGGCTTTACAGGTTTTTCTGAATGGTCAAGATACCAGATCATATTGGTGTATAGGATCAGAGACACTAGGTTGGGAAAGGGAATTGTGGCTCTTGAGTTAGGAGATAGAAATATGAATCTTTTTATCTCTGTATAGACCCAGTGACCTATGTTGAAAGGCACTTTGTTTATGGGAGAAGAAAAGAGGCCATAGTCTGTGGAATTGAAGTGAGTGTAGTTTTTGCTCTTTTGAACTAGGTTCCTAGTATAGATGTACCATAAGGCTCTATAGGTAGGAGACATATTGACTGGAGACATTTTAAGCTCACCTTCGTATGGTTTGTTTGGAAAAAGAGTTTTGAAAAACTTTTCTTTCTCATATTTGATGTGGGGAACAGGTGGAGGATTCTCAATGAACAAAAGGGAGTTAATGATATCAGCAGATATAGTGATGGGTGTACCCCTAACAGAAGTGACACACTTATCCTCAATGAGTCTACCTTTCTTATCAACTACATTAGCCATAAACATATTATAGTAAAAGTGCTTGACTAAAGTCGGGGAATAAGCAGTGTCGATGGCCAAAAGAGTTTTGAATTGTTCTAACCAGGGAGACAAATCTAGATTGCATTGCTCCTTAAGTTTTATCAAGTTCACATATATTGTGGGACAAAAACTACGATTTTGGTAATGTTTTTTAAAGTCTAAGAGCTGTGCTTGGTTCATGGGAGTGGGACAAGTGATAAATTCAGAATCAGGTGGTTTGACCAGGTTAGGTGGTTTGAAAACGTATTTAGGTGTGGTAGATACCTTAGAGCCAGAGCCTCCAATTCTAGAACCACTTGGAGCCTTTGAACCCGTTTGAATTTTTGAGACAGAGCCCTGAGTTTCTGAAATCACAACTTTCTTCTTCTTCTTGTGAGGCGCAATCACAGGTTCCTTGTCTCGGCGAGTTCCATCCTCAGGAGCAATTTCTTTGCAAATAGGAGCATCAGTGGGATCCTCGATTCTTAGCTTCCTGGGTTTCTCAGTAGGCATATCAGAAAGCTTACTCGAAGGCTTGCATTTCCTCTTAGGTCTTGTCGACGCAGGTGGTGAGGAAAATAAAGTGGGTTCGTAATCAGATGAGGATTCCTTTGGATTTTTAGGGTTTTTTGAGGTTTTGGGAGCCATTTCAATGGATTCAGAGATAGAAGAAGATGAAATTTTAGTGAAAGATGAAGGAAGGCACTCGAGTTAGGGTTTGAGAAAATGAAGAAATGAAACAAAAGGCGACGTAGATTATATATCAGATGATACAACTCGAGTTGGTTAGTGGCAACTCGAGTTGGAGAGAGAGAATAACTGACCTGGAGTGCCGATGAACTTACCTTTAACTCGAGTTTTCGAGCCTAACTCGAGTTACAAAAATGTGCTTTTGTTCTCTGTCTGACGCATAACTCGAGTTGTGTTGTGTTCCAAAAATTTCTGGTTGCTCTCTGCCTAACGCATTAACTCGAGTTACTTTAATATTGCACAAATTCTGTCAGTGATTGAGAATAACATGACTCGAGTTATTTTGTGAATAACTCAAGTTATATCAGGAAAAAAAACTTCATCAGTTTGGATATCTCCGGTCATTTTTATCTGATATAACCACACATAGTGCTGCAAAATAGTGCATAGACACTCCGAAGCTTAAGTCAGTAAATGTAAATCATCAAAAACATATAACTAACATTGTTTGAGTTGGATTAACTTACAATTCATTGGGATTTACCATTCCCAATTCTCTCCTGATGAACATGAATTGTTCTTTGGCCAATGGCTTGGTGAAAATATCAGCAAGTTGCAAATGAGTTGGGATGAACATCACTTTGACATCTCTTTTCTGAACATAATCTCTTATGAAGTGATTTCTCACATCAATGTGCTTGGTCCGAGTGTGTTGTACCGGATTCTTTGCCAAACTTATTGTGCTAGTGTTGTCACACAATATTGGAATTTCTTTCAAATGAATTCCCAAGTCTGATAGTTGTTGCTTGAGCCATAGGACTTGAGCATAGCAACTTGAGGCAGACACATATTCAGCTTCAGTTGAAGAGACAGCTACACTTGTTTGCTTCTTGCTGAACCAAGACACAAGTGAACCACCAAGCAACTGACATTGGCCACTTGTCCTCTTTCTATCTGTCTTGTACCCATCATGGTCTGAATTTGAATATGCCACCAAGTGTTCAAGTTGGCCTTTCGGGAACCACAAACCAAGGGTCTTTGTGTCAGCAAGATCTCTAAAAATTCTCTTCACATTCTCGATGAGACTCCTTGGGAGCAGATTGAAATCTTGCACACATTCCCACACCGAATTGGATGTCCGGCGACTGACGCGCTAAATAGAGTATGAACCAATCATTCCTCTATATCTTGTGATGTTGAAGTCTTTCCCTTCTTCATCAGCATCCAATAAAGTGCTTGAGCTCATTGGAGTGTCAAATCCATTACAATGATCCAACCCAAACTTATTCAGCAAATCATTAAGATACTTGGTCTGAGATATGAAGATTCCATCTTTCCTTTGCTTGATTTGCAGACCAAGGAAGTAATTGAGTTCACCCATCATGGACATCTCAAATTCTCCTTGCATTGTCTTAGAGAATTCCTCACACATAGATTTGTTAGAAGCACCAAAGATAATATCATCAACATAGATTTGAACAATTAAAATTTCATTTAACTTTTTATTTTTGATAAAGAGAGTTGTGTCAGCTTTGCCTCTAATAAAACCTTGATCAAAAAGAAACTTGCTTAATCATTCATACCAAGCTCTAGGAGCTTGCTTAAGACCATATAAGACCTTTTAGAGACGATAAACATAGTCTGGATGATGTTCGCTTTCAAAGCCTGGAGGTTGTTCAACATAAACCTCTTCTTGTATAAAACCATTTAAAAATGCACTTTTGACATCCATTTGATAGAGCTTGAATCTTTTGATACAAGCAAAGGCTAGAAGAACTCTTATGGCTTCCAATCTTGCCACTGGAGCATAAGTTTCTTCATAATCAATTCCTTCTTCTTGATTATAGCCTTTAGCAACCAATCTTGCCTTGTTACAGACAATGATTGTTGTTTCATCACGTTTGTTCTTAAATACCCATTTAGTCCCAATAACCGGATGGTCCTTGGGTCTAGGTACTAAGTCCCAAACTTGATTTCTATCAAATTGATGTAATTCCTCTTGCATTGCTATCACCCAATCATTGTCTGAAAGGGCTTCATCAATCTTAGAGGGTTCAATATGTGAAATAAATGTGGTGAAAGTAACTTCATTCAAAGTACCTTTCCTAGTTCTCACTCTTTGATTTACATCACCTATCACTTGGTCAAGTGGATGATTTCTAATAAATTTCCAAGCTCTAGGTTGAACATTATTTTCACAAGCATTTTCAGGAGTGATTTCAAAAACATCCTCAGAGTTTTCAAGAGAGGCAGGGGTAGTTTTTGAAGAGAATTGATTTCTATAAGCACTTTTTTCATCATCTTCCAGAGGCTTATCAGATTTGGTTTCGCTAAACACAACATGGATGGATTCTTCAACAATACGAGTTCTAGTATTGAAAACTCTATAAGCCTTACTTCTATTAGAATAACCGAGAAATATACCTTCATCAGATTTTGAATTGAACTTACCCAGATTATCCTTACCATTATTGTGCACGAAGCATTTACACCCAAAGATGTGCAGATAGGCAAGGGTGGGCTTTCTCCCTTTGTAGAGCTCATAAGATGTCTTCTTAAGATTCTGCCGGATGTATGCACAATTTGATATGTAGCATGCAGTGCTCATTGCATTAGCCCAGAAGACTTGAGAAGTTTGATTCTCATTCGGCATTGCTCTTGCCATCTCAGTCAGGACACGATTTTTCCTCTCAACAACACCATTTTGTTGAGGAGTCCTTAGAGCAGAGAAATTGTGATCTATCCCATGAGCATCACAAAATTCTTCAAAAAATTTATTCTCGAATTCTCCACCATGATCAGTCCTTATTCCTGAAATAGAGCTACCTTTCTCGTTTTGGACCTTTTTAGCAAACACAACAAACTGATCGAAGGTTTCATCTTTCGATGATAAAAATATAGTCCAACAAAATCTTGAGAAATCATCAACAATGACTAGAGTATAGAGATTGCCTCCAAGGCTTCTTACCCTTGCTGGTCCAACTAGGTCCATATGAAGTAGTTGGAGAGGTCTAGTAGATGAGATCTCAGTTTTAGATTTAAAGGATGATTTAGTCTGTTTACCTTTCTGACAAGCATCACAAATCATGTCATTTTTGAAATTAAGTTTTGGTAAACAAATGACTAGATCCTTTCTTCGCAATTTGTCAAGTTGAAACATATTGACATGAGCTAAACGCTTGTGCCATAGCCAACTTTCTTCCAAGTTATTAAGAAAGCAATTTTTAGAAGTGATCTTATTGCAATTACTAGAGAGGTTTAGAGTGTAACAATTACCTTCTCTAGAAGCCCTGAATAAGGCTTTTGATTTGATATTGTTTAGGGGTAGATCATTCTTGCTTACAATCAAGCATTCCTCAGAGTTGAAGATGGCCAAGTTGCCTTTGTCTGTGCTTTGACTCACACTGAGGAGGTTTTGGCAAAGACCTTCCACAAGGTAGACACCTTTGATTTGAGGTCCTTCATTGTTGCCAACTTCACCAATTCCAAAGAATCCTTCCGGATTGATTTCCACCAAAGTCACTTTGCCACCATCCTTGGTCTTGAGAGTAGCAAACTTAGTATGATCTCCCGTCATATGTCTAGAGCATCCACTATCGATATACCACTTGTTGGATTTTGATGCTCTTAGACAAATCTGCAATTCATAAAAAATCAGGTTTTAGGTACCCACCGTTTCTTGGGTCCTTTCGGGTTAGTTTGTGTCTTAGGAATCTTATAGGATCCCTTAGGCACCCATTGATAATTACCTACAGGCTTACTCTTTCTTTCCTTTTTATGAAAACAGGAAGAAGTAGTATGACCTTTATGATTGCAATAATTACAATGTGCAAAAGGATTTGAAGAATGAACAGATTTTCAAAAATAATTTAAATAAGATTTTTCTCCAAACTTCTTTTTGCCTTTCTTTTTGTCAAAATCGAGGTCGTAACCAATCCCCGATCTGTCATTTATAAATATTTGCTGTTTTAAAATGACATTGAGCATTTTACTACCTTTAGTGAATTTCTCAAACGCCTTTGTGAGATGTAAATTCTTTTTCCTAAATCAGCAAAATCTTCACAAACATCATTTTCGAAAGATTTTTTAGTTTCAATTCAAGATTTATATTCTTGCTTTTCAAAGCAAAATACTTTTCAGCAAGTTTTTCAATTTCTGATTGAACAAGATTATACTCAGTAAAAAGTTCATCATAAGGTGGCAACGAGTCATAGACCTCACTGACATTTTCATGTTGCTCTTCTTCTTGAGCCACGAGGCATATATTAGCTCTTTTCTCATCTTCAGCTTCATCTTCATCAGATGAGCTGTCTCCCCATATACTTGAGACATAGGCTTTCTTTTTGAACTTATTGAATTTCTTCTTCTCTTAATCTTAGTTCTTTAGCTGGGGGCACTCTGACTTGATGTGGCCAGGCTTATCACATTCGTAACAGATGATTGGCTTTGTCGCCTCATAGCTGGAGCTACCCTTATGAAACTTCTTGTATCCTTGGTCCTTCTTGTAGAACTTATTGAATCTCCGGACCATCATGCCTAGCTTTTCATCTTCATCTTCCTCATCGTCATCTGATTCTTTTGCTTATTTGATAGCTTTAAGGGCAATTCCTTTGTTCTTGCCATTGGCATCATCAAGTCCCTTTTTGAACTTGAGCTTTGCCTCATAATCAGATAAACTGCCGAAGAGAGCTACTACCGATGCCATTGATTCACCACGAGCTTCTTCAATCGCAGTGACCTTGGCTTCCCATTCTTTGTTGAGAATATTGAGTATTTTCCTCACTTGGAAAGGTTGCTCATATTCTTTACCTAGGGCAGCAAGTTGGTTGATCAGATGAGTGAAGCTGAGCTGGAATTTTCTAATGGATTCCCCTGGCTGCATACTAAGTAAATCGTACTTAGTCATGAGGGTATTGACACGATTAACTTTGACTCCAGTTGTGCCTTCATGAGAAATCTCCAAGGCATCCCACATAGCTTTTGTAGACGTCAAGGTGCATATACGAAAGTATTCACTCTGACTCAAAGTGCTTTGAAGCATGAGAATAGCTTTGCTATTGAGAGTGACCAATTTTTTGTCATTCTCATCATATTCGTCTTCTAGCTTGGGAGTTCTAACACCATCTTCAACGGTGGAGAGCTCATAGTATCTTCTTTCAAACACTCTCCATATACCATATTCTGAAGCCATCACAAAGACTTTGAATTTAGCTTTCCAGAAGGAGTAGTGCTCTCCAGTGAAACCAGGTGGTCTGTTGATCGAAGCTTCGTCGGGCAGGATTCTGTCCATATTGATTCTTCTCGAGATGTTAAGCTCTTTAGAGAAGACCTTGCTCTAATACCAAATGAAAGATGGAGTATCACCAAGAAGGGTGAATTGGGGATACAAAATTTTTCTACTGAAAATGCTCTGTTAACTAAATGCAAAATAGGGATGAACAGAGTAAGGGAAAGAGAGATTAAACACAATGGATTTATACTGGTTCGGTTCAAATCCTTGACCTATGTCCAGTCCCCAGACTCTTCGGGATTCCACTAACTCAAATGATTACACACTCTATAACTCACGGAGTAATTCTCTCACTAGAACTTACTCCCCCTTACAAGTTGTAATCAAGTAACCCAATCCCAAAGTCCCAATACTTTGAGATTCTTACAAGAAAGATAATCAATAAAGAACTCTCTAAAAGAGTAGATAAGTAATCATTGAAGATTGATATATCAGAAGATATTAGCTCTTAAAGTTGAAACAATAAATGCTCTTAATCACTAATTGAATGCACAACGTTTCGATAGGTGGAATATTGAATGCTTCCGCTATTTATAGATGATAGCATTAATGACCGTTGAGAAGAAATTAAATGAGCCATTGTAAGTAGTGAATATATCCGTTGAGATTACGTTGCTCTGTCTCTTCGTATGCTTTTGACATTCGTCCGTTATTCTCCATTGACATTCCTTATTCAAATTGTCCATTGAGACTCAGGTAGAATGTTGACTGGGAATGGTCCGAATGCTTTTCGCTTGCTCAGAAGACTAATTTCCATTTTCATGCTTCGACTCTGGTTCAGCATTTAATGCGTCTGACAAGATTTTGCTTTATGATAATTTGAAGTTTAAAACTTGTTAGTCATGTCTGAAACTCACTAGCAAACTGGTTAAACTTGGTTAGAAGTGATCTGAAACAATAATATCAAGTACCCAATGAATAATCATAAGATTTCAGATTACGAGAATGATGAATTCAAAAACTGATATATGTAACTCGAGTTGTATCTGTCAACTCGAGTTATGTTCATGTACACAGAATAAAATACATAGAATGACAACTCGAGTTATATTACCTTAACTCGAGTTATGTTACATTAATTTCAGACATAGAAGAATTTCTCTTTTAAGTAACTCGAGTTACATGTCACAACTCGAGTTATGTCAGCAATAAAATCAAACAGAGAGCATTTGCCAATAACATAACTCGAGTTACTCCTAGTAACTCGAGTTACATCAGTAACTCATATCAGTTGATGTTTCCTGATATCCTTATAACTCAAGTTACTCTTCAATAATTCGAGTTATATCAGATGACTAAAATCTGATATCGTGAAGAGCTTTTAAAACAGATAAGTATAGTTATAACTTGAGTTACTAAGTGGTAACTCGAGCTATGATCTATGCAAAATTGATTTTTCTTAAACTTATAACTTGAATTATGTTTGGCAACTTGAGTTATGCTCTTAGGAAGAAACGAATAGTAACTTGAGTTGTATTTAATAACTTGAGTTACTAAATTGCTAAATCATTTTCAAGAAGCACAAAAGTAATTTGTCTGAACTTAAGGTTTTGCAGTTTAACCCATTGAATATTATAATTGTTAGACATCATCAAAACACATAGAGAATTAACACCGATAACGTATGAAAAAATATATTTTAAGACGAGACATGGTAGGAAAAAACCCACCTAAAGATCATTACAAATGCTAAATGAAATAGAGGTGATTTCAATATTCATATTGTTAAAGAAGTGTGAATACACCGGCTGTCCTTTTCAAACTAATAGGAAATTACGGAAATGATCCTTTGCAAAACAAAAGAAAAGACTGTGTTAGAAAGATAGAAAGTGGTGAGAGTTGAGGAGCAAGAGGAGGGACTTAGCTGTGGAGAATGAAAAGGGAGTGATGCAAGTAAATTTTGACCGCACAATATTTTTCTCTTTATGACGTGACCCTGACAATGACGTTCTTGATCTTAAATTTGATGGGTGTGTTTGGTGGTGTAATACCCTAATTTCTCTTTTATCATAAAACCTTGTATTTTAGTCATATTTGGCAAAATACAAAGATGAATATGTGTCTCATCAAAGAATTATATAATCTATTGATCATAATTTCATCCTAATTTCAATTTGGAATTAATTAACAAATTGTTAATAAAGAGACTACACTTATGGGATATAAAATGTGACACAAAAGTTACATAAAATAATGGTTATTTTAAGTTCCAAAGAGCCATAGAAAGGTGTTGAAGACACTTTGTCTAATTCAGACCAATTAGCAACTACTGATTGGCACATACGCTTGCACTAATTGAGCTTAATAGCATATGTCTTCAACTTGATAAAAGACAAGGGAAATAAATAGATATTAAAAAGGGGATAAAATGCATAATACTTGAGGCAATTTATGCCACAATTGCACATGGCAAGCCTTGGATAAAACACCTACTTGATTTTATCCAACTTGTGCAATTGTTTTCAAGTTGTAAAAGGACAATAAAACTTCTTCTAATGACTGAATATTTTCGAAATATAAGGGCCAATGGAAGACAAAATAAAGCTTGGAAAATACCCAAATACAACTTGATTAATTAAGCAACCAATTAGATATGGACATGTGGTGTTTAGGGACACCTAACCCCTTGATTATGTCATTAAAATGACATCATAAACTTGTCCAAGAACCAATTGGACATGAGGAGCTTTGTAAGCCAAGTGTTTCAAGATATTATCTTAAGAAATAAAGTCTTAATCCTCTTGTAATTAATTAAACAAATGGGAGAGTTAGAGCTATAAGATGTTGCCACATGGAAAGCAATCCAAAGGCCAAGAATGAAGTGGATGTCGACCACCACATGGAGGGGAAGGATTTGAAGTTGAAAAGTGAAGATATGATCCAATGGAGGAGAAGAAAGAAGAAGATTTGGATAACTTGGTTGGTGGGACCCACAAGGATTGGAAATGTGCCTATAAATGTTCTCTTCATATCTTCACACCACAACAAGAAATCAAATCTAATTCTTGTGAGAAAGAGAGAGGTTAGGTGAAATATATAGGATGAAGAAGAAGGAGTAAGAGCTTCAAAGGTGGGTTCTTGATCTTTAGCTTTGTACTTTTTGGTTTAATCTAGGAAAATATGACGTCCTAAAATCATGGAATTTTTTAGGAAAAAAAAGTAGACATCCAGGGCTTTCTTTTGATATAAAATTGGTGATTATTAGAGTTTTGTACAAATAGATGGGAATTTTTCAAGTAGACCCTTGTTTCTTGATGATAATAGACTACTAGAAAATAGTAAATTAGCGACGGAATTAATTCCGTTCCAAATTTGGGGTATTTGCGACAGAATTTATAATTCTGTCGCAAATTATTGCTTTTTAGAATGGATACGACAATCCTTCACAAAAAGCAAGCCGATTTGACAAAAAACTCGGTTAAATTCGCAAACTAGTGGCCAAAGACCTGGTGGTGATACAAAAGTTAGAATGTTACATTTGAATAGAGAAGCTGAAAATTTGTTCAAAAGTTATTTTGGGTTAAATTATGCTTAGTGGGTCAACTATGAAGGAAAATCAAAGTTTTAGCATTTAAAGTACAATAAAGAGATTTTTAGTGGTGATAACTCTTGGGAACATGAATCTTGGAAGTTGGATTTAGTTATTGTTATTTCTATTTTCTAAGCAACTTTTGGTAGTTGGGTTTACTTATTGCTATTTCTATTTTCTAGGCAGCACAACTCTTAGAGTTATATTTTCTTTGTATTTTCATGCTTTAAATTACCCTATAAAGAGGGGATATTTTGTAATGCAGAGACAGATTTGATGAAATGAAAATTGAGTGTTGCCAGTTCTCAAACTTGGCTTAAATCTTGTTTTTTTTATCTAACCTTAGGTTAGTGGTGAGGAAAGCGGGTTCTTTATCAGTTGGGAGGGTAGCTTTGCCTTTAATCTCAATTGTGGTGGACTCTTATCTATCCCTTTTATTTTTACAGTCTATTTTCCATCTTTGTTATACCCATCACGTATCAACTTGATATCAGAGCACAGGTTTACATGGAAGACGAAGGTCCAAGGTACAGAACTTGTGAGCAAAATTAGAATATGAGGCGTGACCAACAACTTGCAAATCTTGAAAATCAGATTGAAGAACTACGCCAAACGCTTGCTAATCTTGTCCAGGGAAATCATCATGGACGTAGGAGACATTCCAGAAGTGCTCATAGTCCCTCCAATCAGGATTCTTCTACTAGTGACTCAAGTGCCTCTTCAAATGAGTCAACACCTCATGATAGAAGAAGGAGAAAATTCCAAGATGACTTTAGAGATGTGAAGATTGAACCCCAAAATTTGATGGCAAAGAATCCGATATTTATTTGACTGGGTTCGTTCTATTGAGCGAATTTTTGAAGCCAAAGACTTTGATGATGAGAAGTGCTTCAAAATTGCAAGCATCAAACTCAAAAAGTATGCATCAATCTGGTTTGAGAACTTGAAGATGGAGAGGAACCGAGAATGCTCAAATCTTGGGCTAAACTGAAAAGGCTGATGGAAAAAGATTTCTTCCCGCCAGTCACAAACAAGACCTGTATCTCAAAATTGCTTCTTTCAAACAAGAAGATCTAAGTGTTGAAGAGTATATTAGGGAGTATGAGCAACTCCTTATGACTAGTGGCCTTCAGGAAATTCAAGACCAAAAAATTGCTCATTTTATTGGTGGGTTAAATAATGATATTGCTGAGAAGGTGGAACTGCAACCTTTTTGGACTTTTGAAGATGTGTGCAAATTAGCCATCAAAGTGGAGAAACACTCAAAATCAAAGAAGGCAACCAAAGACGCCATCAAGTTTCTTTAAGAATTACTCTTCTACGGTGACTCCTCCTCATCAAAAAATATTAAGGAGGAGAAGAAGGAGAAGGTCAAGGAAGCTCCGAAAGATTTTAAAAAGAAGTTGGATGGAAATAAATGTTTTAAATGCCAAGGTTATGGCCATTTTCAAGCTGATTATCCTAATAGGCGGGTCATGACACTTAAAGAAATTGAAGAAATTGAGCATGAATATGAACAAGGTCCAGTTTGGGATGCTGAACAAGATGAAATCCCAAGTGAAGAAATTATCTTAGGAGTAGACCAAGGGGAGCATCTGCTTATGTTACGAAGAGTCCTCCATGCTAAAGAAGCACCTAAAGAGAAAGGCCAAAGAGAACAAATCTGCTACATAAGGTGCACCGTCAAAGAAAAGGTATGCAATCTCATTGTGGATAGTGGGAGTTGTGCTAATGTTGCTTCTACGTTACTCATTCAGAAGCTTCAATTACCTACCATTCCTCACCCTCATCCTTACAAACTACAATGGCTAAGCAGGAATAGTGATGTTAAGGAAACTCAACAAGCCCTTATTCCTCTTTCAATTGGGAATGTGTATCATGATTGAATCTTGTATGATGTGATTCCTATGGATGCATGTCATATTTTGTTGGGACGTCCTTGGCAATTTGATAAACATGTTGTTCATGATGGTCATAAGAATACTTATTCTCTTGCTGACAATCAAAAGAAAATCACACTTGCACCTTTACCACCAAATGAAATTCATGTGAATTTATATTGGGAGGGAAATACAAGAGAGAAATTAATGAGTTGTACAAACAAAAGGCAAACAAGCATCGCAAGTCACATCAATTCAGTCCAGGAGATCCAGTTTGACTCCATTTAAGGAAAGAGAGATTTCTTTCAAAGAGAAAAAATAAACTGATGGCTCGGGGGGATGGTCCTTTCAAGGTGATTGAAAAGGTTGGAGATAATGCATATAAGTTGGAGTTACCTGGAGAAACCAATATTTCTGCAACTTCCAACGTGGTGATTTAACTCCATACTTAAGTGAGAATGAAGATTATGAGGATTTGAGGACAAATCCCAATCAAGAAGGGGAGGATGATACAGAAGTTAGAATGTTACATTTGAATAGTAAAGCTAAAAATTTGTTCAAAAGTTATTTTGAGTCAAATTATGCTTAGTGGGTCAACTATGAAGGAAAATCAAAGTTTTAGCATTTAAAGTACAATAAAGAGATTTTTAGTGGTGATAAACTCTTGGGAACATGAATCTTGGAAGTTGGGTTTAGTTATTGTTATTTCTATTTTCTAAGCAACTTTTGGTAGTTGGGTTTACTTATTGCTATTTCTATTTTCTAGGCAAAGACAACTCTTAGAGTTATATTTTCTTTGTATTTTCATGCTTTTAATTACCCTATAAAGAGGGGATATTTTGTAATGCAGAGACAAATTTGATGAAATGAAAATTGAGTGTTGCCAATTCTCAAACTTGGCTTAAATCTTGTTTTCTTTATCTAACCTTAGGTTAGTGGTGAGGCAAGTGGGTTCTTTATCAGTTGGGAGGGTGGCTTTGCCTTTAATCTCAGTTATGGTGGACTCTTATCTATCCCTTTTATTTTTACAGTTTATTTTCCCTCTTTTTTATACCCATCACGTATTAGGTGGTCCGTCACAAATTGGCGGCCGAAAGGCTCTGGTTTGCGACGGACTTAAGGCTCCATCGTAAAACCCAAGTCCAGTTTGCAATGGACTTAGTGTTCCATTGCAAACCCCATAGCGGTTTGCTCGTTTCATAAAAATGCAAATTGATTAAGTACTTTTATAACTTGGAGCACTAATTGTTTGTTATTGATTTTCAAGAAAGGTTTAAGTGGTTGTTTGACCATCGGGAAATTTCAAAAAGCTTATAACTACAAGGCAAGTCAGTGCTTTTCTAATAAGCGTTATAAATTGAGAAATAATATAGGCAAGCAAGATTGGATTCAACCTGAGATCACAAAACAATTATTTCAAAGATGGGACACTGATAAGAAATTTCAACAAAAATGTGATAAAAATAAATTAAATGGGGCGCAAATGGATGGACCGTCATATACTGGCGACTCTATTCCAATAAGTGAGCATCAAAGAAAAATTGTAAGTATACGATATTTGGTATTTCAGTATTCAATATTTTGTACTTTGAAGTAATAAATTAGCAGTCATCATTTGTGTTTGCAGGCAGCTTATGGGGAGGTACATACAAAATTGATTGATTGGACTACCTTTCAACGAACCCATTCCTAGGAGTCTGCAGGTCATGGGAGACGCTGGATTAACGCCAAGCCTCAACAAGTAGCATTAAGACATTTTTTACATTTATTATTAGTTTCAGTAACAAATATATTTATTTCATTTAACATGCCTTATTTATGATGTATTTTTGTGCTTGTAGGAAACCTATGAGAAGCTGCTACAAGAGAGAGCCTCGCAGCTTGAGAATGACCCTGCATCCTCTCAGTTCAATAACAAGAGTCTCTTCATTCAAGCTATAGGTAGATTTGACAAGAAAAGGAGACTCTTCGAAATGGGTGCTTCTGCCAGCCGAGTGAGGTCTAGGAAGTGCTCGTCCAGCGATGGTCGAGGTGTTTCTACAGTAAATGTAATACTTTTGATATTAATTGTTACATTTTCATTCCCTCATCCATTTAAATGAAGTATAAAAAAGAAACTGATTTAGTAATGTTGGTTTGGCAGATGATAAGAGGGTGAAGGCATTAGAACTGAAGATGGAATATCACCTAGAAGGGGTGAATAGGTGATCTTTAAAAAATTAAAATCTTTTCTTGTGAATGAACGAAATAAATACCAATAAGATAAAAGAACACAAGATAATTTATACTGGTTCGGTCCAATACTCAGACCTACGTCCAGTCCCCAGAACTCCTGGGATTTCACTATTTCTCAAGAACAGTTATACTCTCTGTAAACGAAGGATGGTCCTCTCGCTCTCGGACTCCACTCCCCCTTACAAGTTGTAATTAATACACCCGCTCTTAAGGTTCCACAACCTTAAGAATCAAAACAAGAATGAGAATGATATTTAATGACTCCTCACGAGTAGATACAATATGAACACTGAAGAACGATTAATATCAAAGATATTAAATGAAACAGTTAATAGTGATAACTCAGAATTGAATGCGCAGAGTGTCGGTGGGTGGCAAATTGAATGCTTCGACTACTTATAGATGAAGCAATTAATGACCGTTGGTGAAGCTTGTGAAGTAGCCGTTGAGAAGCTTGAATGTGTCCGTTAGACAAATGATGCATTTGTTGAGGATTCCGCCGTCTGAGTACTTAGGTGGAATGAGCAGAGTAGACATTCTCTTTCATTCGTTTTGTTTTGCCGTTGTGAAATAGCATTTAATGCTCAGACGGATTTTCAGAGCGGCTTTACTTCGATCAGAGTTGCTTTACATGTTTAGCATCATTTTAGGTAGCTGCATTTAATGCTTCTGACACGATTATTCTTTATTCAAATCTACTGTTAATCCATGTTTAAGTAATCTGAAACTCATAAACAAACATGTTAAAAGCATTCAGTAGTTGTAGTGAATAATAATCAGAAGTAGTAAAGTGATATAGCATGATTCATGATTTCCGGAGTCGGAGATTTGAAGAACGGAGTATTCAAATATTGATGAGCATTCTTGAGAATTAGACATGGCATTCTTGAGAGTTATCCAGGTATAGCGTTCATTGAATTCAGTCTCAATTATTCTTGAGAATTAGACGTTTTTTTAGTCCATTTTTTTAGCAACAATATTATTTATATTTTGTATTCTATATGTAAACTCTTATGATTGTTATTATATATACATTTCTTTTTTATTTTGTAATTTTAAAAAAAATTAGATAATTTTTAATTTTTTTATTAATTGAATTTTGTGATGGAATATTAATTCGTCGCAAAATATGACTTTTGTGACGGAATACTTTTTCTCGTCGCAAAAAAGGCTTAGTTTTGTGAAGGAATATCAATTCCGTTGCAAAACCCGACTTTTGCGAGGAATTGATATTCCATCGTAAAACCTAATTTTTGCGACGAAATTGATATCCGTCGCAAAAGTCATATTTTGCAACGGAATTATGATTCCATCGCAAAAATCGGATTTTGCAATGGAATTCATATTCCATCGCAAATTTCGTCGCAAGCTTTTTTGTGAAAAATCACTATTTTGCAAAGGATTTTTTCCGTCACAAAGAGTGATTTTTTTTTTGTAGTGGTACTTCTTGACACAAAATTAACCTTGGTCATATGATCAATCATTTAGTTATTGTCACATGATTATTAAAATTTCACTTGTTAGTCAAAATCAACAAGTGGTTTCTAACTTAGGCAAATAAAAGCCATTATTAACGTTTTAATTCCTCAAACATATTTATTAAAGAAAAATTCACATGACCTCCTTTTTGCCAAAATTATGACCTCAATTAGTCATTAAAATATTAATCATATGACAAATATTTGTATATTAGATTATATCCTAAAATTTAACATTTCAGAAAACCAAATATTCGGCTAACTTTCACCATTTCATTCCACTAAAATTTACATTGTACAAGAAATTTAGTAAGGAAAAAATTAGGATATTACAGAATGTGCCTACTTTGACATGTATATGTGCCAACTTTGACAACTTATAAAATAGGGTTAAGGAGCGATTTGGCCAACAAACTATTGGCTCAGAAGCATCCAGCATAATTAACTTTTAAGTGGACCAAAAATACCAATAAACTTTTAAAAATGTGCACCCAGCACAATAAACTTTTAAAAATGTGCAGTCAACATAACGCCGTTAGAAAAAGAAAACATCTGTTATCTGTTCTTTATCTAAAGTGCAGATTGGCCAACGAACTTTTACTCCAGGAGCACCCAACAGAAAATACTTTTACTCGGGAGCGTCAAATAAAAATTCTAAATTTCACTAAATTAAATAAATTTTTTCTCAATTGTTATTATTCAAAACTACTTGTATAGTTAGCTATAGTTATTCAAAACTACACCCAAGAGCATTATCTCTGACAGAGATCCACGATTCACTTCTCGATTTTGGCAAGCATTACATAAAGCTCTGGGAACGAAGCTAAGTTTTAGCACAACTTATCATCCTCAGACAGATGGTCAATCTGAAAGAACATACAAACGCTAGAAGATATGTTGAGAGTGTATGTATTGGATTTCAAAGGGAATTGGGATCAAAACCTTCATCTGGCAGAGTTTGCATACAACAATAGCTATCACGCGAGTATCCAAATGGCTCCATTTGAAGCTTTGTATGGAAGAAAATGCCAGTCACCCATATGTTTGACAGAGTTGTCTGAAAGGAAATTACTTGGGCCAGATCTAATAGATGAACTTTCTGAACAGATAAAGCTGATCTAGAAGAGGCTCTTAGCAGCACAAAGTCGACAGAAAAGCTATGCTGACAAAAGGAGAAGACCTTTAGAATTTAAGGTTGGGGATCATGTATTTCTAAAGGTATTGCCAGTTACTGGAATCAGAAGGGCGATTAAGAGGAAGAAACAAAGTCCTCGTTACATTGGTCCATTCGAAATCTTAGCAAGATTTGGATCAGTGGCATATCAAATAGCTTTACCCCTGAATTTGAGTAGGCTTCATAATGTCTTCCATGTATCACAGTTAAAGAATTACCTATCAGACCCTAAACATGTTATCGAGTATGAGGATGTTGATATACAAGATAACTATACATATGCGGTTGAGCCAGAACGAATCATTGATCGTCTAGAGAAGCGGCTCAGACATAAAAGCATTCTAATGGTGAAAGTGGTTTGGAAGGGATTATCTCCTAGGGAGGCGGCCTGGGAAACAGAAGAAGATATGAAGGAAAAATATCCACAGTTTATGGCTCAATTTGTTCAAAATGTATAACAATTTAGAGGATGAAATTTAAAATTATGGGGGGAGAAGTGTAACATCTGTTTTCAATTTTCATCTGTGACTCTTCTTTCTCATTTCCATGTGGTGGGACCACATGTTTTTCTTTTGTTTCTCTATTATCACCTTTTTCATCCATGCTTTCATCCGTGACTCTTCACTTATCTTTGCTTTTTCTCTATTATTGACATAATAATGGCTCAAGTGTTCCCACCCACTTTTCTTTTTCTTTTGTCATCTAAATTGTTGCATTATCCGTCTAATATTCTGCATGATTGGTTCAACTTCTTCAACCTTTCTCTATGTATTCATGGACGGCAAGCTATCTATTCCATCTCCCATTTCATTTTCTCAAGACACATAAGCGTAGGTGTCACTTTGTCTCTCAATTATAGAGATGAACCACACTAACTTTTCATTGTTCTTTCACCCGGGAAAGAAAATAGCAAGGCGACAATACACTTTCCTCATTCTTATTTTCCGGATAGTGTAATAAGTCTTATCGTCTCTCACTTTCTTAAATAATCAATCACGGGTGATCTCCTATTCATTCACGAGGGATCATTTATTCATTGACGTGTTTTTGCACGTTAAATTTATTGTTCACTCACGTACGAAACATTCTTTTCTTTCACGCTAAATATATACAATTGTATGCTTTTCCAATTATTTGCTATCGGCTAAGTGAAGAGAGAACTCAGATAAAGAAAGAGTGAGAGAGTGAGAGCTTCAAGTGTGAAACACATCTTTATATTATTTTGGGAGTGAAGTTCGAAAGTTTTAAGAGGCAATAAGGAAGAAGAAATTGCAAAGTCCAAGGGATCAAGACAAGTAAGTAAAGGTTTTAACTTGTCTTGTGTTATTTTATATTGTGGATAATTTGGAATATGGTTTATCTATGATTTCTATGATTTTGTTAGAGACAAGAAATCATAATGGGACAGATTGTCCAAATTTCTAAAATGAGTTAGAAAACAACTTGATTCATAAAATCATAGAATTTGTGAAGTTGGATTAAAGACGTTATTTCCATTTTCTGTGTAATATTTTGGATTGAATAAGCAGAGGTGGAACCCAAGTGATTTTTATGATTTAGAGGTTACCACAATGTCTAACACGAAAAATGGAGTGAGAATAAGCTTGGAAATGATTTTTAGAATCAAAGAGAATAAATTGTACAAGTTACCAAAACTGCCAGTTTAAACGGTTTGGAAGGTGGTCGACTTGTACACAGTTTTTGATCAAGTTAGTGATGTCTAAAAATTGTGAAAATTTCCAGATTTGAAGTAGACATCCATAGCTTTCTTTTGATATATTATAAATAATTTTTAAAGCTCTGTACAAGGAATTATGGATTATACAAACTGACCTAAAGTTCCGGAAGTACAAACTGGTCAGCGAAGCAATTTATTTAAACTGGGACTGATATGGATTTTTATGGTTGTTGGGAATATTTTTCAGTGAAAATAGACACGTTAAAGGACATTTAGGTTTTGGAAGCACATCATTTGGAGTTTTGTGCAATTAATGATGAATTTTCAAAGTTAACAAAAATTCTGTCAATTATAGGTATTGTGCTAAATTAAGGAAGGAATGATATTTAATATAATACCTTACAAAATAGAAGGGAATTAATATTTATAATGATCTTACTTTAGGATATTGAAGGAAATCCAAGTTTCTACATTGGGAATTTTATAAGTATCTGCAAAGTTGAGGTTGGTAACTTAATCTCCGATTCCTTGTGTTTTTATATATGCCTTGTATTTTCATGTTTTGTGGATTCGTGGCTGGGTTTGTATGCCCGAGTCATGCGTTTTATTTAGTTGGCTGTGGATTATTGTTTTTATATAATAATGTTGCATGCCTGTTTACCCATACTTGTATGTGCTTTCACCGTGTCGTTACATTTGCTGTGTGCTATGTACACTGATTGCGGTGCGTATTCTTGTTAAATGATTTGAATATGAGATTAACCGTTACCCTAGGATTCATCTGATCACTGAATCCCAGAAATACCTAAAGATTCAGGAAGATGTTCTGGACCAGAAAGTAAGGCGATACAGCTGCAGTAGACGAAGAAGACCCTAGAGATGGGATTTAATTATGTGGACTTTATATATAAGTTTGGATTGTTTAATAATTATTTGACTAGTTTTTGGGATGACTGTATGACTAAACATCCTCCTAAGGGATAAACCTTAACTATTATCGGAATTTCGTGTGTATTATGTGTGTATTCCTTCGGGAATTAAAATAAATCACCATATGTCTGGACATAATTTATCAGTTACTCATCGTCCATACGTTAATGCATGCTCTCTGTTGTGATTACTCTGATATGATTTCTGTATGCGTGAATAGTACCGTATACGTGAATAGTAAATGGCCATGTACACAATTAAATGGAGTTTTAAAGGAGGGTGTTACATAGCAAGCAAGTATAGCAATCAAACATATACATACAAGCAATAATATCGATACATACAAGTAAGGTAAGCCCACTACCTTTTAAGGACTATTGTCCTTACTCGGGTTCCCTTTCGCTAATCGTCATCGTTGCTTGAAGTTCCTTCATTCTTCTTGTAGCCCTAAGGACATAACCGTATCTTTAAAACCAAGGAAAATGAATGTTTATTTTCCTTTTTAACCCTTATTTCTTTAAGGTTTAATTGAGTAACTTAAACTTGTTACTTTCAGCCTTTATCTTTGACTGTTCTCAAAACTCCAGCAACTTCAATTATTTTTAATTAATTGCAAAAAAATCATTTTAATGTGTCGTCAACTCTCACTTGTTCCTTGGCAAGTCTATTTTCATAGAAAAATAATTCCCAATGTCATAACACAGCATGTTAATCCCAGATTTTTCATTTTCATTTGATGTGCAATTAAACTTCCACAAAACATGACTTATCTTTAAAAATTCATATCTGGAGTTCTAGGTGTCCAATTTAGGTGGTTCAAAAACCTACGAACTATTTATTAAGTCTAGTTTTTGGGAAAACTGATTCCATTTAATAACTCTCCATTAATTCCCAGTTCCCAAAAACATAAAGATTGTCCAGGTTTGTTTCCAAAACTTAGGGTCATTTTGTACAATTTATTGCTCTCTCACCAAAGCTTAGAAAAATACAAAATACCCACCATTTTAAATATATGCATGTCCTTTATCTTCTAGAATATTTTCATAATTTTTGAAGGACTTTTACTTGTTCAAACAACATAGACAAGCGACTGAACTCAGGATTTCCAAAACTGGCAGTTTTGACTTCCTAATGAGCTTATTATTTACGAAAATCTCTTTAAAAATTCATTCACCAACATATTGAAACTCCATTTTTCATGAGGAACACGTTGGGGGCCTCAGATTTCTCAAATTCTACTTATTTCTATTTTCTTACCACGTATTACAAAATTTCGGTTTAATACTAAAACCACCAGAATTTCTTAAAAGTGATTAGAGGCTTACCACTAGGCTTGTCCTTGGCTTATGAACACTTAATGTTCTCCTTTTCCTTACTTAGTCCATTGGCCTACAACCCAAAATAGCCACATGCATGTGAGTTACAACTCACATTAGCAACATGCAAGAAGGTTTCATCAACTTACCTTCTTCTTCTTGCTTCTTCTCTAACCGTGGATGTTCTTCAAGTCGAGTGGGATGTTGATGATGATGATTTTGAAGAGGAGGAAGAATGGTAGTTGTTGAGGGAGGAGAGGAGGGATGGATAGGGGTTGAGGAAGATGAAGATTGAAGTTGTAAAGAGAGGGGAGGGGTACGGTTTGAAGAAAAGAGGAGAAGAGGATTTGGAAATGTTTTGTGTGTGTGTAATAGGTGTTTGTCATGGAATAAAGGAGGAATGGATCAGCTGATGAAGAAAGAGAATTGAATGTGTTTTGCCATGAGTGAATAAGGAGAGAAGGAGGGCTGATTTGATTTAAGTGTTGGAAATGTGTGTGTGTAATCCGTGGAGAAGGAATGGATGGATAAATCTTTGTTGAGGATTCGGAGTAGAGGGGAACGGTTGGTGTATTCGAAGAGAGGAGGTTGTTTAGGGAATTTGTGAAGTGTGTGAAGGAGGTAATGTTTGACGTGAAAAGAGGGTGGAAAGGGAAATTAAATCTAATTGTATAATTGTGTATATGCTTATTGCCGAAATGAGGAAGGGAGAAAGGAGATCAGATTTAATGTGTTATTATGTGTGTGTTGTCACTTTGTAAGCTTGCAGTGTGTCTTGAGAGAAGAGGAGAAGATTACAAGTGTTTAATTGTTGCATGTGGGTGTGTTTGATTGTAAATGAGAGGGAATGAGAGGGATTTAATGGCAATTAAAAGGGTCTTCAACGCCTTCATGAAGAGGGAAATAATTGACCTCCAACAAGTCCCATAAATACACTCTTTGCCATTCCATTGCATTGTAACCATATAGTTAGAATATGTGTGGACTTTCTTTTTCCCCCTCTTCTCTTTGGGCTCTATTTGGCTGAAATGTGCATACAAGAGAGAGTGTTTAGAAGGCTTTATATGACTTGGGAAACAAGCTCTTGTGCCCCTAATTATTTTGACCAAATTGCCCTTGCACTTATCTCACATATATAAGGTCAGTTGTGTCAAACTTCTTGAAGCTTCCTTCTCAATTCTCAGGGCCCAAAATTTTGGGATGTTACATATAGTCTTGATAATACTGTAGGATTGTTTTCCTAGCACTGAGGACACGTGGAGGCCTGGCACTGGTGTGTGCAAACGTTGCGAACATTACATATGTTGTATGCTATGTATTGTTGTGCTATTAACATTACATGTGCTGTGTATTATTGTAACCTTACATTTGCTGTGTGCTATGTATGGTTGATGCAGAAATGTAATGAATATTTTTCATATATACTGTTATTACTTGAGTATGAGGTTAACTGTTACCTGAGATTCAATGAGTATTGAATCTCAGCCTTGATTAAAGGTTTAGGAAAGGAACCAGGATCTAAGAAGACAAAGTGGATGGAGTCGGGAAGTGGCACTGATGGGTGTGTAAATGGAGCAAAATACCCAAGATGGGGGGTGAATTGGAGATTTTTAAAACTTTAAAAGTTTCCTCTGTTTTTAATCAGTAAAACAGAGATAAACAGAAAAGAGAGTAGAAGAGCTAGACACGAGATTTATACTTGGTTCGGTCTAACCACTTGACCTACATCCAAATCCCCGGACACTGGGATTTCCACTATCTCAAAAGATTACACACTCTGCACTCAAGAGTAATTCTCTCACTAGAACTTACTCCCCCTTACAAATTGTAATCAATGAACCCCAATCACCAAGTCCACAGACTTGTGATTCCTTACAATAAATGATTTGTAATGAAATAACTATCTCTAAGAGTAGATGAATATAAGTACTAAGCACAATGTATCAAAAGATACTTTTACAGATGAAAACTAAAAGTAGTTTAAGAACTTTGAATGCAATTCGTTTTCAGCAGTTGTGTTGGTTGAGAAGACTTGAATGCTGCTCTATTTATACCAATAGAACATTAAATGATCATTGTAATCTTCAATATAACCGTTGCCTTCACTAGACAAGGTTCTGGGTAAGTTTAGGGCTTCTTCTCTCACTAATCTTCTCTTAATCCAGCTGTGCAGAAGTTCAGAGTTGACTTCTTGAAAATAAATTTGTTGGAATGGCAGCTGCTGGATGTAGAAACAATCTTTAATTCTTTATTAAATGTATGCAGGCGGATTATCCAAAAGAATGCAACTTTCTGGGTTTAACATTTAATGTGCTAACATCACTTTTTGCTTTTGCTTTAAACCTTCAATAAACATTCTCTAATACATCTGAAAGTCACTAACAAAGTGGTTAAACATAGCTGGGAATATCAGAGAATAATAATGGAAAGTATTAGGATCAAACAAGAAGGTTTTACAAATTTGTCAAATTTGAATTTCAGAACCAATGATGAAAACTCGAGTTTTGATATCAAAACTCGAGTTTTGGACTTTGGCAAGCAAAATCGATTTAAGTCCAAAACATCAAAACTGGAGGTTTTCAAAACATTGAAAACGCAATGCTCTCGAGTTGGCCAAAACTCGAGTTTTCATTTAAATATGAAAGCTTGAAGAAATCGCGCCAAGTTAAAACTGGATGTTTTGGAGGAAACGATGAGCTTTCAAAAATTGGGAAAACCCAAAGGCTCTCAGCCTGGGCAAAACTCGAGTTTTCACCTTATCGTGAAAACTTTGAGAAAACTTTGCCAAACTCAAAACTGGAGGTTTTCACAAAAAACTGGAGGTTCTCAAAACCGGCTAAGACCGAATCCTCTCGCCAACTCAAAACTCGAGTTTTACTTCAAAAATCGAAGTTTTCACAAACTTTGTGAAAACTTGGAAAATTTCAAGTTAAACTGAAAAACCGGAGGGTTTAGGCAAAACTGGAGGTTTTCAAAGTTCAAAACTTAGAAGACTCTCTGTAAGACCAAAACTCGAGTTTTCACATCAAAAATTGAGTTTTACATTTGTAAAAAATGCTAAGAAGTCTTTGTGTCTGTAAACTCAAGTTTTCTCGAAAACCCGAGGTTTTGCTTTGTCCAAAAACTTGAGTTCTTCTCTATAAGGGCAAAACTCGAGTTTTGAAACCAAAACTTGAGTTTTCGTTTGACAAAGTTTTCTTTAACTTGTCAAAGAAAAACTTCATACATTGTTTGCAATTGTTGGTAATCATCAAAACCCTTAGAGAACTAACGACGGAGCCGAGAAGAGGCACCGGTCGAGATGAGAGTTTGAAGAAGGTTAATAGGGACTAGTTTCTGGCATGAATCCGATAGAGTTGTTTCAAACCATTTGGTGCTTAAACTAAGAAAGGGTTGGTCTACGTGGTTTAGTCATAAGTCACCGTGAAAAATGAGGAGACTTCCACTAGACTTTACCCGGCCTGGCCAAATGGGTTTGATTAACTATATTGGGTTCCAAGCCACAAGTCTAGTTAAGGCTTGGTTAAGAATGTATAGTTACTATGTAAGAGTTGTAATTATACACATTCCAAATGATTGTATCACATGAATATTCCTTTGGGATATTTAATTTACCAGCTTATATTTGGGCATTTTATATCAGTTACTCGTTGTCCAAACATTAGTGTATGCTCTCCGTTTCGCATTACTCTGACCTGTAGCACCGTATTCCTAGATACTACGTGTCAACAGTATGGAATTTGGGGTGTTACAAGCAACATGACATTCTTTCCCAGAAACTCAAGAGCTAGGAAAAACACATCAACAAGCTTATGGGAGCAATTTAGAAGTTGAAAAGTGAAAAGGAAATGGTAGCCGACAAAGACAAAACAAGGAGGAAGTGAAGTTCTAGTAATTTTCTCGACGAGCTCCCAAAGGCAGCTCGCAAAGAATGTTCCTCTTCTTGTTCACCCTTCGTATGCTATAAACAACTATCTAAAATTTATTATGCAGCTTTATTTTAATCCCGCCACTGTGAAGATGCTAAGCAATTTGAAGGTTTTAGTGATAGCAATTTTGTTGAAGATGATTATGAAATGTCATTTTTCCGTTATTTAGTGGGAAGCAATCTTGAATGGACTTCTAAAATCTGAATGGATTTCCCCCCTCAAATGGCATGGGAATCGTGAATGGATTTTCCAAAATCTGAAGCACATGCTATAGTTAATGCTGGACAAAGGGTTGATTGACGCTGCCCTTAGGTTGTGGCATTGCTTACTGCACATGCGTTTTCAGCTTGATGTAATTATGTACAATACTATAATCCATGGACTTTGTTCTTTTGGCAAAAATGGAATGTTGTATACAATTCTATTCAAAGATTACGGAGACCAACTGTGTTAATCTTGTGGCTCACAATACCATAATGCATGTGTCTCTACTTTCTACAAAACAGGGGACTCGTGAAAGAGCTTCTAATATTTGGAACTACATTTTAGAAGACGGGCTACAACTAGATATAATTTCATAGATAAAAAAAGCGAGGAGAAGCCGATTGGGAAGAACTTTTGGCTCATTAAGCACGCAATTTTCTCATTTCTAGGGATGACCGCAAGGTACCAATATCTGAACTTGCAGCACCACTATCACTTTGTTGAGATTGTGCTTTAGAGGTGTATGACTTTACAGCAAGTGGTTGACACATATTCAAGACCTATGATCAATTCATGGTGGATTTGCTAATCATGTAGTGGGATTTTACCGTCGGATGAGGATGGAAGGAATACGACTTGATTTATCAATACCATCCATTGTACTTGATAGTTTCATTGGGATGGAGACTAAAGCTAATCATTGTTGTGGGCATGAAGGAAAGCAGAACAAATATCAATTGTTGCCTTTGTGTGAATCTTTTGTCTCTTCTCTGCGACCAAAGATCGAGTGTGAAGAATATGGTCATTGAAGTGGTCAAGTATCTTCTAGTGCATGAGAGGGCTGCCTTTGAAGACTTGCTTGCTTCTAAACCTAACCAAGGGGAGCAATGCGATGTGCTTCATGGTGGTTTTGATAAATTATTGACTTGAGGTTTATCTAAAATTGCTGCTCCGGATTCACCGATTTAAGCAAAGCGAGAGCGCAAAGAAAGCCTTAGATAAATTCGCCCCTTACAGTAAGTCTTCCGGCTATGATTGAAATTATGTGTAATGTCAGAATATGTAGCCGGGGAACATGAAGGATCATTTGAGGAATCTATATTTTCCAAGGAAGTTAGTTCAGATGATAACAAATATAATGAAAATAAGTTCATAGATTCATGGTTAAATCATGTTTTATATAGTTAATTTGAATCTATAATGTTTTTGGAAGTTTTGCATTGGTTGCCTCGAGTCGTGTGTTTTAATCTTAAGATTTTGAAACTATCATTTTCGACTATCAAGTTAACTTCTTATTTCAAGTTAACTTTTTCAAGGTAACTTTCTCTTTAAACTTAAACATGAAGTTATCGTTTTTGACTATCAAGTTAACTTCTTATTTCAAGTTAACTTTCTCAAGGTAACTTCTTATTTCAAGTTAACTTTTTCTTTGAACTTAAAACATGAAGTTATCGTTTTTGACTATCAAGTTAACTTCTTATTTCAAGTTAACTTTCTCAAGTTTTCTCTTTGAACCGAAAAGCCAATATTATATCAAGTTAACTTCTTATTTCAAGTTAACTTTCTCTTAAGCTCATATCAAGTTAACTTCTTATTTCAACTTAACTTTCTCAAGTTTTCTCTTTGAATTGAAAAGCCAATATTATATCAGGTTAACTTCTTCTTTCAAGTTAACTTTCTCTTTGACTGAAAAGCTCATATCAAGCTAACTTCTTATTTCAAGTTAACTTTCTCTTTGAACTTAAAGACTTTAAGTTATCGTGTTTGGCTTACCGAAATGACTTCTTATTTCAAGTTAACTTTCTTTTGAACTTAAAAGCCAATATCAAGTTAACTTCTTATTTCAAGTTAACTTTATCTTTCAAAGTATAACTTGAAGTTTGCTACTTATTACCTCTAGTCAACAACTGATTACATCATCTCTTTTACACTTGACTTTCTCAATATCAAGTTAACGTCATATATCAAGTTAACTTCTTATTTCAAGTTAACATTGTTTTTAACTTGAAGTTAACTTTATCATATTTGGAAATTACCGTCTGCTGCGTAAACTGAAAATCAATTGATTATGATGTTGTTTCTTCAAATCATTACTCATTACTATTCTTAATTGCATTTAATCAATTTGTTAATGAGTTATAGATTATGAGAATGAGAATCAACACAGGATATTGACTATAGCAATCCGGCATTTATTAAACTTGCCTATTCGAGAAGCTCAACCAACAGACATAGCTCTGCAACATTCTGGACAAGAGTATTTCATTTCCTTTGCTGGGTCTCAACGGTCATAATCACAATTACAGGAATAATGGCAGCGATTATTCAACGATCATAATCACAATCACAGGAATAATGACGACAATTACTCAACGGTCATAATCACAATTACAGGAATGATGACGGAGATTATACAACGGTCATAATCACAATTACGAGAATAATGACGGTGATTATTCCGACTCTTCTGCTTCATCTCTAACGGTCATGTTAAAGAGCCTCAACGGATATTTCTTCAATCTTCAACTATTATAAATACTCAAGGGATTGAATTCATCAGAAGACACAAAACACATACATAGACATAGCACTCAAAGCGATCAATCTTTATTCTGTTTATATCTTCGGATATTATTGAGCTTCAGTGTTTATCAACATCTACTCTGTGAGAGAGTTCATTTTCGTGTATATCATTCATTGTAAGAATCTCAGGTCGTGGGACTTGGATATTGGGTAATCAGAGTACAACTTGTAAGGGGGAGTATATCCTAGAGAGAGAGGATAACTTTCGAGTACAGAGTGTGTATCTGATTGTGTATGATTACAACTTGTAAGGGGGAGTGAGTCCTAGGGAGAAAGGATCATCCTGAGTTACAGAGTGTGTAATTGTATTTGTGAGATAGTGAAAATCTCGTAGTGTCCGGGTACCGGACGTAGGTCAAGAGTTGGACCGAACCGATAATTCCTCTCCGTGTCATTTCTCTTTACCTTTCTTACTGCTTTTATCGTTTATCCATCATACGTCGAAAGAATTTTTGAGATCACCTATTCACCCCCCTTTAGGTGATATTCCACCTTCACAGCAAAAGGAAGCATGTCTGGTTTCTTTGATTATCAATGATGAGGAATGTATTTATCCTACGCCAAATAATGGAAGTAAGATTGATAATATCAACAACATCCTGTGCAAAGTCATCCAAGTAAAAGAAGACAAGCCTCGAGCATTGCAAGTGAGAATGTGGCAGTTCTACTTTTCAGTTACAACTAAAATAGTAACTCCCCACTTGGAGATCCTGAAGTGGACCCAATTTTTGGTAAAGACCTAAAATCAAGAGGTTTTTCTTATCTTTTTTACTATGTCCTCTTTTCAATTGTTTTGTTCTACTATTGCAATTTGTGTTGTAATTATGATGATAAAAAAATGATGATTTATATGCTTTGTGGGAATTAAAAATGATGATTCATATGCTTTGTGAGGATTCTCGTAATTGCATAATGTGGCTTTGGCTGCATAAGAATGCGAGGGGAGAAAGTTATTAATATAACTTTGGCATGGTTCTTCTTCTAAGAGATAGCAAAATGTTAGCCTCTGACCTTTCTGATGAGGTCTGGAATTTTTGGGCAAAAACAGAGATTTGGTGCAACGATCTCATTTGCATTGATATCAAGAAGAAAAAGAAAAATTACCAATTGATGGAGGCCCGAGAAGTGTGTATGTTGATGCAATGAGTAAAAATACGGTTGATGTTTTGCATGAAGGGCGTCAAACTGGTAGAATCTTCTTGTTAATCTTAAAAAGGATATTGTGTTGTATGAAGGGGATAGAAATTTTGAGCCACGCAAGAGCGTTGAATTTGATTCTCATGAAGCAGCGTACTCACTTTATCAAGAGTATGCTAAATCTATGGGATTCACCGCTTCAAAGTTAAATTTTGAGATATCCCAGCCCAAGGAAGTAGAAAGGGTAATTCTTGCGATATTAAAACTTCATCTGCAATGGGAATTTTGAGAGTTGGATGTTAAATATTTTGTACAAGATACTACTTCTTCTTGTCCAGACTAAGGAGGAGGAGGAATCTGTATGGGCATCTACACTCAGTTGTTTGCTTTATTTTGTATCTGATATAGGAAGGATCTGGAGAAATTGATTGCAAGGATCCAAGGACATTTACCAAACGAGGTCTCTTTTAATCAAGAAAAGTATTTGGAGATTGATGAACATTTCTCAATGCGAATTTGACTCCACAAAGGAGCAAAAAGAATTTTTTTCATATCAAAAAGCCAAAATGTGCCTGAAACTCCTAAGAAGAATCAGCAAACCCCGGTTAAATTGAATCTAGTTTAAAATCCGGGATCCGTGTAAAGTTTTGAAGGCAGACCCAGTTAAACTGAATCTAGTTAAAATACGGGATCCGTGTAAAGTTTTGAAGGCGGACCTGGTTAAACTGAATCTAGTTTAAAATCCAGTTCTATGGAAATCACAGTTAAAATGTGATCCCTTCAGACACGGTAAAGCCGAATTAATGGTTAAAATGTGGTCCCTTCTGACACGGTAAAGCCGAATTAACTATTAAAATGTGATCCCTTCAGACATGGTAAAATTGAATTAATGGTTAAAACGTGATCCCTTTGGACACGGTAAAGCCGAATTAAGGGTTAAAACGTGATCCCTTCGGATACGGTAAAGCCGAATTAAGGGTTAAAACGTGATCCCTTCGGACACGTTAAAGCCAAAATGAACGGTTAAAACATGATCCCTTCGGGACACGGTAAAGCCGAAATAAATGGTTAAAACGTGATCCCTTTGGGGGCACAATAAAGCTGAAATAAACGGTTAAAACGTGCTCCTCTTGGGACACGGTAAAGCCGAGAAGCCCTTGTGGCCATGATGTATCAAAACTTGGGGTAATGAAGTGAACTGTCACGATGACCCTGATCAAGTCCAAAATGTTTAGAGTTTGGTTGTCACATTGAATCTAAACATGTGGCGGGTCGTTCTTACTCCTTATTAAATTCTAGTCAACCACACCGGAGCGTGTAGTTCTTCGGTGGTCCAGAACACATATTATGCGTAATATATTTTTGACTTTGGCCTAGCCATCAAATGGAACCCGATTAAACCGAATCAAGTTAAAATCTGAAATACGTATGGAGTCCGCCCTTACCACAGGAACGGAGACGGACCCCGATTAAACTAAATCTAGTGAAAATCCGGGCTCCGTGTAAATTTTTGTAGGAAACAAAAAATAGAAGGCGGACCTCGGCTAAACTGAATCTAGTTAAAATCTAGGCTCCATGTAAAGTTTTGAAAGCGAACCCGATTAAACTGAATCTAGTTAAAATCCGAGATCCGTGTAATTTTTGTAGAATCTCCGCAAAGGAGATCCGATTAAACCATGAATGCATCCGCAGCCCAGGGAGCTGAACTACCAGTCCGGGGGCAACAGAGTGGATAGAGTTGTTACTAGAAAAGCATGTTATCAATATTGGAGATCAAGAAACCAAGCTCAGACAAGCATTTAGGCTCGACAAGAAATGAGCAAGCTGAATGATCTGCGGAAGCAGTAAGTATTTTCTATTGATTTTCATTTGTTTACATATTGTTAAATGCAAGAATATAAACCAGATAATTTGGGTTCACTTTGAAGTGATAGAGAAAAGAATCAAGCATAATCAAATCAACAATTGAGTACGAACTCAAGGAAGATGCTTTAGTCAATGCCCCTTTAGCTTCCAATGTAATTCAATCTCTAGCCAACATTCTTGAAATATCCAAAGCTCATCTCAACATTTCTAATTTGATGAAGCTTGAATCTTCTCCTTTCTTATCACCTGTAATCGAGTCCTAAATGAAGTAAATCCTAGCTCTAAGTACCATTCTTCCACGATCTCTACTTCGTTGATCATGTTCTTATTGTCTATCTTTGTGAACTTCTCTTTATAGCTGGCTTCTTGTCCTTGCAAGTCTGATAGTCAACTCAAACAAAAAGAGAATAATTATTCACCAGTATATCAACGTTCATTTAATTTGTGCGCATAGAATGACAAATAAGTACTACCAAAATATGCATAATTTTAATGAGTGAATATAACTTTTGGTCCCTCAAGTTTGTCCTTATTTTAGTTATAGTCCTTTAAATTTGAAACCATGTGTTTTGGTCCCTCAAGAGGCAAAATGATTTAGTTTTTTTTGTTGAGTTTTATGAATCAATTCTTTAAACTGAATAAAATTTCAGGAACCAAAACTAAAATAAGGACAAATTTAAGAGGTTAAAGAGTATATTAACCCTTTTAAGTAGAGATGAGAATGGTGCCTAGTTATCCGGTACACCTACCCAAGCTCGACAATTAAATTTGGACAGTTTTGAGTCGGGCTAATAACCCGGCAGGATGCCCATGGGGGCGTGGAGTCCCGCCCGCCCATTTGGCCCCGCCGGAGAATTAAATATATTTTTATAAATATGATTTTATTTAAAATATATTATGTCTAAGTGTCTACTATACAATTTTTGGATCGAGTACGTTTTGGTGATGGCATCATGTAATTGCATTTGAAAATTGAGACACACCAATTAAGCTCGACGCTTATGTATCGCCAAATCTTTTAAATTTTGTGAAGTGTGAAATGAAATCTTCATGGAAAAATTAGACAAATCCTTGGCTTAACTGTATTTTGCATTTGAATTACTAGCTTATTTCAGTTTAGCAATTTTTGGATTTTGTAAGCCTTCATGCAAGATGTTCGGAGCATGGCGGGCGTTACCACTTCCCCCCCGCCCTACCTAGCCGGAAAATAGTTTGGGCTTTTACCTGGCAGGGCTGGGCATCGGGTTATAAAATGTAGCCCATTTACTCTTTGGGTTGGGCATCGGGCTAGGGTCTCGCCCGCCCATGCTCGCCCCTAATTTTAAGATCGCTTGGAAAAATGGTTTAGTAATTGATTCCTATTTCAAGCAAAAAAAAGTTGATTCCTATGAATTTTTTGGAGAATAATTTTTTTTGAAATGACATAAATGCCCTCATGTAAAAAAAAAAAAAGTCCCTCCACCAAGGGGCCCTTGTCGTCGATCGGAGTTCTAACTTAGTATGGGATAGTCAAGGTTTTTGATTACACTATACCTATTAGTTCCTACAAGATTCATATAAAATTTTTACTTTTTATAGGTAAGATGTTCGAATACTAAACAATAATTACTATTAGATCTATTTTTCCCAAATTAAAACATAAATCATTTGGTGGAAATTTATATTCATAAATTAATGTAATATTACCTGGCTTAAACGTTACTTTTTGGACAGATCCAACTCCTCCATCACCTTCAATGACTTCGACCTTCTGCAACATAGGGAGCTCCTTCTCCAGAAGCTTTCCCATTCGAAGTGAACTGTAGAGATCCCACGCCTGGCTCACCACCACGTTCAACTCTGCTTCATGGTCAATTTCTCCATACATGTCTGTTGATATGATTATCAAACCCCTTTCATTTTGTGTTTCTATGCTTTTATATAAACAACCAAGTGCATTATCACAGAAAAACTCCTTGTTCTCTTTTGTTTGTCTTGTATAAGTCTAAGTCTGTGAAATTGATTAGAATATCAGAGCTAGGAGTAGATATGAGGATCATACTTACATCAAGTTTCTCATATCTATTTCGTCAAGTTTTTTAATCACACTTGACCACGTGTCCTATTTATTTATTTATTTATTCATAGAGGTTTATAGTTAAATGATAATAATTCAAAAATAATCATTTATATGTGAGAACTTGACGAAATAGATATAAGGAACTTGACATAAGTATTTTTTTTTTTTGTATATTTAAGCATGTGCATCTCTCTCTCTCTCTCAATGTATGTATGTATGTATGTATGTATGTATGTGTCACACCCCAAAAGTTAGGGTCTGACCAGCCTAGAATATGAGTAAAAACCCACATCCCTTAAACCTCTACTAAGAAAAATTCTTGATTAACATATGAAACCATAATACAATTCAAATTATAAAGTTATTTGATAAACTTCACCGAGCAAGATTCATATCTATATGTAAAAATTTCGACAAAGTCTCCCGCAAATAAGATGTCATGAAAATTATACATCATAAAAAGTATTTGCATTACAACAATATTCAATAATTCTCGAACAATAGCTCGCTCCATACTAGCATATATGCAACATACAATGAAGACGAGGACCCTGACTATAGTTTACATGGAGCCCCTAGAATAAGCTTCACAAAATCTAATACATAATTTAAACTTCACATTGAAACGAGGATTGTCCAAGATCACGCTTCTACTTCAATTCAACATATAAGCCCCTCAATGATGAGAAGGAGTACAAGCTCAGCCATTATTTGAGACCAAAATATTTTTCGGTGAATAACGTCTCATCAAAATAAGCAAATAAGATATGCAAGAATAAATTAAGTAAAATTTCATAATAACGAAATGACAATTATATTCAATTTTCAAGTACGAAATTGTAAACGTAGATGCCATTATATAAAAGGTTATTAATAAGAAAATACAAGGTAAACAAATAACTCATCGACAAAATTAAGTACCAACTGATATGAAAAACTCATTCTGAATGAGGACTTAAACAGAACGAGAAACAAGCATGGACACATAGTCCAGAGGGTAAGCAACCAAGCGCAGCTCGAGGCCACGAAAACAAGCGTGGACACACAGTCCACACACGAGGCCACGAAACAAGCGCAGGTACAAGACCCATGAAAAAACAAGCGTGAGAACAAATCCCATGCATTTCAAGTGAGCTTGAGGTTAACCATGGTGCACCAAGGACTAACAAGATCGCTATTAGTAACCGGATTCTGTGTTCACCCCTAAAAAATGTTTTCAAACATGCTTGGGGCTAATTTATCAAAAGCAATGAAAATATCTCCTTTTAAGTCAGTAGATAGATTGCATCAAATATTTCATAATAGAATGCCCTAGCATCGTGGTTTGCAAATAATATGTCAAAACTATACCTTTCCAAATTCTATCCTTAAACATTATTTATTTTTTAATATAATCTGTCATATTTTCCATTTGGAAAATCTCTTCACCGTATCCATCCATAAAACACATTGCTCAAATATTTCGCTAACTAGGTTAAAGATTCAAATATTATGATTAAGATAGAAGGAATGGTAGTGAATACAACTTCCTTTAAAGAAACCAAAGTAATCGAAATATTTCAAATGACACAATAATTAAGATTATACAAATAATTATAATATAATAAATGTGAATCTATTAAAAACTGTATATTGAGATAAAAGAAAAAAAACTTATTCATAGATTAATTGGGACGTTATTCACACACCCAGTTGTGCTCTCAAATATATAGTTCCTCTTGTTATCGGCAAATTCGACTTATCTCCTCTGTACTCCCCTAATGTCCCAAAACAAAATATCATTACTTCAACTATAACTTCTACAAACCTTCCATAATATCTCATTTAATAAAAATTCTTCATTCTGTCATTATCTACTTCATCCACACACTTCAGTTTAGCCCAAAACACTATTGATGAGCCTTTTACCAAATTCTTCTATATACAATTACATCCACTTAATTTATATCCATTATTCTAACCAATATCTTCATGTTCTATCTTTAACTTTATGTTCTTTTAAATCATTAATAAAATATGATATTTTGAACATTTTATCAAACACCTTGTAGGCAATCAAGAGTAACTCATACCACAAACACCCAAATTCATAGCTACGTACAAATATGATATTTCTTCCTTAGCATTAATAAAATCTCTCAAGATTTCAAAACAACCAGATTTGTTTTTAAACATATTTATCATCAAGATCATTCTCCCTTGCAAATACACAAATCCCGATCTAATAATTTCAATCAAGCAGCAACCACAAAGGAAAAGAAAGGATCCAAGTATATCACACACATCAAGGACGATGAAGAACAAAATAGTGAGAAGTTAAACTCACGATTCTTTAACGAACCTAGGCCGAAAAACAAATCGAAACCTCTCGCACCAACTCGTAATAGACCAAAGCGAGAGGAAGAGGACGGTGGTGAACGAAGGTGGAGAGAAATGCCAGTGATGGTGGTGACGGATAGAGGAGAGGACGCAAGAGAAGAAGAATAAGAATCCTCCAGAATGCTCCCCAAAACGACCGATGATCAGATGAAGGAGAAGAAAATACCTAAGGAGGCGGTGGTGAACTTAGAGAAGTACTAACATGTCCTTCTTGCAATATTCTCCCCCTTTTTGATGATAACAACACTTGATAAATGATTTAAAATAAAAATTAGGTTTGATATCAGTATACTCTGATAGTGTATAAAGCAGTGAAGACAGAGATAATGAAGGTAATGAAGATAACATACTAGCATTTCAACATTCATCAATACATAGTTAGTTCCACACAAAAAAATAAAAAATAAATAACATTCAACACCGCACGATGAATTCCAAAATGCCTGAAACGTTTCAATACGGCAAAGTCGATAAGTTCTACTTAAAAACATTGAGCTAAACTAATTAAAACAAATCAAATTAGCTTGCTTCTTCTCCCCCTTTGTCATCCATCAAAGAGGGGAAAGCTGGTGACACAGTAGGAATAGAAGGAGGGGCATGATCAGAGACATGAGCATCAGAAATAGGATCATGGACATGAGCAAGTGAATTAGGAGTAGGAGTGATGGCAGGAATGATAGTAGCAGGGACCGCTGGATCAATAGAAGGTGGAGGGATCTTGTCAGAGTCCGGTACAAAGAAGGGGCGAAGTAGAGGCCATAGAAGTGGGAGTGGCATAAATCTTGATGGCTAAGGCATCAATGGTTTTCTCTAAATCAAGCACAGATTGTTGAATATCCTTCTGCCTCTCAGTTATCAGTTGAAATTCCTTCCTCATTTCTTTGTTTTGTAAAATGAATTTGGACTCAACAAACTTAGTCATTGCTTTCATCTCATTGGCCATGGCTTCAAGCAAGTGAGCATTGACTTTCTAAAAATGTTCCATAAATGGGTTGAGAGTATTTTGAAGGGAGGTATTGACCAGGTGTTGAATTGAAGCTTGGGTGAAGGATGGAGGTGCGAGTGAGTGCCTGCTTGAGATGGCTGAGCCTCTTCTGGATGCTAGGAGGTGGAAGGCTTTGGTTCTTTAGCATGTTTCTCCTTGTTCGTTCCAGTGGCCTCAGTGAAAGAAATTTTCATGAAAAGAAGATTGGATTCGCCAAATTTCTTTAGGAAGACAAAGTATCTTTAGCTAAAAGATACCAAATATCGTAGTAGCCAATTATTCGAGACACTAGATTGGGAAATGGGATTGTATTTTTCCCCCCGGAGGATGACAAAAGAGTAGCATTTTAGAGATAATCCATTTACCCAAATTCCTTAGATTCTTAGCAACCATTGAGGCAAATAATTGGAAAGCCTTAAGAACAAAATGAGTGTAGCTATGTCCCTTGTTTACCATATTGCGACTATACAAATACCAGAGAACTCGGTAGGTCTCAGACATTTGGCCCGGCTTGAACTTGAAGAATCACCTTCAAAGACAGCATTAGGAAACAAAATCTTGATGGACTCAAAATCAGATAGTTTAGGAGGATCCTCAGGCACATGTGAAAATCCAAAAAGGGTATTAAGATCCTTAGTAGAAAATCGGATTTCCTTTCCTTTAACAAAAGTAACCAAAACATCTTCTTCATGTTCATTTTTCTTTGCATATTGTGATAAAATATCTTTACCACTTGAGGAGAGTAGGGGGTATCTATGCTTAATAGGGGCATGTATGATGTCAGCCAAGGGGATAAATCCAAATTGCATTCCTTTTTTAACTCTTCTAAGTTTAGGTAGACAGTGGGGCAAAAAGGTCTATTATCATAATTGACTGCAAAGGACTTATCATTGGGAATTATCAAGGGATCTTCACACATACCATGAGGACAATGGAGTGCACCGATCTATCCTATGAGCTTTTAAGCAAAGGGTCCAATTGATCCTTCAATGTTGTGCTTCGAAGCTTTCTGCTTTCTTGGAATTCTGTGGCAATTGAACTCGGTCTTCAACATCTTTTGAACGACCTTAATGAAAGCCGGTATCAGAGTCGTTAAACGTTGAGGCACTAGTAGTTTTTATTGATTTCGTCGAACATGGAGACTGGGTTTTGCTCTTGCCTTTGCTCGAGGGTAGCGATTCTGTCTGAAAGCATGTAACAGGTCTTGAGGGTTCAACGATAGATACAAACTTGGATTTGGCTTTGGATTGTGTGGGCAATTTGGGTCTTGTTCGTAGGTTGAACGGGGTTTCTTCTGTAATGGCTGTTCGGAGGATTCAGATGATGAGGGAACCATTGAGAACGGCAGTCGTTGGTGAGAGATTGGGAATCTGACAGAGAGGGTTGTGGTGAGATGGTGTTCAATCAAACAGTGGGAGTGGAGGGAACGCAACGGTCGGAGGGGAGATCGATGGTAGTTTAACGGAGGAGGTGGAGAGAATGACGAAAGAGGAAATAGGGCCGTGAAAATAGGAAGGGAGAGTAAGCGAGTGAGAGACGGAGTGAAATAACGGAATAAAAAAGGATGAAGCGTCGGAGGTGATTAAACACCAGGGGAGCCCGATACTCGAGTATTGCACTTAAATACTCGGGTATTCACAAGATGTTCGAACAAGGTGTTGCCTATTAGTACACGAGTATTTATCAGTAAATACTCGAGTATGCAATACTCAGGTTGAGAATGAACATTGATGCAGAGTATTTATCAGCATATGTAAAGTTCATAAATAACAAGTTAATTACTGAAATACCTCATTAAACACTTGAATCTTCTTGATGTGATTATGGATATTGGTGTATCAGTGAGATGATTCAGAGTTGATTTTCTCATATGACAGTGGCCAGTACTCAAGTATTTCACTTACCTACTCAAGTATTGGTGTGATGATTCGATAAAAGACTCCCTTTTCTTCGATATTACTAGAGTATTATATGTGGATACTCAAGTATAAGTCTTATCATAGCATCTATTGGGTCTTTGTCTTGTTAGTACTCGAGTATAGCTTCATGGATACTCGAGTATTGATCTGTTACGCTTGCCAGTATTTTGAAATCCCCGATATTACTCGAGTACGTAAGTGGCATACTCGAGTATTGTTCATATGTACTCGGGTATTGATCAGTTCAATTCCAACCATTAAACATCCTGCAAAACAAAATTCTACACACTCCGATGCTTAAGTCAGTAATGGATAATCATCAAAATTTGAACCGCATGGAATAAAAGTTACTTACAGCTCTTTGGGACTCATCATTCCCAATTCTCTTCTAATGAATGTAAATTGATCCTTAGCTAATGGCTTGGTAAAGATGTCGCAAGTTGATGAAGAGTTGGAACAAACATCAACTTAATGTCCTTTTTCTGAACATGGTCCCTTATAAAGTGATGCCTAACATCAATATGCTTGGTTCAGGTATGTTGTACTGGATTCTTTGCCAAACTTATGTGCTCGTGTTATCACGCAAAATTGGAATTTCTTTGAGATTGATACACAAGTCTTGAATTTGTTGTTTTAGCCAAAGTACTTGCGCACAGCAGCTTGATGCAACAATATACTCAGCTTCTGTTGATGATACTAAGATGGTTGTTTGTTTCTTGCTAAACCAAGAGACAAGAGAATTACTAAGAAATTGGCATTGACCAATCGTGCTCTTCCTATCCGTCTTGTATCCGGCATGGTCTGCATCCGAGTATGCAACAAGATGCTCGTGTTGTCCTTTGGGAAACCACAATCCCAATTCTTCTGTATCAGCTAGATATCTGAATATTCTCTTTACATGTTCGACGTGACTCTTTGGGTGCTGATTGGAATCTAGCACACATCCCAACACCGAACGAATGTCGTCCGCTTCTTCATAGGTAGAGTAAAGACCCAATCATACCCAATCTTTACCCTTCTCATTAGCATCTAATGTAGCAGTTGAACTCATCGGTGTGTCTGCTCCATTGCATTCATTAAGTCCATACTTCTTCAATAGATCTCTTAGGTACTTAGTCTGGGAAATGAAAATTCCATTCTTGCGTTGCTTGATTTGTAGACCAAGGAAGTAGTTTAGCTCATCCATCATGGACATTTCAAATTGACCCTGCATGACCTTAGAAAATTCTTTGCACAAGGTATCATTAGTAGCACCAAAAATTATGTCATCCACATAAATTTGTAGAACCCGAATTTCATTAAGTTTATTTCTTTTAATAAAAAATGTTGTGTCTGCTTTTCCTCTGATAAAGCCTTGATCAAGAAGACATTTACTTAATCTCTCATACCAAGCTCTAGGAGCTTGTTTAAGACCATATAGCGCCTTCTCCAATTGGAAAACATGATCAGGATGAGATTCACTTTCAAAACCGGGAGGTTGTTCTACATATACTGAAGGTGGAATATCACCTAAAGGGGGGTGAATAGGTGATCTCAAAAATTCTTTCGCGGTATGATGGATAAACCATGAAAGCAGTGAAGAAGTAAAGATAAATGACATAGAGGAATTATACTGGTTCGGCCCAACTCCTTGACCTACGTCCAGTACCAAGACACTCTGGGATTTCACTATCTAGTAACTTGATTACACACTCTGTAACTCTCGAGTAATCCTCTCACTAGGACTTACTCCTCTTTACAAGTTGTAATCAAATAACTCCAGACATAATTACACACTCTGTACTCGAGATGGTCCTTTCTCCCAAGGACTCACTCCCCCTTACAAGTTGTAATTGTACACCCACACTCAAGATACCTCTACCTTGAGATTTGCACGAATACAAAACAAATGATATACCTCTCTCACAGAGCAGATAAATGAAAAACACTGAAGCTTAGTAATATCCTAAGATATATACAGAATAGAAATTGACTACTTTGAAAGCTTTGTCTGTGTATGCGTTGGTTCTTGTTGATAAATTCAGTCCTTTGAGTATTTATAGTAGTTGAAGATTGAAGAAATATCGTTGAGGCTCTTTAAAATGACCGTTAGAGATGAAGCAGAATCGTTGGAATAATCGCCGTCATTATTCATGTAATTGTGATTATGACCATTGAGACCCAGCAAAGGAAATGTAATATTCTTACCCAGAATGTTGCAAAGGTATGTCTGTTGGTTGAGATCCTTGAATAGGTAAGTTTAATAAATGCCAGATTGCTTTAGTCAACATCCTGTGTTGATCCTCATTCTAATAATCTATAACTCATTAACAAATTGGTTAAATGAAATTAAGAATAATAATGAGTAATGATTTGAAGAAACAAAATCATAATCAATTGATTTTGATTTTCTGGAGACGGTGATTTGATAATTAAAAAGACATGACTCAGTTAAAAGAGAACATGCCTAGAGGTATATTGACTGGAGGTATTTTAATTGACTCGAGGTAAACTTATGGTTTAAGACAAATGAAGTTTAGCAAAGATGACTCGAGGTATATCATACATGACTTGAGGTAGAAAAACATATTTACTTGTTAGAAAGGAAGCTTGATTCGAGGCAGACAAGGATTCAACTCAAGGCAATATAATTCCAGCGTTTTTACAACCTCCTAAAACTGACTGTCAATTTCAAAATATCATATCTCATTCAATTGATCTTTGTTTTTCGTGTTCTTCATGTTTTTGGAAAGGTATCTGAGTCTAGTTTCATATACCACTAATTTCAGCTCAATCGGATTTGTGGTTTGTGAGATACACTCAAAATACCAAAGCTTGGTTTGCTGTGTGGCGTGAATTTCACTGTCATCTTCCAAAATTCATAGCTCCTTCATCTGACCTCCTTTGAACTTGCATTTTATGTCTAAATGATGCATTGGAAGTCTAGTTTCCAACAAAATTTATTCCACCTCAATCTGATCTCTGGGACGTCGCCCAAGTAAAACGTGAAACAGAGGTTGCTGAAAACACTTATGCATTTAGGTGTTGCCTTGAGTCATAAATTTGATGCCTTGAGTTAACATGACTAGAGGTAGATAATAAATGACCGAGAGCAAATTTTTTGGCATAATAGAGTTTTGAGTCAAGTTGCCTAGAGGCAACTAATAGGTGACTGGAGGCAAAAACGAAGATAGCGTGATAATGGATGAAGTAATGTTTTGCCTTGAGTCTGGATGCCTAGAGTCATATGCGCTTGAGTAAAAGAAATGCCTTGAGGCATATTGCCTTGAGGCAATAAATGAGTGACCAGAGGCATGTAATGATTTTCGCAAGAATAACGAGATTGCCATTGATGCTGGAGGAAAAAAATGAGAATACCCATGCCTTGAGGCACTTACTAATTGACTAGAGGCAAATGGAGAAGTTCAACAAAATTACAATTTTGCCATTAAAATGAATTTCAGCATATTTATAATTTTGCCATTATGAAGTGAATTTGGAGACATATGCGTGAAATCATCGGGAATGACTTGAGGCAACAAATTCAATGACTAGAGGCAAGAAGAGAAGTTCAGCATATTTACGGTTTTGCCATTAAGAGTGGATTTTCACCACAATTTCGATTTTGCCATTTTCAAGTGAATTTTCCGAAACATATGCCTAGAGGTAAAATATTGGATGACTAGAGGCAAACCGAAACTCCAAATTTTCATCTAAAATTAAGATTCAATTACATTATAATTGTTATCATCAAAACATCAAAAACATGAAAACTAACATATACTTCTTCTTGAATAAATCCATTAAGAAAAGCACTTTTAACATCCATTTGAAAAAGTTTGAATCCCTTGATACACGCAAAGGCTAAGAGTACTCGTATAGCTTCCAATCTAACCACTGGAGCATATGTTTCCTCATAATCAATACCTGCTTCTTGATTATAGCCTTTGGCAACCAATCTAGCCTTGTTTCTGACTATGATTGCAGATTCATCTCGTTTGTTCTTGAATATCCATTTGGTGCCAATGACTGGATGGTCTTTAAGCCTAGGTACCAAATCTCAAACTTGATTTCTTTTCAAATTGATGTAGCTCCTCTTGCATTGCTATAACCCAATCATTATCTGATAGGGCTTCGTCAATTTTAGAGGGCTTGATTTTTGAAATAAAAGCTGAGAAGGTTACTTCGTTTAGAATACTTTTTCCGATTCTCACACCTTCACTTACATCACATATTACTTGATCTAATGGGTGACTTCTACTGTATTTCCAGGCGTGAGGTTGAGATTGGAGACATGAATTGATTCTTCTACAATACGTGTTCTTAAATTAAATACTCTATAAGCTTTACTTCTATTAGAGTAACCAAGTAAGATATCTTCGTTGGATTTAGGATCGAACTGACCCAAATTTCTCTTACCATTGCTATGGATGAAACACTTACATCCAAATATACGTAGATGCGATAGGTTTGGCTTTCTTCCTTTATACAGTTCGTATGGCGTCTTGTTTAACTTTTTCTGAAGGTATGCTCTGTTTGATACATAGCATGCAGTGTTCATCGCGTCTGCCCAAAAGACTTGAGAGGTCTTGTTCTCATTTAACATTGCACGAGCCATTTTAGTGAGTACACGATTCTTTCTTTCGACCACACCATTTTGTTGTGGAGTCCTTGGAGCAGAGAAATTGTGGTTGATGCCATGGGCTTCGCAGAATTCCTTGAAAGCATGGTTTTCAAATTCTCCTCCATGATCTCGTCCGTATACCTGAAATACACATACCTTTCCTTGAAAGCATGGTTTTCAAATTCTCCTCCAGTGAAGATATCGCGGAGATTGAATAGGAAGAAGCCAACTCCAAAATCAGAAAGCGAGGACCTATCTTGAGAATTGGAAAACCAAAATGAACAAGGGTCAGTATGTTTTAGCGATCTATTGGGTTTTTAAGAACAATCAAGGCAGAAGTGTTGTTTGCATTTGGGGCAAATAACGGAAAGACTGGGCTTATTTTGGCACAAATGGGATGAGAAAGAAAATACCTGAAGGTGCGATGGCAACAGCAACGACCAAGGAAAAGGCGGCGGTGTCCACGGCGACAAGCACGAAAGGACCACGAAGGTCTGATGGTGTGAGGGAGGAGGCAAGGAGGACGGTGAGAGAGAGGACGGAGATCGGAGGAGCAACGGCGGAGTGAGGGAAGAAACAATGCGGACCAGGTTTGAGAAGAAATCGAGACAATGAGATACGCGGAGACAATGCGGGAATGGGTTTTGGGGTGGGGAAAAATGACCTAGGGAGTCTAATTCTAGGACTTAGACTCCAAATTGTTTCCTTTTTTTTTCGCTTGCTTTTGGAGCCAAACCTACACTTTTGGTGTCTAAGTACAAGAATTATACTTCAAAAGTCACCTTCTAATTACAAAAATGCCACTTTAACGTTCTTTTTTACTTCCTTTTTTAATAATAGGACGCCAATCGGACGCAAAAGCCATTTTCTCGTAGTAGTGATTATATTTTTATTTTTTCACCAAACTAATTAGTTTGACTAATAAATTGATATATAATTTAAAGATACACAATATATGACATGATGATTAAGTAACTTATTTAATCTTTCTAAAAAAAGTCAACTTATTTAGGATCGGAGGGAGTATTTTAATGTACTCTCTTGATAAGATTACCACATTACAATAGTTCCACGTTTCTGTAAACAGATTTTTATTTTCCCTTCTTGGGAAAAGGTAAACAGATTTATATTGTTAATGTAGACTTTTTTGTTTGGCATCATCGATATATATGTTGTGTATGTAAAGTTTATTATAAAGACTTTTTTAATGTATTTTCAAAGTTAGCTAGTTTTTCCAAAAATAATATTAAGAATTATATATCTATCCATTAATTAAATAATGTTAAATTACACAAACATCTCTCTTATTTTTAAATATATACAAACCGTAATCAAAAGAAAAAAGAGAGCTAATATAATCTTTGGTCCCTTAAATTTACTCTCATTTTGATTTTGGTCCATCAAGTTTTAATTCGGAGGTTTTTGTCTCTCGGGGATGGTACAAAGTTTTGTTTAATTATGGGGACCAGTGTTTTAAAAGAAACAAAACTTGAGGAACTACAACCTCTAGTTCATAACTTGAGGAACCAAAATCAAAATGAAGGGAAACTTCGAGACCAAAGATTATATTAACCTTCCGAAAGATATTTGTGTAATTCCGAGAGACACCGAGATACTAATCAATAAGATATCAATATAGTTTATTTTTATTTTCTATAGAAGTTTGTACTAATTTTGAAATATGGACGAAGAAATTGGTACAACGTTAACAATATCTTTTTTTTTTTTTTGAACTCCGTATGATTTGTTCTTCTCAGAAAGAAGTCTGTATAGTTATATTAAAAATAAAAAGATCTATACAAATTTTGAAAGTGAGAAACTTTTCATTTGATAGCTTGTACACCAAGCTAATTACTCGATCGGCAAAGATTTGTCTGTTGCTTTTTTATAATACCCTGAAATTTGTATTTCTCTAAATATGATATTTTGGCAAATAGGACCTATTGATGATAGGAAAATTTGTTGTCTCTAATTTGTTAGTGCATTTATTTTATTTCTTGGGCAAATCTTCTTTAGGATTTAATGAGGCAAATCCAACTCTCTAAATTCAAATAGGGGTCATAAAATGATATGGAAATACCTAAAACAAATAGAGAAAATTACTAACAATTAATGAACAATTAAACTTACATGAATAGTCACATTTAGTTTTATATCATCAAAAATAAATCATAAAGGGTGTGAAAAGGCTTAAGGTAATTAGGGAATGCTAAAAATAATTATTGGGCAACTAAATTAATATTGATTTCATAAACACTCCTAAGTAAACTAAATAACAAATAAAAGGAGCTATTTAAGAGCATTTTTATCTTAGTTAATAATCTAAGAACCAATGATATGGCTCCAAAGCATCATCCAAGCAATAAATAAAACACAAAACAAACCTTCGTGAAGTGTTCCATGTTTCCCTAGTAACTAGAGCCGGACCGTGATCGTGTCATTGAGTAGAAGGTATCTTGTGTTACCATGGTGTATGGGCGCCATGGAGACATTTTGGTATCTGTGGTGTTGATCGCGGTGTATGAGCGCCTTGGGAAACACTATATATCAAGGTACGATATGACACAATCCTTGTAGTCAAACCGGGGTTAGCGTAAAGATCCGAAGCATATGGCCCGAAGTTTAGCTAGCACAAGGTTTAGATTATATGGCGCAAATTTCGAGGGCGAAATTTTAATTAACTGGGGAGAAATGTAATACCCGGATAATTATCTATCTGAATATTATATTTTAGCAAATAGTACCTATTTGGAAATAGGTGAATATGTGGTTTTAAAACCTTGTAGGATACTTATTCTATTGTCTAGGGAAATTTCTAATGAAATTAGAGGGTTAAAGTGTCAAAATCCCTAAATACAATTATGGGCCATGAAATGCCCCGAAAATATTATGATAAATCCCAAGAGGCAATAAAATATTTATTGGAAATTAGAAAGTATGTTATCTCTAATTTTAGGAATTTTTGGGATTATTTCCCTTGAAAAATAATGAGGCAAAATTAAATATAATTTTGGGGAGCATAAGTTGCCCCATGATTTTTAATATGATATGTGGGACATAAAATACCAATGTCAATGAAATAATTGTGAGAAAATGATTAATCCTAATTAAGAAAATTATCAACAATTAGAAAGTGATTAGGTAAGTAATTAATGGCTAATTGTTTAAGCCCGAACAAGAGAATATTTAAGGTAGATTATGGAAAATCCTTTAATTAAGTGTTTATGACTAATATTAGCATAAAGTATGCTTGCAAATCAATTAGAAAAGATTAAAAAAAAAAATTGGTGAGATTAAGAACATGAAAACCCTAAATCCTAAAAGATTGCTAATCATGGGATGAAGGCTCTAATTAAGCTTCTAGCTAATTTAGATAAATTAAAGGGAAAATAATAATAAAGCGAAGAGAAAACCGAAATTTGAGTGTGAAAAGGGTTGTGGGTTTTTCAAAAAATAATATCATGATATTTTGTTAATTAAATAATAATATAATTAAGATATTTATGGAAGAACCAAGAGGGATAAAGGGGAACCGATAGAAATTAAATCCTACCTAGAAAACCGTGAACTAGGTTTCTTAGGTCGACATATTACAAACAAGTGAATTTTTTGTCCGAGTTGGTGTTAGCGGAAGTCACTTCGTGACCGGCGAGGCGAGTAAGGGATCGATGAAAAGATATTTTGTAAACAAAGGGCGATAAGAAAAGTGAGAACCAATGGAAAATAAATCATAACTTGAAATCCTTGAACTAAGTAGAAAACAACTGGACATATTATGAATCGGTGAATTTTTGTCCCGAAGTTGATCTTACTCGAGTAATTTTCAGAAACGGCGGTTATCCGAAAATGTTCAACAGGTTACGAAATACCCTAAATGAGATCAAAAATTTAGTTAATCCAAATATTCTTAAAGAGGAAGATTAGATCTTCAGTGAGTTGCTAAGGAATTTTTGAGATTTTCTAAGATTACGCGATTAACGCCGAACGAAGACTTATGAGAAGAAACTCATAAAGTGAATAGATGACATCATGTTGATGATATAAGGGGACATTTTTGTGGTGGAGAGAAGAGGAAAATGAGTGATGTTCATAAGGCCACATCTTCATCATCCTAGCCCTTGATGCAAAGGTTGATCCAAGGGATGAGATCCTTTGGCTTTTGCTATAAATAGCCTTTCACATTTCTTTTCAAACTCACCAATTCACAAAGGAATCCTAGAGAGAGGTTAGAGAGAAGTGAGAGCAAGGAGGAGCTCTGGACAAGGAGTAGCGAAGTCTTTGGGTAATTTCTTCGGTCTTTAGTCTTAAACTTTCGTAGTTTTTCGGTAGTTATAGTAAAAATGTTAGTTTGATCTTTAATCTTCCAAGTATTATTTTAATATCATGTTTTAGGGTTAAATATGATATGTATTTCAAAAATTATGTTGGAGAAAGAAGAATTAAAGTAGAATGTCTCTGGGTAAAATGGTAATTTGGGACTAGAATGTCCGGTATAATGTTGACCATTGATTAGAAACGTTATTATCCTTATAGGATATCGTGATTACGCTCGATCAACAATCGTACCGAAGTTCCGTCAACGAAGGTGCGTTCGCGTCTTTATAACACTAACTCGATGTTTATTGTATGCGTACATGTGCTATGTGTATGGTATGTTTATGTGAGGTAGTTGATAGCTCTGTGGTATGTTCAATGTACTGTTATTATGCTTGCTGGGTGTTGGGATACATGTGCTTGGTGTGAAATGCTTGGTGCGAAATGCTAGGTGCGAAATGTATGCTAAGTGCGACATATCTGCCAGGGGGCATGTGTGCTGTTGGGATAAGCTTGTTTGTATGCTCATATACTGTCTATGTTGTATATATAAACATGAGGTTAATCGCTACTCGAGGTTCAATGGATATTGAACCTCGCCTCTTAACATAGCGTCGGTCGGGAGGACCGAGGATCGAGGAGAAAGGCAAGCGGCACGCATAGGACTCAACAAGACTTTCTTCTTTTTGTTATTTACTTTTGAAAACACTCGGTATAACGTACCGCTCCGTAATCAATGCCGGACTTACGACATTTTGAATACAAATATCGCTTACTCAATCACTCCGATGCTCTACTCGGTGAAAAAAATATACTGCTTTTGAAAATGGGATGTTACGAACAAAATAGGGCCTCGACCCCAACAACGGTTAAACATTTATTACCCAAAATAATAAATATAGTATTTCAAAAATATGAGGGCTTCAGAATGACAATATATTAATCAATATATCACATTAATAAACAAGAGGCCTACAAAGCTAAGCTTCCAATAAGTATACCTTTGGTTGTTTCCTTTGGCCTCCTCTACAAGGATTAGAGGTCTTGCCTGAAAAATATCAATAATGAGGTAAGACATAAAGTCTCAGTAACCAAAATCCATTTCCAACATGTGTAGGATAAGAAAACAAGTAAGAAAACCAGGTTTATAATTATATATATAAATATCAATTTGACAATCCTAAAAAAAAAGTAGTTTTTTTTTAAACAAATTTTTAAATCAATTTACTATTGGGACGTGGCGGTTGTCACCTCTGGCAATGGCTGCCGCCGCATAATTAAAAGAACATCTTTTGAGACCAATAACAAAACACATTTTTTTATATTTTTTTTTTCAAAACTTGTTTCCAAAAACATTTTTATAGAACAAAGGAAAAAAAAGAGAAAAAAAAAAAAAATCAAATAAGCCTATTTTGTTTTTAGAAATCCGTGTGATTTGTTCTTCTCAGAAGATGTCCGTATAGTTATCATTAAAAATAAAAAGATCTATACAAATTTTGAACGTAAGAAAATTTTCATTTGATAGCTTTTACACCAATCGAATTACTGATCGGCAAAGATTTGTCTGTTGCTTTTATCCCTAAGAATTATTATTCTCATTTCATATACGTCCACACACTACTTGACAAATTAGTAAAAACAACATCAACAACAAGAAGAAAGAAATAAAGCCACACAAATCAAGGTTGATAAGTATAGCATATTTTGGGAATCCAAAAGGTGGCATCGAGAGTAAAGATTATGAACCTAAAGATTTGTCACTATTTGAACTTTATTATTATCATATAAACCACAAGCACACGAGACTGAGAAAAAGCTATCCGTTGCCGAAAATCAAAGACATGTCTGGGAAACTTGAGCAGTACGAGCTACAGCTGGAGGTACCCGCAAGCGATGCATGGGACCTCTTCGCCCGGCAGGCTTTGGATCGGACAACTTTTTGAGAAAGAGATGACAAGTTTGTTTCAGAAGGTGGAGTTGGAACAATGCAGGAATTAACATTTGTACCAGGTAAGTGTGTGTATTCATTTTTCTTTATTCTATGGTGTTAGAAATATAGGTGATTAGTTGATTAATTAGGAAGTTAGAGCTTATTCTATATATATAAAGGGTCTTAACTATATTGATATTAGAGTGTTGGGTGTAGAGCCCTCACCATGTTTAGATCGAGGGAGTTAACTTGGTCTCCTCCAAAGGGAGTTAACTTGGACTCCTTCTAGATTTTAAAGTTAACTCAAGTGGGCTACTCATTAAATGAGCATGTTTCTCTTTGTAATAATATATGACTCTTCATCTTGATTCTTCTTCAATTACATTTGCTAACATATGGATAATACTTTTAAAAAAATTTAAACAGAAACAAGCTTTAAATCTCTTAAAGGTACCAAAACACAAGGAAATTTGAACCCTTGCATCAACCAAAAATTTACAATCAGTATAGTGTTGAGCTTTCAAGACCTAGTTTTGTCTCCCAATTTCCTCCCTACTCATGCCAACTGTGAATTTTTGTATCGCCTTCATTTTCAATTTGACTGAAACAAAAGGCGCAACACAATGTGACAAAACAAGCTCATATGCAGATACGGTTTAGTTTTCTTATATTAAGAATGCAACAGAAAATTAATGTGAAAATCTATCTCAGGGCCCAAACTAGCCAAAAAATGTCAAAAAAGGCCCCCCAAAAAAAGTCAATGGGTCCTTTCTGGTATTATTTCATAAAACGTTAGTTGTTAACGCCTACTGATATAGTTGTTAACGAGTACTGATTTAGTTGTTAATGGTATTGATTTAGTAGTTAGAATATTGTTGTTAATGCTACTGATTTAGTTGTTAATGAGTACTGATTTAGTTGTTAGTGATACCGATTTAGTAGTTAACGTTTTTGAAATAATACGAGAAAAGGTTTTGGGCCCTTTTTTAACATGTGACTTTTTTAGGATTTTTTTGACTTTTTTTTTTTTTTTTTTTTTGTGTGTGGCTACTTTGGGCCTTGAGATAGATTTTCCCAAAATTAATACTACATCTGCTGCTTAATATAAGGCAGTTAATTAATTGGGGAAGATTAATTAAGCTAAAGTAATTACTTTGAAATATTAATATTTATCATTTATCCTAATTAGTTTGCCTTACTTATAAATTGATATATAGTCTAATGATACACGTAAGTATTTCATAGAGAGCATGTAACATATTCTTAATATTTATATTGATTTTTATTTTATTAAAGTAATTATGATTTTTCTCCAAAAATAGACCGTTGAAATGGATTGAAGAGGTTGATTTATATCATCACATTCTGAATCCCCGCCATGTTCATTTAATAGTTTAAGAGTATGTAATTAAGATATTGAAATTTTAATATAAATGATTCTTAAAGAAACTCCTATTATTACCCCCAAAAAAATCTGGTATTTTTAATCGGACATATTTTGGAGTAGTATAACCTCAAGTCAGAAAAAATATTTTCCAACAAATACAGACGACAGTCAAAATATCAGTGTCAATATTAGAAACTAGTTTTTTCAACAATTAGTTTTTACAATACTTATTAGGTATCATAAAACATGCATACTTAACGTTTGCTCACAGGCTCCGGAGATCCCCAAACATACATATTGACACATTTATGGGCCTTCGACTTTCTATTTACTTCCTTTCGACTATCCATCTCCACCGTCAAATTAAAATTTGGGCGGCTTAAATTTAATTTTTATAAAATTATTGTGTTAAATATTTTTTTAGTAATAGTTTTACACAATCATGATTAAACTTTAGCAGTTTGAATCTATTTTTTTTTTTTTAATAATTTGATATTTTATTAGTACTTATTCAACACATTACATTTTGACCACAAAAATTTCAATTTGACAGTAGATATGAGTAGTGAAGATGAAGTAAATGGAAAGGGAAGAGAAGAAAAGCCAAGTCCCATATGATATGAAAAGACTTGGCGTATACCTAACAATTATAAATATAAACTTAGAGAATCCGCCTCAAAAGAGTGTGTCTTTAATTTATATATAGTTTATTTGTCTGCTTTTGTAGGAAGCTTGTTTTTGTTGAGATGAATTTTGGCAATAAGAGCCATCTGAGCCACAATTTCTGTGTTAATGAGAGAGGCTATAAGTGCAGCCTCCTCCTTGAACTCATACTCCATTGTTGATTTGATGATGCTTGAATCTTCTCCTTTCTCTATAACTTGATATCGAGTCCTAAATGAAGTAAACCCTAGCTCTAAGTACCATCCTTCCACCATCTCTACTTCTTTGATCATGTTCTTATCGTCCATCTTTGTGAACTTCTCTTTACAGCTTTCTTCTTGTCCTTGCAAATCTGATATTCAACTCATAAAAAAAATTATATATATATATATATATATATATATATATTCATCACTATATCAACGTTCATTTAATTTGTTTGCAGAGAATGACAAATAAGTACTACCAAAGAATGCAAAATTTTAATACAGGTTAATATGATTTTGGTCCTTCAAGTTTTTTGTTATTTTGGTTATAGTCCTTTAAATTTCAAACCATGGGTTTTGGTCCCTCAAAAGGCAAAATGATTGAGTTTTTTCTTCAGTTATATGGACCAATGTTATAAGCAGAATAAAACTTGAAAGACTAAAACTAAAATAAGGACAAACTAGAGAGATTGAAAACTATATTAACCCTTTTAAGATCGTCCCGAAGAATGATATAGTAATTGATTCCTATGTAGTTTTCAAGAATAAGTTTTCATGAAATAACATAAATGCCCTAATGTAAAAAAATCCCTCCACCATTGGCCCTTGTCGTCCGGTCGGAGCTCGAACACAATACTGGATAATCAAGGTGGGATTTGATTCCACTATAACTTAGTTCCTAAAAGATTGATATGAAATTTTTACTTTTTATAGGTAAGATGTTCGACTACAAAACAATAATTACTATTAGATCGATTTTTCCCAAATTAAAACATAAATCATTTGGTGGAAATTTATATTGATAAATTAATGTAATATTACCTTGCTTGAACGTTACTTTCAGGACAGTTCCAACCCCTCCATCACCTTCAATGATTTCGACCTTCTTCAACAGAGGGTGCTCCTTCTCCATAAGCTTTCCCATCTGAAGCGAACTGTAGAGATCCCACGCCTCGCTCGCCGCCACGTTCAGCTCTGCTTCATGCTCAGTTTCTCCATACATGTCTGATGATATGATTGTTAAATTCTACCTTGACACACACATACACACTCTTGTGATGCCTATATCGGCCTCAGAGATTCGATGTCGCTACCTCAGATTGTTAGAGCCTTGCCCTTTCAAATAATAATATAATCAAGAGAATATATGCTTATGAATTGTAATGTTTCCTTCACTTTCATTCTGCGTTTCTATGCTTTTATATAAACTACCAAGTGCACTATCTCACCAAAATTATAATACTTAATTACGCTGTTTCAAAATATAATACGATCGATTATAATACTTAAATATTGTTTTGTCTGCTTGTGCCAAGCTAGATGCCAATACTGATCGTCAAAGATGCTTCTCTTGTTATTTTTTATTATTATTTCCCATTTCATTTGTGTCCACACGCATTACTTGATAAAATAATAATATTAGTAAAGAAAAGATAAATCAAGGTTGGTATGCAGAGCATATTTTGGGAATCTTGTGGAGCATTGTGACTAAATATTCTGAGCCTAAGATCTGTCGCTGTAGTCTAGTTTAGTCTTACGATCTGTTCACTTGTTGCTACATGTATGTATTATTAATATGGTGTTATGGACTCAAATATGAGGCCTATTCAAGGTGTGACCCAACAAGACACACACAATTATAATACTTAATTACGCTGTTTCAAAATATACTACGATCGATTATAATACTTAATTATTGTTTTGTCTGCTTGTGCCAAGCTAGATGCCAATACTGATCGTCCAAGATGCTTCTCTTGCTATTTTTAATTATTATTTCCCATTTCATTTGTGTCCACACACATTACTTGATAAAATAATAATATTAGTAAAGAAAAGATAAATCAAGGTTGGTATGCAGAGCATATTTTGGGAATCTTGTGGAGCATTGTGACTAGACATTCTGAGCCTAAGATCTGTCGCTGTAGTCTAGTTTAGTCTTACGATCTGTTCACTTGTTGCTACATGTATGTATTATTAATATGGTGTTATGGACTCAAATATGAGGCCTATTCAAGGTGTGACTCAACAAAAGGCAACCAATATGACGCAGATGTGATGGCACAGCATTTGGGCTTGGAGGCATATGAGGCCCAGCAGTCCAAACCCTGGTACCCTCTATAAATAGATAGTAAATCCTAAGGTATGTAGATTCTAAGCTCTCTCACATTTATAATACGACCAACACTGTGCACACACCCCACCCCTTTAGGCGAAAGCCTTCATATTTGTGCACAGTGATCATCTATTCTCATAGGTATCTCATCTATAGATACTTAAGAGAGAGCTATTCGATCCTATATATATATACTAGTCCACCTAGGGCTAGACATCTCTGTTCTTATAACATAATATTGGCGCCATCCGTGGGGAATTGGTAAATTCTTGATTCCCGTGACCAAAGATGGTCAGTGAATTAGTGAGTTATTAGTGGCATTGTACCCCTGGAGATTTTCAATTCTTCAGGGAATGAAGACGACGAGAATTCGGAGGAGTCAGTGCTGGAAGCTCCTATGGTTAGGCCATACCTTGACTAAGGAAAGTTATTTATTGCTAATACTAGTGACGCTGTGGAGATCCTTCAAAATGGTAGCGATGAAATCACACATATTAGTGACCATTGCAAATTGGAACAGCGGCATATGGGTGCATCATGATTGAATCATCCCACCATTGTCGTCAGAACGTTAAAACTTCCAAGCCACAATCCTGGCTTATCTTCTAGTCGCTCTTATTTTTGGGGTTTTCTGTGCCACATGCACTGTTTGCTCAACGTTCTCAGATTTGACGCGTATGCTATCGGGAGGGAAATTCATAGCTCTTATTTTTGGGGTTTTCCGTGCCACATGCACTGTTTGCTCAACGTTCTCGGATTTGACGCGTATGCTATCGGGAGGGAAATTCATACATATGTTTGGAATTTCATTCCTCGTAAACTCGGCAAGGGTTTGTTGGAGATTACACTACAAAAAAAAGTACCATTTGTCGCAGCTTACCTTGTAGTAGTCAACAAAAACCCCTACCAACTTATTAATTTTTAGCGGTTATTAGCCAAACCGACACAAATTAGTAGCGCAAGCATTGGCGCCAAATAGTGAACATTTTGCTTCGATGTTTGTAGCGGTTACACAAAACATAACTGCTACAAATGTGGCGCCACATTGGCGCGCAACGGTGCGAATGTTTGTGTCATGTTTTTTGTTGCGGTTTCTATGGATGAACCGCTACAAACATGGCGCCACCCTTTGGCGCGAATGGCACGAAGTCCGTTGCGTTAGTTTCGTGAAAATAACCGATATAAAAATCCGAAACGACACGCTTTGTCACGGTGAGACGAAAACCGTCACCTTGACCGCGTCAAATTGTAAATATTTGTAGCGGTTTAGTCCATAACCGCAAATAAATTTATTCTATAAATAGCAATTTACCTCCGTACAACAACTATAATTATTCAAGAATACACTAAATCTTGCTTATCACCGAATGAACATTCTCGGCTTGGTTCTTGAAGACATGCTTCTATCTCAGCGCTTATCTCAGGAGATAAAAGCAGCGCTTATCTCGGGAAGAGAGCGCGCTTATCTCGGAGATAAGAGCTGCGAGATATTTGCCTCCCTTCTCATCATTCAAGCCGAGGAGGTTCCTTCAATGACAATCCGATTTAGTTATTCCATTGACTTGAAGACTTCTACTCTTCTGAATATTTTCCAACATGCCACCGAAGATTGGGTCCAATGTAGCCACCAATCTTTCGGGAAATATCTCTGATCAAAATGAGTCAGTGAGTTTTTCTAGGGAGATCGGTGGCTACACTGAATCCGAATCTTTAGTAAACTTATTATTCCTAAATTTATTAACCTCGAGTCTTTTAAGGAAATTTAAGAAAATAATCAAATTAATTGAGAGACTTTTTATTGAAATAAGCAAAAAATCCAAACTAATTAGGTTGACTTATAAACTAAATAGTTTGGAATTTTTTTTAAAAAAAATATTAAATTTGTAGCGGTTCTTAAAGAAACCATTACAGAATGTGATTGGAAAATTATTTTGTAGCGGTTGATCTGTGTAACTGCAACAGAATTGCAAAGGTCATTTATTTTGTAGCAGCTATATGACCGCTACAAATTTTCACGAAGAACAAGGCATATTTGTGGCGGTTAGGGTAGCGGTTTTTGTTTACCGCGACAATTTTTTTTACTTTGTAATGGTTATTTGGATTAACCGCTACAAAGTGCAGCGGTTTTTATACTATTCCTCTCGCTTTTGAAATTCTCACGTGCGAGTTTTTACTTTTTACCTTTTAACTTTTCAACTTGTACTTTCCAACATCATGGCTTTTGAGGACAAGACCCCCGAAAAGGGAAAGCTCCTGTACCCCCTAAAAGGCCTATCAGGGGTAGTAGTAGTAGTAGAGGGGGGCGTAGAGGAGGGCGTGGGCCGCAAAATATCCCCCATGAGCCCCCTCAAAGGGGGAATGAGTTTGATGAGCTCTTTGCAAATAACCCAATCCCAAACCCAGAGACCCTAGAGACCGTAGTGGGAGATTGAGGCGCAAGTCTGTCGTTTGACGACATCTTCAATGAAGAAGATGAGGAGATCCAGTTTGACATTCCCATATCGGAAGCGGAGCGGTTTCTCGACCCGGGAGAACGAGCGGGACCATGGGAACCCCCGACCGTCGTCTTCTAATTCCACCGGTTTGTTGTGGATGTCGAAGGTAAGTATAAGTAGTTTATTGGCAAAAAAATAAAATTTAAATTCTGTTAAAAAATTATGAAATTTTATTTAAAATGCAATACAAGAATTTTGTTATAATTGTGCAGATCTACATGGGAACATCGCCAGAGGGACGTTGGATGTTCCCACGCTCGATCACCAAGCAGGACTACGGGTGATAGTCCCTTGGAACATGCGAGAAGAACCACCGATCGGCGCGATGGTCACCTTTTGAATCGATTCCTATCACAATTTGGCGGGAATTGGGTATGGTTCCCGATCTATTTCCACAATTGGAAAAAGGTCCCGAAGGACAAGAAGGACAAGGCGTTTGAGGACGTTTGTGCGGGTAAGTTATGTTCTGTAATTAAATTAGTTTTTTTAATAGTTATAGGTTGTGGTTAATTTAGTTATCTATTTCTTAATTAATTATTACTTAATTACTAATCATTTTATGATACGAGAAAAATTTTAAACTACGAGCCCACGCTCCGAGGTACGTAAAGATGAAAATGGGAGAAGCATGGAAGAGCCGAGGATTCGTCTCTACTATCGCGAATGGAGATGGGACTATGCCTTTGCGAATCGATGGAGAACGTCCTAGACGGCACTGGAGGCAAATGATCAAGCGCTTTTGTCCAATATAGGAGGAGTGCGAGAGGGAGTGGTACGTTTTTTAATTAATCATAGTTTAGTTTTTTTTTTTTTTAACATGAGGGTATTGTATAGTTTAAAATTTGTTTTAATTAACTTTGTTTAAATGTAGTTTAAAAATTTAAATATAGACAAAATTAATGTAGTGTTTAGATTTGGTTTAAATTTGTAATACCCTAAAATTCATATTTATTATAAACATTATATTTTGGTGATATAATGCCTATTTAAAATAGGAAAGTATGTTGTCTCTAATTTTAGTAATTTATTTGTTTATTTCCTTGGCATTTAAAGAGGCAAAAATCCAATTTTATCTTAGAGACCGTAAGTTGCCCTATGATTATTAAATTAATGCATGGAGCTTATTTGACCATAGAAAATCAAAAAGTTGTGAGAAAATAATTAAACCAATTAAAGAAAATTGCCAATAATTAGTAGATAATTAAATCTACATTAATTAGATTAATTTCTTAAAACTTTCATAATTAATAACATGTTGTAAAGGCATAAGTTGGCATGCATGACCCTAATTAAAGGGCCAATGGCTAATGAAAGGCCAAGATTAGCATAAAGATGATTACTAATGATCATGATTAATATAGTAGCCAATCAAATAGATTCAATAACACCTAAAACACCATTTTAGAATTAATGACCAAAGATTAAGCTAATTAAAGACTAAACTCAAGTGAAAATTCATGAGGCAACAAAGGCTTGTGTGTGGATGATTGTGGACCATAGAAAAATAAAGCAAGAGTGCATGGAGAAAAGGGGGAGAGGTGGCGATTTTGTGTGTGTGTGTGTGTAGTGATTAAAGGAGAAGAGCCTTGTTGGCTCAATGTGGATCAAGTGTTCCATAGGTAAAAATCTCAAGACAATTAAGGTGAAGTAATGTTTGCCTAATTAACCACTAATTCTCATAAGAAGTTCATAAATCAATTAATTACTCAATCAAGTATTATCAAAGACAATTAAGGGATTTTAATCCAAGATTAAACACAAGCATTAATCCAAGACAAGAACACAAATTTAGCTTAGGATGAATTATCATCTTAATTGTTACCTAACAAATACAATAAATTCTAAAATGATAAAGGGGTAATTAAATACTTCTAGTTAAGCCATGATGTTCAAGAATCACAAGATTGATTAGGGAACTTGATTAAACTCCAAATTAAACCCTAAGAGCATTTTTGCTTAATTGCTAACCAAACTACCAAAGTCATCTAGTTACAAACACACTTAGAGTAACTAGGGATCAAAGCACATAGTTGGGAAATGCATGAAGGTGGTGAGGCCACCAAGGCTTGTTTGGAGAATGGATGAAGGTGGAGAATCCACCAATGCCTTATTCAAGCCAAGAATTGTTTAACATAAACAAAAACACACATGTGATAATAATATTCAAATTTGGAAGAGGATAAGGTACCTTTGGATAGGATATCCTCTTGGAATTGGAAGAAAGTGATGGAGGGAGAGAGGGCCACGTTTTTGGCCTTGGCTTGAAGAAGAATTCAGATTATTTAATGTAAACCCATGGTTCACATGCAAGACACTAGTGCAAAAAAGGCTTTTAAGACCGGACAAAAGAGGGGTCGTAAGACCGGATATGCGACCGGTCTTGTTCCAGCCGGTATTAAAAGTCTACCATTTAAGACCGGACTCGAACCGGTCTTAAAGAAACTCTTTTAAGACCGGACATTTAAAAACTTGGGTCTTAAAAAGTTGAACTAAATGAAGCCGAAATATTTTTTGTTCGATCCTAATGCTCAACTTTTAAGACCGGCCAAAAAATAGGTCGCTCTTAAAAGATAGTAATTATAAGACCGGACAAGACACATACGGTCTGAAAAATAGCGGCTTCTAAGACCACACGACTAATTACACACGGTCTTAAAGGACTGACTTTCAAGAGTGGATGATAAAAACATCCGGTCTTAAATATTTTGATTTAAGACCGGACGTCTAAATATACCGGTCTTAAAAGACCATCTTAAAATATCAAAAATCAATAGTCGTCATGACCTTAAAGACCGGTCATATAATTACATCCGGTCTTAACAAGTGAACATTTAAGACCGTCTTATTATTTCCGGTCCTAAATTTTCCCAATTTTTCCCCGCTTGTTCTTCCCGATTATATATATACACAAATCCACCACCCAATCCAAAGACATAAAATTCGATACTTTAAGCTACAAGCTATGAACAATTATTTGAATAAATTGAATTGGAAAAAGAATACAAATATTATTCACCATGAGCTATTTGGCCTCTTAATTAATGATTACTATGACTACAACACCTAAATTAATATAATTCATACAATAAGATAACTTACTTACAAATACAAGTAAGTTACAAGTACAACATACATGCGCCCAAAATAATATTCACCATGCCTTCATCTGATTCCCCCACCCAACAACGTAACATCCTCTTATATAACATGCCCCTTTGGATCGGATCCCGCCACAAAAATAAAACAAGAACAAAATTCATAGTCGTGACATTAACTATGAACATAGATAGAAGGAATATAATATATATAGTTAAAGCCTTAAAGTCTTCAAAGAAATCTGCATATGAATATTACCTTATGAATTGACTCTTTTATAAAGTGATATCTTCCCATATCCCTTCTTGATGATCACTTCTTATGCCTAGTTCATTATCCGCTTCATCTTCTTCGTTCATGTCCTAGACCCCTTGAAAAAGGAGTACTCTCAGAATACCATAATTTGAATTCATTTCCTCATCAATATCAATGACCCTCTTTCCTTGGAGAGCTACTGACCACATTTTATTTTCTTGATCGGTGATATAGAACACTTGTTTTGCCTGGTCTTCCATAATAAAAGGTTCATCTCCAAAACTTCTACCATTGACATCGACTAATGTAAATCCTAGCCGATCGATCCGAACACCATTATTGACATTAACCCACTTGCATTTGAAAATGGGAAATCTAATTTTCACATAGTCCACCTCCCAAATCTCTTCAATAACCCCATAATATGGCATGACTCGCCAATAAAGGGCTCTTGTCTTTCGAACGGAGAAGTGCATAGATTCACCTCTAACATAATACCACTGTTCGGGATCGTGCTCGTATCATCTAGGGACTTCGTGTAAAATGTATAACCATTGATCACATACGAATTCCAACTTATGACATCAACCTCGGGACCACCGCTAACCATTTGATTGTATCGAAACACATTCCTCTCCCTCGACCTTTTGTTTGAACCAGTTTGCAAAAGTTCTCGTTATGCTCCCTAATCAACCTTTGTTCACTCATTCGATGATTTTCTTTCCTTAAATGCTTTATGTGCAGCTATCTTTGGCTTGAACTTCATCGATGTTATTCAAGATGTACAAGTGGACTAGTGACAATTCATCGATCCACACTCTTTACGAAGCCCCTCGTCTACCCCCATCGCATGCCGACGTTTTGGAAGCCCAATATGTCTTACTTTGGCCAAATAATCTTGACAAAATTCCATGGCTTCTTCGAAACATATTTCGAACAATCGATGCTTCTGGCCGGTATGCATTCTTCACGTACCCTTTTAGGAATTTCATAGATCTTTCAATTGGGTACATCCACCGTAAATGGATAGGGTCGCACATCTTTATCTCCCTCACTAGATGAACAATTAGATGAACCATGATGTCAAAAAATGTAGGAACAAAAAGCTTCTCAAGGTGGCACAAGATAAGATATCCTTCTTTCTCCAATTCATCCAACTTTTCAATCTCAAAAACTTTACCACAAAGCACATTGAAGAAGACACAAAGTCTAGTCAAAATGACCCGAAGATCATATTCGGTGATGCCTCGAATAGCTATTGGGAGTAGTCATTGCATCAAGACATGACAATCATGAGACTTTTGGCCTACTAATTTCAAGTCCTTCATCGATACAAGCCTCTTCAAATTTGAAGAATACCCCGTGGGAACTTTTGTGCCATGTAAACACTCACAAAAACTTCGTTTCTCATCCTTAGACAAAGTATGAGAAGCCGGGGACAATAAGTTCTCTTCCCATCGGCCTTGGATGTAACTCTTCGCGTATTCCCATTGCTATCAAATCCAATCTTGCCTTCACACCATCCTTGGAACTACCTTGTATGTTGAGAAGCGTGTCGACAATACTATCACATACGTTTTTCTCCACATACATGACATCAATACTGTGTCTCACATCAAGATTGCGCCAATATGGAAGATCGAAGAATACAGATCTCTTTTTCCATATATTTGTTTCTTTTCTACTCTTTGCGTCTTACCGAATACGACATTGATATTTTTCACCTTTTCATAAACTTGCTCCCCGACAATGCCACCGGAGCATCTTCATACTCTTGGCCACCAAAAAAGGCTTTCTTCAATCGACGATATGGGTGGCCCCGTCTAAGAAATCTCCTATGTCCAAGATAAACCGTCTTTCTTCCATGTTGAAGTTGATGGTAGCGTGTGCCTTCTTCGAAAACCGGACATGCTTTATGGCCTTTTACACTATACCCGACAAGTTCCCATATCTTTGGGAAGTCGTTTATAGTACAAAATATCATGGCTCGCATTTTAAACACCTCCTTCTTGAAAGAGTCAAAAACATCAACACCTTTCCGCCCACAACTCCTTCAAGTCTTCGATCAAGGGTCAAGGTAAACATCAATGTCATTTCCGGTTGTTTCGGTCCCGAAATCAACATAGACAAGATGATGTACTTTCGTTTCATGCATAACATTGGAGATAAGTTGTAAATAATCGCAGTACGTGCCATGAACTATGTATGCTTTGTTAAGGCTTCCATATGGATTCATGCCATCCGTGCTAAGGGCAAGCCTAAGGTTCCTAGGTTCTTCGCCGAAGTTCGGAAATAATTGATCGATTTTCTTCCATTGAGAAGAATCGGCCGGATGTCGAAGCTTTCCATCGAAATCCTCTCATCTCGCATGCCACCTCAAATTTTTTGCATCATTTTCATTCGCAAACAACCGCTTGAACCTTGGTATGATTGGAAGATACCACAACACTTTTGCGAGGCCCCTTATTTGACTTGTACCTTGGGGTTTCACATTTCGGACAACTCGCTCCTCTTCAAACTCTTTTCTATACAACACGCAATCATTCGGGCATGCATGGATCTTTTTGTACTCCATCCCCGGTGGACAAAGTATTTTCTTAGCATCATAGTATCGATGCGGCAACACATTATCATCCGGAAGCATGTCCTTAAAAGCCTCAAGCATTTCGAAAAACTCTTGTCGCTCCATCCATGACGTGCCTTCAAGCTTACCAATTTCAATACAAAGATTCAACAATTGGTATTTTTTACACCCACGGTATAGAGGGGTCTCGCATCACCGCACATATTACCATATGCATGTGATTGATGAAAAGCCTCTTCTCCTACATCACGGATAATGTCCTCTATGTGATCATCCATATCCGTGTCATTATCATCAAAGGCCACTTCCCTATGTTGAGACCCACTTGGTATTTTTTCACCATGCCATACCCATACCGTATAAGTCTTACAAATTCCTTCACAAATTACACAAGGGCAATAAAACTTCCCACCCTCAGCATGGGCATTTTGTTTAGCAAATTTTATAAAGTCTCTCACCCCATTCTGATATTCAACACTCGTCCGTTTAGCATTTATCCAACCGTGATCCATAGTAGAATTCCTATATATATAGACGGAAAGATTTAACATACATATATATGCTCAAATGTCGGTTATGTCTTTTTTTCCTTTTTTTCGGATAAACTTGCTCATTAAATGCAGAACGAAGAATCACTTTTGGTCATAAATGTATCACAGTGAATCCAAGAACCAAAATAAATGCATGACGAGGAAATTAAATGCATCGCGTGAAGGTCTTGTGGACTCACCCCGTATCATATAAATTCAGATGCGTTTGCTAAGTCTTTCTTCTCCCGCCACGAACGTTGATGTTGCGTACGTAAAAGAGTACCCTAAAAACATTTATTGGTCAGTTGGGTAGGTCTAAAATGCAATTATAATCTTCAAAATACAATATCCATTAACAACACGAAACCCTCAAGAACATTTGATCGATTTCGCTCAACCCAGAAAAACCCGAACGATGAGCGGGAAAATCATAAAGTTATATAACCGAAACACCTCTTATAGCTTGGTCTATAGACGTTTAGCTAAGGAACCGAAAGTGATTGTCGAGAGAGCAACGCGAACCCGGCGACGAAGTGGCGCAGAACCCGAGTAACACTTTAGGCGCGACAAGAGAAGTTCGAGAGGGAAATTTAATATTCCGCGCGACGAGCGAGACATGTTTTATATTTGGGATTTTATTAAGACCGGAGTTTTATAATCCTCCGTACCTAAATTGAGACAATTAAACCGGTTCATTAAAAGGAGACGGTTCTATATATACAACTTTTTAAGACCGCCGTTTTATAATACTCGTCCTAAAATTCTTTTTATGATTTCTAATAAAGGATTTGGCGAGCGCAAAGAATCGAATGAATAAAAATTAAAGGAAAACTGAGTTTCTTTAATTACATATATTACTTGCATATGCACGTACACAAGAAAAAATACAAAACAAAAACAAGCAGAAAATTATCAAAAACAAGAATCGACTAAACATCTCCTAAAGCTTATTATCCTCCAAAGCCTTGGCGATTTCGGCGTGAACGCATTAATTTCCCCGGAGATCGCAAGTTTCGTCTTACTCGAATCAGCCACAATGCTTCATTAGAGGAAAGAGGAGAGGGGGTCGTAGTAGTCGCGGGGGGCCAAGAGGTTGGAGAGGGGAGCGGGAACCTCTTCATCATCCGAAGAAATAACAATGGGTCCAACGACCCGAGACTCTTCTATCACAATAGGATGGACTCTCGATGGAGGAGGCGCACCGTATAACGATCGACGGAAGGCACGATCATCACGACTAAGAGCACCCCTACGAGCGGTTCTCTTGAATCTAATCATGGTTTGAGCAAATTAAGGGCGAGAGGGTATGAGGAGTTAATTAATAGAGCGAGAGCTGTTCTCGATAGCCACGTACGTAGTTTGGAGTTACGAGGTAGTGAGGAATTAATAAGGAGTTATAGGTACGCGGTATAAAATTCCATTATTTAATATTTTTCCAATTCATTTTATTTTAAGACCGACCTTTTATCATTAACCCGATACTTATAGGTATGCGGTATAAAATTATATTATTTAATTTTTTAAGACCGATCTTTTATAATAAGTCCGGTCCTAAAAGTCTTAGCTTTAAGATCGACCTTTTATCATTTACCCGTACTTACACACCGTTCAAATGAATGATGCGAGTCTCTTCGGCTTCCCGAGATAAACTTCCCAACTAGGCGTCTCCTCGTATTCGATGAACAATGCGTCTCCTCGTTAAAGCTTTCGGCGTTTCACATTGTTCGGATGGGTTCTCTATTTAAACCCGTTGTTACTTGTACTTTCTTCACATTCTTCTCCCCCGGTCCTCCGTTTCATCCTCCTCCTCTTCAACCTCGCCCCCACCGTAATGGCTGCTCCCCCAGTCCTCCGTTTCCTCCTCCTCCTCTTCAACCTCGCCCCCTCCGCCACCGCCTCCTCCAAATCCGACGTAAGGTTGGTGCGATCATCAGTGGCCCGCGTCGATCAAATCGATCGACGTTTGGGGCCAATTGGTTCAGCTTGCTCATACCATGAACAACAAGCTGAACATGGTACTCCACGCCAATGACGTGAACTACGATCCCGCGAGGACGACTCCGACAACTCCGACGCCCCTCCCTTTCCGACTACGAGAGGGATTAGTTTTTTTTTTTTTGCTTTTTTTTTTGCTTTTTTTTTTGTGATCGTGATCGCCCCCTATAGGCGCGTAAAAAAAAATTAGTAAATAAAATATTTTTAAATTTTGTTCTTGTGCGAGTTTAGTACTTTATCTCAACCTGGAAAGCAATAAACAAGGCAACTATGAAGGGCGGATAATGGCGGACTAAAAAACCTAAAATAAAAGAACGAAGACTTTAGTTAGTAAATCGACGGTCCTAAAAACACGCCATTTTTGTCGGCTTTGGTTTCCATATCCGATTGCCTCTTGTCCTTTTCATTATCGTCTTTCTCTTTCCGACAAAAAGGAAACAAACAAAACATTGTCCTCGTGTAAATCCAACAACGAAATTCGCGAGAATACGCTTAAGAACATACAAAAAAGGAGCTTTTACCTTATTCGGACAAGAACAAACAAAGTGACTATTCTTCTCAAGGTTGGACCTTCGTTGACGTCGGTTTTACCTCCCCATGTGAGAAACAAAGTGTCCTTTTCATTATCTTCCTTCTTTTTCTGACAAAAAGACAAAAGACAAAATAAAAGGGACACCGATAATGCTGCCTCTACACATGGAAAGGTAAAAATGATGATAAAGAAGGACCTAGCTTGAGCGAACGCCGTAACCTCGGTTGTCTTCAACCCTAACCATTTAATTTGTCTGAAAAGGGGTATTTATAGGTGAATGACTTTTAAGATCGCACAAATAACAACATACGGTCCTAAAAGTTAAGCAGATTTTTAACCAAAGGACTTTTAAGACCGATTATATATAAAAATATGGTCCTAAAAGTTAAGCGGGAGACTTTTAAGACCGACCTTTTATAATACGTTCGGACCTAAAAGTTCATGTATCTTTTAAGCTTTTAGGAGCGGACACTAAAGCAATATATGGTCCTAAAAGTCTCATACTTTTCACACCGAAGATTTTTGCGAACCTTTAAGACCTATACATCTTTGTTAATGAACGGTCCTAAAAGTCTCGCATTTCAAACACTAAATTAAATAGCTATATCCACCATCCAATAATACATTCGAAACCCAAAATGGACACAAGAAATTTGTTCGAAAAATTAACTAAATTTATTTATTGAATTTTACATTGCCTATGTATATTTACAAATGAATTGTTAAAAAAAATAAACAAATTTACGTAAGATCGATTATTGTTGCTACGTAATATACTTACAAATGAATTTAGGACATTAATTATTGTCATTTTTCTGACTCTAAGATCGACCATACAGATATTCACAAAACACATTGCGTATGTGCTCCGGCTTCATCATCGTGAAAGGGAGTTTTGCATTGAAACATCTCAGTAACATCAAAGACAAAGAATCAATTAACTTGCGTGCATATTTCATTTGTAACAAGAAGCCTAAACTGAATTAACTTGCATAATATGTAACATCAAATACATTTACCTTTGCGTTAATTTAGTATCCCCTCGCCTTGTAATATCATACATGTGTTTCATGACGTCACCGGCCACATAAGTTGGACTCTCATGGTTGCCGACGGGTCTAAAATGAACAAGAAATATATATAAGAGCATATATATAGCTCAATGACCAAGTTCACAAGGCGTGTGCTACAAATTAAATATTGTACCAACCTCCGGTCCATACCATATGGGTCTTTGTCTGAGTAGCACGCCTTTTCTTTTCTACTATTTGGAAGGTCCTCATGGCACTATCATCAAAATCACAAATTTATCAATGATTCACTTAAAATTCACAGCAGAGATGTCAGACAAGAGAATCAAAATGACATGCTTACTCGTTGATGGTTTGCACCAACGAAGGCAATGGCTCAGTGTGAGTGGAGCATAAGAAGATAACTTTATGCTCGTCCATGCACATGACGACCAAGCGCCGCGTGACTGAAAATTCACATCGAAACTATACTCATGATATATATATGTAGCAGAATTAAGTGAATTGCGGACAAGATTTTTGATATGTACTGTGGAAGAATGGCAAAAAGTACAACTTTCCGATCACTTGACACAACCTCTTTGATATGTACTCTGTCTCTCCTCCATGGATGTTTGACTTGAATAGACAGGCACAAGAATCCAAAATCGTTGATCCCGCACCTTTGAACCAATTCATGATGCAAGAACCTACCATAATGACATCGATCAGGGAATTAGTATATATGTATGTATGTCTAAACGATGCATTTAAATGATGCACTCATAGACAGAAGATACTTACTTCATAAAAATTCTAACAACTGCATCAGTAAGCTCCTGTCGAGGAAGCAGCAGGGACTCAACATCAACGGTGTCAACTTGAACGGGCATAGGATGAGGGACACCTACTACTTCATCGACAAAGCCACGATTTATCCTTAAAATATCCACTTTTCATAAGATCGGATATTTTTTCCCCGGCAGCAGCCCAACTTAGCGATGGGGGATAGAGCTTGAGGAGGGGATAGAGCTTGAGGAGGGGATGGAGCCCGACGAGGGGATGGAACTGGAGGGGGAGGGTTGAAGCTTCGGAGCAAAGGTAGAGACATGTACAAGCTTCACCGGCCAAGGGATGAAGGTTCCCTTGACATCACTCACAAGCTTCACTCATCGGTTTGGAGAGGGAGAGTGCATCAATGATCACCTTTTCAACGACACTCGACTTCATCATCGCATTTGTTGGTGGTGTACGCTTGATCCCAACTTGTGAATAGTCCCCTTTTGCAACCAATAATCGTCCATCATGATGATCGGGATCCTCCACATAAAGGTCACAAGGTTGCTCCGACCGTCCAACAATGCAGCTCCCTCTAGTGCTCACGCACGGACGCGAGTGAGTGTGTGAAGGGAACACCGGTCTCTCGGACGATTGCTCAAAAGCGGCCTCACCGACTCGGTTCCTCCTTCATCTCGGCTCATCTCGGATTGAAACATTGCGGTCATTGAAGCTTTATTAGCAGCCCCGTCTGGTCCATCTCCTCCCGGTAATCATACTTTGTCTATGGCGTTTGGATGTACCAAAGACTTGCTTTATGCCTACCCGTCCTCCAATCCCCCATACACGCCCGGGTGATCCGGTTTTACGGGTCGCAAACGGCCGAACATCATTCCTCCCGTTCGACACAAAAGATCCCTCTCGCTTCTTTCTTTTTAAGATCTTCCCGTAAGATACGGATAACGAGAAGCTTAGTAATGAAACATGTTTAGTAACTAAAAAATAACAATAACGATACTTACAATTCTTTTCAAAGAACTAGACGAGTTTGTTCACTCGTGTAGGCACCGCTTGGCTTTTGCCGAATATGCAACCACAACTCCTCGCGACGTATTGGAGATGGAGGAGCATGTATCACGAAGGATTGGATTCTCGCTTCATCATCCAATCTCTTCCGCTTGCGACCATCAAATCTTTTTCGGCCTTTTGATATCCGCCGCGAGAAGCCCTATGAGGGCAATCATTCTTTCTACCTATCTCCTGTGCTTGTTCCCTTCTTTTCTGTGAATTAGGATTGAAAACATCTATTAATTATGAATTCCAGCCATGCATGTCACTAACAGAAATTAGAGAACTTCGCTTCATATGAACGTCAATCAAACAAGTAGTCAAATTCTTCACTTCATCAAGTTTCAACATTTTATTTAAGGAAGATGTAGAATTATTGTAGAAGAAATTGGAGCTATGTTTTGTAGTGCTAGCTAGATAGATAGGTTAAGAAACAAAAGAGAATTATGCTTACGTAATAATACAAACTTGATCCTTTTTAAGGCATCCAAAGGGATCGGCATCCCCATTAGATAGTAACAATTGGGTATATAAAGTTTCCCCCTTTTAAGACTATTCATTTCCTCCTTTGCAAGACAAACCATTACACAATTAATACCTTCTCATCGCAATTTACCTTTTCGGGGTTGACATATCGGACTTGCATAGACAAAGGCGGAAATGTATACTTCTATTCACACACCGAACTATTATATAACTAACGGGATTAGATGAACACAATAACATTCGCATATCCACACAGGTTAATAAGCAAACAAAAGGGAAAATAAAACTAAATATAAACTCACAAGAGCTTCAGGAGTGGTCCGCAGAAGAACAAATTGTCGCCAAATTCGTTCATCAATAAATGTGTAAACTTCCCAAGGATGTTTGGCAGGAGGAACATCGGAGAAAATATACGTGTTAGCGAGAAAGGTCTTAAACTTCCTCCACCGATCAGACAATAAGACAATGTCTTGTCTTTCAACTTCGACGATCGGGGACGGTGTATGTAACCCGGATAGTCTCCCAAATAGGATCCTTTACATTCTTATAGTCCACACTTTTCCACTCATCCGTCAAGATGCTAACCTTGCCGCATGCTAGACAAAATGACAAAACTATTATATTTGCTTTTATTAGGACCGACGGAGTTCCAACCTTGCATTAAACTGAATCTCGAGCTTTGACCCGGAAGTCCGACTTAGGGTCACATCCATCATTCGTGTGCCTCTTCTACCACGGCGTGCGGGGCGATTACGAGCCTCATTGTGAGATGAAGAGGGTTCGTTCTCACTCACACAAGTCACACCGAATCTGGTGTTGCCGAACACGAATAGATTCGTTTTCACCGTCCATTTTCGAGACGGAAGAGAGGAATGCCCGAGCAAATGAGAGAGTAACGGGGGCTGATGGTACGTGGGCGAGGAAGAGAGGTAATGCAACGGAAGGGTTTTAACGTGAACGGAGGTTCTCCACAGAGTAACAAAAGCTTTCGCGAAGAAATGTATAACTTGCTTGGATTTTTAAGACCGGATGAAAAAGAGACGGTCTTAATATTTACATTAATCCTGGTCATATTAAACGTCCGATCTAAAAAGTTTAACATTTAAGACCGTTCCTTTTAAAACGCCGGTCTTAATATTAATGAACTTTTTTCGTACCGCAAGTATCATATGTCCGGTCTTGAAAGAAAACTTTTAAGACCGTCTTGTTGATAAGTTCGGTCTTAAAACTTTAGACTTTTTATATTTAAATTTTTCCTTATTATGTTTTACCGCAAAAATATAAGTACGGCTATATGAGATATATTTAGAAAGTAATTGAAATTTCAGTTCAATTTTTAAGACCTAGTGGTATTTTAGTCGGTCTCAATAATGATTTTAAGAGCGGTGAAAAATTTGTCCGGTGCAAGAAGTTCTTTATATTTACGGAACTGCCACCGGTCATTCCTTTAAGACCGGGGTGTCCATTGTCCACTCTAAATGAGGCGGTCTTAAAGCCTTTTTTTGCACTAGTGAGATGAATTAGGTTAGGAATAATTACCAAGAGTGCCATGACCTTTTAGTATAAATAGGGGGCTTAGGCTTCATTATTCTTCACACCTTCACAAGCAAGATTAAGCATAGCATTTGAATATAGAGAGAAGAGAGGGAGAGTGAGGAGCTTCTTGAAGGAGTTGAAGCATAGCAAGTAAGTTCTTTAAGTTCTAGTTCTTAAATTCTTAGATAGAAGTAGCTTTAATCTTAAATATGCTAGAGTAATGTTACTATCATGTTTTAATAGTTAGAAATGTTGATATTTCGAAAATTAGATAGGCCATAGTGTATAGCAAAATTTTTGGGAGTTGAAAAGCAAAGTAGCGAAGCTCTGGCGAAAATTCATCGGTTAGGAATTTCTGAAAACAGTAGCAAAAGCGTCATACTTTTATATTGAAGAAGAGATGCTAAAATTCTGAAAATATTCATGGTTCAAATAGACATATAGGGCTTTTTATATATACCAAGAACATATTAATTTGAGCTCTGTACAGTGAGATAACAATTCTCAAAGTTGGGCAACGAATTTCTGGAAAATTCTGGGCAGAGGCTCAAAACTTTAAAAACTGGCAATGAATCAATGGATCTGGGCAACAAATATTATTTTTAATTAAATATAGACATCCTAAGGATTCCAAGGAATCTTACAGATCCCCGTTTTGATTTTTGTAGAATTAATTATGATTTTTCAAAGTTAAGCGAAAAATCTGCCCGAAATGCTGAAATCAGCGTTTTTCTACGAAAATTAAGAAATAAATAGGGAAATAAATCCACCAGGGGTAAAAGGGTCAATAGTGGCTATAATATCTCTTAAGATATTATTTATGATGTAATAATGCGATGATAATATTATAGGCTATCTGAGAACACGTATTGACAGACAGACGTACCGCTATCTACACGGACTAAGGTACGTTCGCGACGTACTGTAACACTAACTCTGATGCTTATAGTATGGTTATATATGATAGTTGTATTCATAAACTAAGATGCTGTCTTAGTTCATTACTTACACATTCAGTTTTACGCGGGTTATAGTCATGTTAATACCGTGAGTTTTCCTAGCGCTGAGGACACGATAGGCCAATCGTGGCATGAGGTGGTGCAGACTAGAGATAACGAACATATGCAGTGGCTGTGTACCGTTATCTAGACAAATCATACATCTGTTATGGGCTTTAGTATTGATTATTGCTGTAATGTCATGAATATCTGTCATACATATATTGTTTATATAAGCATGAGGTTAACTTACACCGAGGTCCAATGGGCATTGGACCTCGCCTCTCTTATAGCTTCAAATGGGGCAAGGACCGAGGGCCGGAGATAAGAAAAAGAGTAAACAGGCGCGTGTGAGGACTCGACCTCGGAGCCTCTTTTTAGAGACGTCTTTGTCACCGCTACAATTTTTGTATTCACCGATAAATGTATTGATATTATTAAGATGTGCCACAGACAATATTGTACCACAGATTTATCAGTTACTCAATATTTTAAATTGCTCTGATCCTCTACTCTGATGGAAAAAAAATTTATACTGCTTTTGAAAATGAGATGTTACAAAATTAATAAAATCTAGAGTAAAATATATTGACTACCCCTCTATTTTACCTAAATTACACAAACATCTCATTTACTTTGCAGGCTCTATCGCAGAGGAACACCAGATGCAGGACACATCAAAGGGTCAATCACACGGCAGAATCCAAGACGTTTGTGACCTACAAACAGATGGTATATTAAAAGTTAAATTAATTTTATGTTTAAATGATTATTGTTTTGTTTTGGAGATAACAAAGTTTATATTCTCTTAACTCTTTCAGCACGAGAAGGCTCGGGAGGAGAACCGTCAGACAGACTATGGGCAGTTGTGGACACGCACACATAGACACCGTGATGGGACGCCGACCTCTGAGGCAACAGAGGAGATAATAGTAAGTTACAACAAAACTATTAATTTAATTTAATTGTTTGATTAATGTTTTATGAAATATGTGTGTCAGGCCCGGATTCCCCCTCCGCATCCCGCGTTGGTGAAGACGAGGGTGTTGTTACCTCCGGGTCGTGCCCATGCCGCCCGAGAGAGACCCCCCGAGACAACCCCCGCAGACAGGACTCGATCATCGGGCTCCGATAGTTAGTTTTTATTTCCTGAAGTAATTAATTTTTTACTGCTGGATGTTCGTTTACTTTTGTTATCTTAATTGATTTGTTGACAATTTTATTAAATTTAAATATTTGTTATCTTTTTTTCGCAGGTTTTTGTTATTGTAATACTATTTCAATACTTATATGTCATTTGTAAAATAATAAACGGAGTTAATAATTTGTGGATAAAAAGATATGTTTTCAAAATAATAAACGGAGTTAATAATTTGCGAATAAAAAGATATGTTTTCAAAATAATAAATGGAGTTAATAATTTGTGAATAAAAAGATATGTTCTTAAAATTTGAATGGGTAAAAATAATTTTTGTTGCGGTTTTCATACTATAACCACCACCAAATATATTTGTAGCGGTTACATATAAAGAAACCGCTACAAATTTGAATTTCAAAGTAAATAAAAAACCGCAAAAAATTTGTTGCGGTTCTAGCCATAAACCACTACGAATCTCAAACGGTCATCATTTCGTAGTGGTACCAGTAGCGGTTTTGTAACCGCGACTAGTGCATGGCGGAGATTTTCAATTCAAATTTGTAGCGATTGGAGAACCGCTACAAATTTGATTTATTTTTGTCACGGATAGAGTCACGGTTCTTAACCGCTACAAAGTATTTCAAGTTGCATTTAAATATCTCAAGTGCTAGAATGAAAGTAATCAAACATTGTCTCCACATTTATATACTATCCTAGCTTTGTTTACTACAGATGGATAAGTCATGGATCAAGATGCCGCGCAGTTCTCCTGTATATTTAGAGGGATTGAAAAATTTCTTAGATTTCGCCTTCTCGAACACTAGCATTAATGGCAAGATCGTGTGTCCTTGTTGTAGATGCAAGTTTAAGAAGTGGCAAACACGAGAAGGTGCTATGGAACATCTTCTTATGAAGCCTTTCCCGAAAGCATATACATTAAGGGTGTTCATGGTGAGAAACATGGTATGAGATATGGGGATCATCTTCCTCAAACCTCACAAGTAGGAAATCAAATAAATCAAGATGATCCGGTTAATGAGGCTGTTCGCGATGCTTTTGGTGTTCAAGACAACAACTTCACGGCAGAAGTGCAGGGTCCAGAACTAGTTTTCTTCAGGAATGAAGCAGCTCAAGAATTTTTCATCCTCATGGATGAGAACGATCGTCCTTTGTATCAAGGTTGTCAGAATTACTCAAAAGTATCCTTTCTGATTAAATTGTACCATATCAAGTGCATGTGTGGGATCACTGATAAGGCAATGTCGATGATGCTGGAATTACTACGAGATGCTTCCCTTGACGCAGACATTCCCACAACCTTCTACGAGGCCAAGAAGATAATTAACAGATTAGGCTTGAACTACGAAAAAATCGATGTCTGCCCCAACGACTGCATGCTTTATTGGGGGGAGGACGCTCGGAGGGAGACTTGTAAGAAGTGTCACACTTCGAGGTTCAGGACAGTTCAGAAGGCAAAAAAGTAGAAGAAGAAACCCGCAAAGATTCTAAGGTACTTCCCTTTAAAACCTCGCTTACAAAGATCGTTTATGTCGTCTAAGACAGCTGAGCATATGAGGTGGTACGAAGCCGACAAGAATGAAGATGGTAAACTCAGACATCCATAGGATGGTGAAGAGTGGAAAGCGTTCGACTCAGCCTTTCCTGATTTCGTAGCGGAGCCTAGAAATGTTCGTCTTGCTTTGGCGACCGATGATTTTAATCCGTTTGGGAATCTTAGCACAAGTTATAGTATATGGCCAGTTGTTTTGATACCTTACAACTTGCCCCCTTGGATGTGTATGAAACAAAGCTCCTTCATTATTTCCATGATCATTCAAGGCAAAAAGACACCGGGAAATGACATCGATGTGTATCTACAACCACTTATCAAGGAGTTGGTGGAATTGTGGAATGTAGGCGTCGAGACGTATGACACGAACGAGAAGACACTATTCAACTTGCGTGCGGCGTTGATGTGGACTATCAATGACTTCCCTGAACTTGGAACATTATCTGGGTGGAATGTGCATACTGGCCTTGCGTGTCCGGCTTGCAATTTTGACTCTAACTTAGTACGCCTTCCCATTACGCCGTAAGTGGTGCTTCATGGGTCATCGTAGGTTTCTCGATGGTACGCACAGTTTAGGTTGCAACGCAATCGTTTCAATGGGCAACAGGAAAAAGAGGATCTCCTCGGAATTTATCCGGTGCAGAAATCATAGAGTAGCTTGTGGATGTTGAATTTGAGTATGGGAAAAAAGATGATCCAACAAAGGTCGGGACAAAGACGGCCAGAGCTTCTGGTTCTGTGACCCAGCAATAACGAAAGATAAGCGTCTTCTTCACTCTTCCGTATTGGACAGATAATTTGCTTCGACACAGTCTGGATGTCATTCACATTGAAAAGAATGTGTGTGACAATATGTTGTACACGATTCTGAACGAACCAGGCAAGTCAAAAGATCATCTTCAAGCGAGAACAGATTTACGGGAGATGGGAGTCCGTGCAGATGCGTGGCCGGATGAGCATGACAGATTTCAACCGGAAAAATTCACCCCGACAAATCTGAATAAGGAAATCTTTCTCACGACGTTGAAGAATATAAAAGTTCCTGACGGGTATTCAAGCAAAATTTTACAATGTGTTGACGTGCAGGCTCGAAAGGTTACTAGGCTGAAGAGTCATGACTCACATGTGCTTATGCAGCAATTACTTCCGTTGGCTATAAAAAATACGCTCCTCTAGGTGTGTCGATCGTTTTTGTCGAGCTTTGTACTTTCTTTCAAAAGTTGTGTTCCAAGGTTTTGATTGTAGAGGAGCTCAACTAGCTACAGCAGAAAATCATTCTTACGTTGTGTCATTTGGAGATGATCTTTCCTCCGTCATTTTTCACGGTCATGGTTACACGACAAGACACCTTGTTCACGAAACCAAGCTTGCCGGCCCGAGTTCACTACCGATGGATGTATCCTATTGAGAGGTACTCATTTAAAATTAATTACTTTAGCATTACTCCTCTAGCCACACGTTTAACCATTGATGTATCGACATTTTTCCTCATTACTTTATAGGTTTCTTGGGAAACTGAAATCTTACGTGAGGAATAAGGCATGGCCTGAAGGTTCAATATCAGAAGGTTATATTGGGGATGAGGTCATGTATTTTTGTTCCAAGTACCTTGATGACATTGAGAAATCATTCAACAGAGAAGTTTCAAGCACAGAGACATGTCTTAGACGATTTTCCTGAGCCAGAGCCAGAGCCATTAGCAACAGAGTTGTTATTCCCTCGTGTTGGTAAACCAGTTGGCGGATGTGAGAACTTCAAACTCACGGCACTTGAGAAGTTTCAAGCACATAGACATGTCTTGATTAATTGCACTAAAGTTGAACCGTATCTTCAATAAGGATTGCACACAGATATATATATGTTATCCTATATGTTTACTTACATTTTATGGTCACATTTCTTGCTCGTCATCGCATGTTTAATTGCAAGGAATTCAGAAGTCATGTGAAGTGTCAACTGAGGATCCGTACATAGTGATGACTTCGGCATCACATCAGTGAATTTCTCCCGGCCTATTCACACGGCCAGTCTGAAGATGACGAGCCGTATATTCTTGCCTCAGAGGCCTATCAGGTTTATTATGTTGCCGATGAGAGGCACAGGGATTGGAATATGGTGGTTCACTTAAAGTCTCGGGACCTTTACGACATGGGCGATGGTGAGAACTTCGCCTATGATTGTGAGCTGCTCCAGCCCGCCAGTTTCAAAAACTTTTTCCCAGACGGCGATGACACTTTACCTATAGTTCGGTACATTTTTTAATCTACGCAATATGAAATATAATAATAGCATTTAACTAAATTTTTATATGTGTTATTACATATTCAACTCACACGTAACCTTTTATACAAACTTTCTTTGTAAGGATGCTTGTTGGTTCTCTAAAAGATTTTGATGATTGCCAACAATTGTGAACAAAGAATGAGGATTTGCTCTCAGAAGTTGGAAAACCCCGAGTGAGAGCAAACCTCAAGGTTTTCTCGAAACCTCGAGGTTTGGCCTTAGAAAGGAAGCATCGAGGTTCTATGTTCAAACTTACAAAACTTGGGTTTCACAAAATATGTGAAACCTCGAGGTTTATTAAGAAACCTCGAGGTTTTGGACTTCCGAGAAAACTCGGTTTCACACCAAGTTGTGAAACCTCGAGGTTTACATCAAAACCTCGAGGTTATGCCTTGGCACCAAATTGAAAATTTGAAATTAAATGTAAAACCTTGAGTATTGATAGAAACCTCCGGTTTCGGCTTCCCGAGAGCTAATGGTTTTCGTGTGTTTGAAAACCTCGAGGTTTCCATAGAAACCTCCGGTTTGTGTTTTGGGTCAAAACAAAGAACTTTGTCATTTGGGCAAAACCTCAAGTATTGTTACAAACCTCGAGGTTTGTGAGTTCCGAGAGCAAATGAACTTTCACTCATTCTAAAACCTCGAGGTTCCTTGAGAAACCTCCAAAGTTCGCTTCCATCTTGTTTCTCTGGGTTTCACACACGGAGTGAAACCTCGAGGTTTCGAGAAAACCTCGAGGTTTGGAGTAAGCCCGAGAAACCTTCGTGATTGCACCATGAGAAACCTCCAGGTTTTATGATAAACCTCTAGGTTTGAGGTTTTGATCTTAAATCGTTTTCAACCCTAAATGACCAAACCTCGAGCTTTGTGAACAAACCTCCGGGTTTACGGACGTTGCCCGAAAATCGAATGTAACGTTTTTGCCATGCCTTCATGTTTGATCTCAATGCTTTCCATGATTAATCTCTATTGGTAATAGATATGTTTAACCATCTCTTTGGTGAGTTTCAGACAGATTAAGGAAGGTTTACTGAAGGTTTAAAGCAAAAGCAAAAGTGATGTCAGAACATTAAATGCTCAACCCAGAAACTTGCATTCTTTTGGGTAATCCATTTGCACACGGTTGCAAAGCATTAAAGAATGATTTCTACATCTAACAACATCTTCTCCAACGGATTGATTTGCAGAGAGTCAACTCTGACCATCTAGCCAGCTGGATTAAGTGAGTTTTAGAGAGAGAAGAAGACCTAAGCAACTCACAACTTCTGCAGAACATCTTCAACGGTCTTATTATCAAATGCAACGGTCTATTAATGCTATCTGGCTATAAATAGAGTTGCATTCAATTCTTCTCAACAACTACTACATCTGAAAACGAACAAGTATTCAAGTTCTTCAACTACCTTTCTGTTTTCACTTGTATTTTGTCTTTTGACATTATAAGCTTCAGTGTTCATTATTATCCACTCTTAGAGAGAGCTTTTATCTGTAATTCATTTATTGAAAAGAATCACAAGTCAAGGGGACTTGGTGATTTGGGAGTTCATTGATTACAACTTGTAAGGGGAGTGAGTTCTAGAGAGAGAACTACTCTTTAAGTACGAGTGTGTAATCTTTGTGATAGTGAAAATCCCAGAGAGTCTCGGGGATTGGATGTAGGTCAAGTTGTTAAGACCGAACCAGTATAAATCTCTGTGTTCAGCTATTCTTCCCTTTACTTTGTTCATCTCTATTTTTTTGTCTAAAAACAGAGCAGTTTTCAAAAGTTTTTAAAATACCCAATGCACCCCCCTCTTGGGTATATAGCTCCACTTTCAATGCTGACGAAGATTGAGAGAAAAAATTATCGCTACTCTTCATTTTACTTTTTTTGTTAAAAAAACCCACAAAAGTATTTGTAGCAGTTTATAACCGCTACTAAACCCATAACAACTGCAACAAATGTTTACCGCTACAAAAGCTCAACGTAAACGTGACTAAATAAAACCGCTACAAACACCGACACGTCAACCGCAACTAAATAAAACCGCTACAAACACCAACACGTCAACCGCTACAAAGTGATGCACTGATATCAAAATAAATACCCCTACCAAACCACATTTAATATGCTTCATTTTTGTTTTCTACACATGTTTTCTCTCCGTCTTCTCTCATATTTTTACGTTTTCTCAATGTCTTAAAGTGTTTGAATGGGGTAAGTGTCATTCCCATCTGAGTTGCAACTGTGAAGCCGTCTGAGTCTATGCTGGGATTGGGTATTTTCCAGGTTCAAAGTATGGCGGAATACTCGAGCAAGGATATAGTGTCGAGATGCTTCATCATTATCAAGAGCGGGGATGCCTCAAATACTCTTCGGGTTTTAATCTTGGCGGGATATTTGAATCAGGATCCAATGCTGAGATGCCCCATTGTTCATAGCTAGTCAAAGTTTAATTAATTCATCTATTCAAGAGCAAACTCATGTGAAGAAGCCGAAGAACTTTCAGAGGCAACACCTTGATAAATGTTGAGGCCACAACGAGATTGCCGTCTTTGGAATCAGATGTCAATATTTCATCAATTTTAGCATCTCTTTCATCACTAGAGCTTGTTGAACACGTAGGAGCCTTAGCTCTATTTTCACCATTAACTTTGGAAGGTGGCTCTATCAGTAGAAACGGGTGATTTGTTGCTACTCTGGAGCGGGTAAAAATAGGGCCACAAATGGTTTTTTTTCCAAGTCAATCTCGCTGTGTTTTTTTTGGGCTATGTGAATGGGTGTGGCAAGCTAGGCTCGATGGTGATTAATAACTCCCAGAAGATCCAAAGGATGGTGTCTTGAACACAAAGATGCAGCGAAGTAGAGAGCAGATATCTTGTTCTTTGGGATGCAAGTTTGGCTTAGATGAAAGCAGGGCCCCTGATGCTTCATCTGGTTCTCCTAAACGAGATGGAATAGCTTATGGTCAAGGATCAATGGAGTCAACTGCATATTTTCATCAGAACGATTTTGCAGTGGCATGACGTTGGGATTTTTTCCTAGGTTGAGTATGACATCATGGCACCAGTATAGCCAACAATTGAAAACGTTCTAGCAGTAGCATTCATCTCCAATTGTGGGGCTTCAAATTTCTGGATGCAAGCTCTTGAGGTACTTGAGAACTCCAGCCTCAAGAGTGATTCCTATAATGGTTGCCATAGGAACCGTGGTGAAAGACAGAATAATTGTGAAGACACCAAAGGTTCATTGAGATGGTTGACCTCTCCAACCCTTTCATGCTTCACATATGGTGGGAGAAGTCTAGTAGTGAAGTGGGAGCTTCAATCTTCAAAAAAGACAAAAAAAAAAAAGAAGCAAGAACTCACTAACGCTAGACCCAATTTGGAGCAATGTAATACCCTAATTTTCATAACTCTTATAAACATTATATTTTGGCAAATAATTACTAAAATACAAAGGTTAATATGTGTCTCGGAGGATTATAATCTATTGATTATATTCTTGTCATTTTGGAATTAATTAATCAACGGTTAATTAATTATGAGACTACATTTAAGGGCTATTTAATGTGATATAAATAACACATAGATAGCTAATTTATAACCAAAAGAGATAAGGAAAGGTTATGAAGACACTTAATTAAATCAGAAACCATTAGCAAATGCTAATTGGCAATTAAGCTTTCACTAAATAAAGATTAGTAGTATATGTCTTCTAGTTGATAAAATACAGTGGAAATAAGTATAGATTAAAGTTCATAAAGTTTGATTAAATAAGCACTAATTTCCTTGGTTAGTTAACAAATGCAATTAAGAGTTAATTAAACTTTGTTAATTAATGTTGAAAAGTCAACAATGGCATCTAGCCAATGAAAAATGAAGAAAATAAGCTAAATCCTTAGATAATTAATTGGACCAATGGAAGACTTGAGCCATGGATTAAGGGTGAGGATTGAACTTAAACTAACACAAATTAGATCCAATGGTTGAGAGGAAAGAAGAGGTGTTAGATTTGCACATGGAGGGATGAGAGATGATTTATTATATAATAATCAAGATATTTGGCTTATAAGAGAACATGCAAATTAAAAATAAAAGATCTTCAATAGTGTTTACATTTTTCTAACAATAATGAAGGGAGAGGATTAAATCTTGTAAAGTAAATTAGATCCAATGGTTGTGAGTAAAGAAGAGGTGCACATGGTGGGGTCCACATTGGGCTTAAGATTTCCCTATAAATAGAGGGCTACCCTCTTCATTTTATTCACACCAAAACTAAATTCAAATTGATTGAGATAGAGAGGAAGACAAAAATAGGACCAAGGAGAAGAAGGAGTAAGAACTTCAAGAGGTAAGTTCTTGAGCTCTTGCTTTTAGTTCTTTGTAAAATTGTAGTTTAATCTAGGAAATGGTTAGGAAAATTCCTTTTCATGTTTGGAAGTCTCCATTGCTTTCAAAATGAAAAATGGAGTGGAAAACATGTTAGGGAATAAGTTTTGAAATCAATGGATCAAGATTGTGAAAATTGTAGAATTTCCAGTTTTTGAATTTCCTGGAGGCGCGAAATTGATGCTATTATTTTATGTAGAAAATGAAGTCATTAAATCATGAACTTTTACAATAAATTAGAAATGTAGGGCTTTCTAAATATATAAAATATGTAACATTTTGATCTATGGACAAGGAAATATAAATTTTTGAATTTAAGCCATGTTTTTGGAAAATAAACTAGAACAATGTTTGAAAACTTAAAACCTTGGAATGATTCTTGATATTCTAGATTCTGTAAATATTTTTCCTTGAAAATAGACATGTCAATGGTTATGAGGAATTTTAAAGCACTCAAAAACTATTTTTGTAGAATTAACTATGATATTTCAAAGTTGCTGAAAAATCTGTCTAGAAAATCCAGCAATTGCGTTTTTAATAGAAAGTAAGGGTAAAAGTGGAATAATAAATCCACCAAGGGTAGAAATGTAAAAATAGGTGAAAATATCGTTTTTGATATTATTCTAGGAAATATGATATTAATTATAATATCATGGAAAAGGAAATAATCCGACGGTAACATTATAGGATATCCGGGAAGTCCGGAGTCAGATTCAAAAGGTCGAGCATTTAGGCAATTAAATAGTGAAAGGTACATACACATACTGTAACTTTAACTTTGATGTGTCTTGTATGCATGTATATGATTGAATAATTCATGAAATCATGGACGTCATGCACCGTGACTAAGTTATGGGGCTTAGATCACATGTTTATATACATTCAGCTTTATGCGGGTTATAGTGTAACACCCGCCGGGGTGCTGGCATTCTTTAACTTAATATTCGCAGTAGTGTGGCAAAATTAGAAATAGTTTGTTATACTGATACAGTGGAAATTAAATTTGATTACATAACAGGGGTATTCCCAGGGTTTATACCCCTTTACAGACATCCACATTCATTACAAACAGTGTAAACTAAAAATACATAACACATTGTCGTCTCTTGGTTCTTCAATTTGTCCCTCTGCCAGGCCGTCTTCAAGCAACGCTCCCTCCTCGAACCTTCCTACGCTTACATGTCTATTGGTTGGTGGTGGAGGGTGAGATTATGAGGAATCCCAGTAGCAGACAATACCAATACAGTGCATGCAAGATAAATGCTAATGTATGATATACTTGCCTTGCACAAGTTCATGTTAACATAATGACATATCTGCATACTCAATGCTTCATGCATCATACTCATGGCCATAGCATAATCATAAACAGAGCTTCAGTCATTCAAGTATGTTAAACATAGCAAGCAAGTATAGTAATCAAACATATACATAGAAGCAATAATATCATATACATGCAAGTAAGGTAAGCCCACTACCTTTTAAGAACTATTGTCCTTACTCGGGTTCCCTTTCGCTAATCGTCATGGTTGCTTGAAGTTCCTTCATTCTTCTTGTAGCCCTAAGGACATAACCATATCTTTAAAACCAAGGAAAATGAATGTTTATTTTCCTTTTTAACCCTTATTTCTTTAGGGTTTAATTGAGTAACTTAAACTTGTTACTTTCAGCCTTTATCTTTGACTCACTACAAAAAAAAAGGGTCATTTGTAGCGGTTAAAATAGCAAATTCGTAGCGGTTTTACCGAGACAAACGACATTTGTTGCAGTTAAAGAAACCGCTACAAAAACAGCCGAAACAAGCGTATTAGTCGCAGTTAAAATAAACCGCTACTACATCATCATAAACCGCTACTGTATATGTCGCGAGTTAAAATGACCGCCACTAAATAAGGCTATGCTCACACAACTTACGTACACATTAGTCGCGGTACAAAACCGCTACAATATGAATTTAATAAAATGGTTGCGGTTCGATAACCGATACTAAACGTTTCAAAATATTTTGTAGTAGTTAATGAACCGATACTAACAAGTCCAAATTTACAAAAAACGCTACAAAATAATTCCCGCCATTTTTTAAAAACATTTTTGGAATTGTAGCGGTTTAAATAACCACTACAAAATATTGACGTCATTTATTTGAAAAGCGCTTTGGCGCGTGCGTTGGTAGATTCAGGCATTTGTAGCGGTTTCATAACCGCTACAAATGGATGAAATTGAAAAAAAAAATAACAATTCTTAATGTAATTAAAAAAAATATATTATTAATTATTTATATTTTTGCCGAAAATAAAGGATATTAAAATATGATATTCGATTATATAAGATTAGTAAAACAATTAGAATATATAAGAATAATAACAACAATTTATGAGTTAATTAAATTAAAATTAATTAACAAACAAAAGTGTGGGTAGATGAAAAAAGCACCTATAAAATAATATGTATGTGAAAGTAGAAAGAAAGTTGAAAATTAACCAAAAGCACCCGTAAAATAACAAAGTTAATATCAACACAAGAACGAAAAACAAATACTTCGATAAGTATTGAAATTGATCTCGTTGAATGAAACTTACCCTATTCAAACGCTTTACCTCATTCAGAAAATGTAAAAATATGAGAGAAAACGGGTGTAGAAAACAAAAGTGAAGCATATTAAATGTGGTTTGGTGGGGGTATTTATTTTGATATCAGCGCATCACATTGTAGCGGTTGACGTGTCTGTTTTTGTAGCGGTTTAATTAGTCACTATTGACATTTCTAGTGTTTGTAGCGGTTTTATTAGTCGCGGTTATATTGAGCTTTTTGTAGCGGCCAACATTTGTGGCAGTTTTTTTTTTTGGATTTGTAGTGGTTTATAAACCGCTACAAAAACTTGTGGGCCTTTTTTTTTAAAAAAAAAAGTAAAATGAAGAGTAGGGATAATTTTTTCTCTCATTCTTCGTCAGCATCCCTGCAAAGAAAGTTTGTATAAAAGGTTACGTGTGAGTTTAATATGTAATAACACATATAGAACTTTAGTTAAAAAAACGTACCGAACTATACGTAAAGTGTCATCGCCGTCTGGGAAGAAGTGTTCGAAACTGGCGGGCTGGAGCGGATCACAATCGTAAGCGACGTTCTCACCATTGCCCATATCGTAAAGGGATAATTTTTTCTCTCAATCTTCATCAGCATCCCTGCTCTATGATTTCTGCACCGGATAAATTCCGAGGAGGTCCTCTTTTTTTCTTGTTGCCCATTGAAATGATTGCGTTGCAACCTAAACCGTGCGTACCATCGAAACCTACGATGACCCATGAAGCACCACTTACGATCGTGGGGAAGGTGCACCGAGTCGAGTCAACATTGCAAGCCGGACACGCAAGACCGGTATGAACATTCCACCCTGGTAATGTTCCCAGTCCAGGGAAATCACTAATAGTCCACATCAACGACGCACACAAGTTGAACAGTGTCTTCTCGTGCGTGTCATACGTCTCAACGTCAACATTCAACAAGTCTACCAACTCCTTGATAAGCAGTTGTAGATACACATCGATGTCATTTCCCGGTACCTTTTTGCCTGGAATAATCATGGACATAATGAAGGAGCTTTGTTTCATATACATCCAAGGGGCAAGTTGTAAGGTATCAAAACAACTCGGCCATATACTATAACTTGTGCTAAGATTCCCAAACGGATTAAAACCATCGGCCGCCAAAGCAAGACGAACATTTCTAGGCTCCGCGCGAAATCGGGAAAGGCCGAGTCAAACGCTTTCCATGCTTCACCATCTCGTGATGTCTCGAGTTTACCATCTTCGTTCTTGTCGGCTTCATGCCACCTCATATGCTCAGCTGTCTTAGACGACATAAACAATCTTTGTAAGCGAGGTTTTAAAGGAAAGCACCTTAGAATCTTTGCGGGTTTCTTCTTCAGCTTTTTTCCCTTCTAAACTGTCCTGAACCTCGAAGTGTGACACTTCTTAAAAGTCTCCCTCCGAGCGTCCTCCCCCAATAAAGCATGCAAAATTGGGGCGTACATCGATTTTTTTCGTAGTTTAAGCCTAATCTGTTAATTATCTTCTTGGCCTCGTAGAAGGTTGTGGGAATGTCTGCGTCAAGGGAAGCATCTCGTAGTAATTCCAGCATCATCGACATTGCCTTATCAGTAATCCCACACATGCACTTGATATGGTAAAATTTGATCAGAAAGGATAATTTTGAGTATTTCTGACAATCTTTATACAAAGGACGATCGCTCTCATCCATGAGGCTGAAAAATTCCTGAGCTGCGTCATTCCTGAAGAAAACTGGTTTTGGACCCTGCACTTCTGCCGTGAAGTTGTCCTCTTGAACACCAAAAGCGTCACGAACAGCCTCATTAATTGGATCATCTTGATTTAGTTGATTTCCTACTTGTGAGGTTTGAGGAAGATGATCCCCATATCTCATACCATGTTTCTCACCATGAACACCCTGAATGTATATGCTTCCGGAAAAGGCTTCATAAGAAGATGTTCCATAGCACCTTCTCGTGTTTGCCACTTCTTAAACTTGCATCTACAACAAGGACACACGATCTTGTCATTAATGCTAGCGTGCGAGAAGGTGAAATCTAAGAAATTTTTCAATCCCGCTAAATATACAGGAGAACCACATGCATCTTGATCCATGACTTAGCCATCTCGTAGTAAACAAAGCTAGGATAGTATATAAATGTGGAGACAATTTTGGGTTACTTTCATTCCAACACTTGAGATCTTTAAATACAACTTGAAATAATTTGTAGCGGTTAAAAACCGCGACCATAACCACGACAAAATGAAGAAGCAAATTTGTAGCGGTTTACGAACCGCTACAAATTTGAATTGAAAATCCCCCGCCATAAACTAGTCACGGTGCACAAACCGCTACTAAAACCGCTGCTAAATTATTACCGTTTGAGATTCATAGCGGTTAATGCGAGAACCGTAACAAATTTTTGGCGGTTATTTATTACTTTGAAATTCAAATTTGTAGCGGTTAATGCGAGAACCGCAACAAAGTTTTGGCGGTTATTTAATTACTTTGAAATTCAAATTTGTAGCGGTTTTCACACTGTAACCGCTACAAATAAGTTTGGTCGCAGTTAAAGTGTACAAACCGTAATGAAAATTATTTTTATCCATATATTTTTATTCATAACTTATTAACTCCGTTTATTATTTTGAAAACATATCTTTTTATCCACAAATTATTAACTCCGTTTATTATTTTGAAAACATATCTTTTTATTCACAAATTACTAACTCCCTTTATTATTTTACAAAGGACATATAAGTATTGAAATGGTGTTAAAATATTAAAAAACCTACTGAAAAAAAAGATAACAAATATTTAAATTTAATAAAATTGTCGACAAATCAATTAAGATAATGAAGGTGAACAAACATCCAAATGTACAAAATTAATTACTTCAGAAAATAAAAACTAACTATCGAGCCCGATGATCGTCCTGTCTCTCGGGGATGTCTCGGGGGCTGTCTCGGGGGCGGCGTGGGCACGACCCGAAGGTAACAACGCCCTCGTCTTCACCAGCAGCAGGATTCGAAGGGGGAGCCGGGGGGAATCCTCGTGGATGAACGGAGGGGAAGGCTCGGGAGATGGAAACCGTCTGTTTGGTACCAGCTTTGTCAAGGCCCCGATAATTGACTGCCATCTATGTCTCTGATTAGCGTACCAACGGTTGAGACTCTCCTGCATGCGCCTATTCCTGACCTCATTCCCCGGCCCTCTCTCGTAGTAACCCGTCCGCTTCACCCGCGCGCAACTTTCTCGGCAATCATCGCATCAACCACCTCCGATTATGGCATTCTCGAGCCAGAGGTTCTAGCGTCAGAAGAGGAGCCCTTGCCGTACACCATGCTAGGCCTAGTGCCCAGGCCAAAGCCCCTAACCAAGCCAGGATGCTCGACTGGGCCCACAACAGCTTTCAATGAGGCCATCGGATCAACAGACCCCTGTGACTTTGGGGGCTGCGACGCTCGTAGGTCTTGCTGGCTCTACTCAATCCGGGCCTGACGCACATATTTCATAAAACATTAATCAAACAATTAAATTTAATTAATATTTTTTTAACTTACTATTATCTCCTCTCGCTACTTCAGAGGTCGGCGTCCCATCACGGTGTCTATGTGTGCGTGTCTACAACCGCACATAGTCCGTCTCAAGGTTCTCCTCCCGAGCCTTCTCTTGCCGAAAGAGTTAAAAGAATATAAACTTTGTTATTTCCAAAACAAAGCAATAATCATTTAAACATAAAATTATTTTAACTTTTAACATACCATCTCATTGAGGTCACAAGAAAACGTCTTGGATCCCGCCGCGTGTGATTGACCCTCCGAGCCGCCCGCATCCGGTGTTCCTCCGTGATAGAGCTTGCAAAATAAATTAGATGTTTGTGTAATTTAGGTAAAATAGAGGGGTAGTCAATATATTTTACTCTAAATTTAATTAATTTAAACCAAATCTAAACACTACATTAATTTTGTCTATATTTAAATTTTTAAACTACATTTAAACAAAATTAATTAAAACAAATTGTAAACTATACAATACCCTCATGTTAAAAAAAAAAACTAAACTATGATTAATTAAAAAACGTACCACTCCTCCGGACTCCTCCGATATTGGACAAAAGCCGCCTACATTTGCCTCCACGTCGTCCGGGACGTTCTCCATCGCTTGTTGCGAGGCATAATCCCATCTCCATTCTCGCTAGTCGTAGAGACGAATCCTCCGGCTCTTCCATCCTTCTCCCATTTTCATCTTTTCGTACCTCAAAGCGTGGGCCCATAGTTTAAACTTTTTCTGTATCATAAAATAATTAGTAATTAAGAAACAAATAACTAAATTAACCACAACTTATAACTATTAAAAAATGAATTTAATTACACAACATAACTTACCCGCACAACGTCCTCAAACGCCTTCTTCTTTTGTCCTTCGGGACCTTTTTCCAATTGTGGAAATAGATCGGGAACCATACCCAATTCTCCCCAAATTGTGACAGTATCGGTTCAACAGAGACCACCGTCGATCGGCTAGTCCATCCGCATGTTCCAAGGAACTATCACCCGTAGTCCGTCTCCCGATTGAGCGTGGAACATCCAACGTCCTCCCGATGTTCCCATGTAGATCTGCACAATTATAACAAAATTGTTGTATTACATTTTAAATAAATTTTCATAATTTTTTAACATAATTTAAATTTTATTTTTTGCCAATAAACTACTTATACTTACCTTCGACATCCACCACAAATCCGGTGGAATGAAGAAAGAGACTTGAATGTGTTTTGCCGTGAGTGAATAAGGAGAGAAGGAGGGCTGATTTGATTTAAGTGTTGGAAATGTGTGTGTGTAATCCATGGAGATGAAAGGGATGGATAAATGTTTGTTGAGGATTCGGAGGAGAGGGGAACGGTTGGTGTATGAGAAGAGAGGAGGTTGATGTAGGGAATTTGTGAAGTGTGTGAAGGAGGTAATGTTTGACGTGAAAAGAGGGTGGAAAGGGAAATTAAATCTGATTGTATAATTGTGTGTATGCTTATTGCCGAAATGAGGAAGGGAGAAAGGAGACCAGATTTAATGTGTTATTATGTGTGTGTTGTCACTTTGTAAGCTTGCCGTGTGTCTTAAGAGAAGAGGAGAAGGTCACAAGTGTTTAATTGTTGCATGTGCGTGTGTTTGATTGTAAATGAGAGGGAATGAGAGGGATTTAATGGCAATTAAAAGGGTCCTCAACGTCTGCATGAAGAGCGAAATAATTGACCTCCAAAAAGTCTCATAATTACACTCTTTGCCATTCCATTGCATTGTAACCGTATAGTTAGAATATGTGTGGACTTTCTTCTTTCCCCTCTTCTTTTTTCCCTCTTCTCTTTGGGCTCTATTTGGCTGAAATGTGCATACAAGAGAGAGTGTTTAGAAGGCTTTATATGGACTTGGGAAACAAGCTCTTGTGCCCCTAATTATTTTGACCAAATTGCCCTTGCACTTATCTCATATATATAATTAAGGTCAATTGTGTCGAACTTCTTGAAGCTTCCTTCTCAATTCTCAGGGCCCAAAATTTTGGGATGTTACATATAGTCTTGATAATACTGTAGGATTGTTTTCCTAGCGCTGAGGACACGTGGAGGCCTGGCTCTGGTGAGTGCAAAGGTTGCGAACATTACATTTGTTGTGTGCTATGTATTATTGTGTTGTTAACATTACATGTGTTGTGTATTATTGCAACCTTACATTTGCTGTGTGCTATGTATGGTTGATGTGGAAATGTAATGAATATTTGTCATATATACTATTATTACTTGAGCATGAGGTTAACTGTTACCTGAGATTCAATGGGTATTGAATCTCAGCCTTGCTAAAGGTTCAGGAAAGGAGCCAGGATCTAAGAAGACAAAGTGGATGGAGTCGGGAAGAGGCACCGATGGACGGAGCTGAGAAGAGGCACCGGTCGAGATGAGAGTCTGAAGAAGGTTAATAGGGACTAGTTTCTGGCATGAATCCGATATAATTGCTTCAAACCATTTGGTGCTTAAACTAAGAAAGGGTTGGTCTACGTGGTTCAGTCATAAGTCACCGTGAAAGACGGGGAGACTTCCACTAGACTTTACCTGGCCTGGCCAAATGGGTTTGATTAACTATATTGGGTTCCAAGCCACAAGTTTAGTTAAGGCTTGGTTAAGATTGTATAGTTACTATGTAAGAGTTGTAATTATACACATTCCAAATGATTGTATCACATGAATATTCCTTCGGGATATTTAATTTACCAGCTTATGTTTGGGTATTTTATATCAGCTACTCATTGTCCAAATGTTAGTGCATGCTCTCTGTTTCGCATTACTCTGACCTGTAGCACCGTATTCCTAGATACTACGTGTCAACAGGCACAGTAAATAGTATGGAATTTGGGGTGTTACAAGCAACATGACATTCTTTTCCCAGTAACTCAAGAGCTAGGAAAAACACATCAACAAGCTTATGGGAGCAATTTAGAAGTTGAAAAGTGAGAAGGAAATGGCAACAAATTAGCTGACAGCACAAAACAAGGAGGAAGTGAAGTTCTAGTAATTATCTGACAGAGCTCACAAAGGCAGCTAGCAGCAATGTTCCTCTTGCTGTTCTAGCCCTTCGTATGCTATAAACAACTATCTAAAATTTATTATGCAGCTTTATTTTAATCCTGCCACTGTGAAGATGCTAAGCAATTTGAAGGTTTTAGTGATAGCAATTTTGTTGAAGATGATTATGAAACGCCGCTTTTCCGTTATTTAGTGGGAACCAATCCTGAATGGACTTCTAAAATCTGAATGGATTTCCCCCCTCACATGGCATGGGAATCGTGAATGGATTTCCAAAATCTGAAGCATATGCTATAGTTAATGCTGGACAAAGGGTTGATCGACGCTGCCCTTAGGTTGTGGCATTTCTTATTGCACATGCGTTTTCAGCTTGATGTAATTATGTACAATATTATAATCCATGGACTTTGTTCTTTTGGCAAAATGGAATGTTGTATACAATTCTATTCAATGATTAAGGAGACCAACTGTGTTAATCTTGTGGCTCACAATACCATAATGCATGGTATCTACTTTCTACAAAGCTGGGGACTGTGAAAGAGCTTCAAAGATTTGGAACTACATTTTAGTAGATGGGCTACAACTAGATATAATTTCATAGATTAAAAAAAAAAAAAAAAAAAAAAAAAAAAAAAAGAAAAGCGAGAAGAAGCCGATTGGGAAGAACTTTTGGCTCATTAAGCACGCAATTTTATCATTTATAGGGATGACCGCAAGGTACCAATATCTAAACTTGCAGCACCACTATCACTTTGTTGAGATTGTGCTTTAGAGGTGTATGACTTCACAGCAAGTGGTTGACACATATTCAAGAACCTATGATCAATTCATGGTGGATTTGCTGATCATGTAGTGGGATTTTACCGTCGGATGAGGATGGAAGGAATAAGACTTGATTTATCAATACCATCCATTGTACTTGATAGTTTCGTTGGGATGGAGACTAAAGCTCATCATTGTTGTGGGCATGAAGGAAAGCAGCACAAATATCAATTGTTGCCTTTGTGTGAATCTTTTGTCTCTTCTCCGCGATCAAAGACCGAGTGTGAAGAATATGGTCATTGAAGGGGAGCAATGCGATGTGCTTCATGGTGGTTTTGATAAATTATTGACTTGAGGTTTATCTGAAATTGCTGCTCTGGTATTCACTGATTTAAGCAAAGCAGAGCGCAAAGAAAGCCTTAGATAAATTTGCCCCTTATAGTAAGTCTTCCAGCTATGATAGAAATTATGTTTAATGTCAGAATATGTAGCCGGGGAACATGAAGGAGCATTTGAGGAATCTATATTATCCAAGGAAGTTAGTTCAGCAAAAGGAAGCATGCCTGGTTTCTTTGATTATCAATGATGAGGGATGTATTTATCCTATGCCAAATAATGGAAGTAAGCTTGATAATATCAACAACATCCTGTGCAAAGTCATCCAAGTAAAAGAAGACAAGGCTCGAGCATTGCAAGTGAGAATGTGGCAGTTCTACTTTTCAGTTGCAACTAAAATAGTAACTCCCCGCTTGGAGATCCTGAAGTGGACCCAATTGTTGGGAAAGACTTGAAATCAAGAGGTTTTTCTTCTCTTTTTTACTTTGTCCGATCCTCTTTTTAATTGTTTTGTTCTGCTATTGCAATTTGTGTAGTAATTATGATGATAAAAAAATGATGATTTATATGCTTTGTGGGAATTAAAAATGATGATTCATATGCTTTGTGAGGATTCTCGTAATTGCATAGTGTGGCTTTGGCTGCATAAGAATGCAGGGGCAGAGAAAGTTATTAATATAACTTTGGCATGGTTCTTCTTCTAAGAGATAGCAAAATGTTAGCCTCTGACCTTTGTGATGAGGTCTGGAATTTTTGGGGAAAAACAAAGATTTGGTGCAATGATCTCATTTGCATTGATATCAAGAAGAAAAAGACAAATTACCAATTGATGGAGGCCCGAGAAGTGTGTATGCTGATGCAATGAGTAAAAATATGGTTGATGTTTTGCATGAAGGGCATCAAACTGGTAGAATATTCTTGTTAATCTTAAAAAGGATATTGTGTTTTATGAAGGGGATAGGAATTTTGAGCCACGCAAGAGCGTTGAATTTGATTCTCATGAAGCAGCGTATTCATTTTACCAAGAGTATGCTAAATCTATGGGATTCACCGCTTCAAAGTTAAATTTTGAGATATCCCAGCCCAAGGATGCAAAAAGGGAAATTCTTGTGATATTAAAACTTCATCTGCAATTGGGAATTTTGAGAGTTGGGTGTTAAATATTTTGTACAAGATACTACTTCTTCTTGTCCAGATTGAGGAGGAGGAGGAATCTGTATGGGCATCGGCACTCAGTTGTTGCTTTATTTTGTATCTGATAGAGGAAGGATCTGGAGAAATTGATTGCAAGGATCTTTACCAACCGAGGTCCCTTTTAATCAAGAAAAGCATTTGGAGATTGATGAACATATCTCAATGCGAATCTGACTCCACAAAGGAGCAAATAGAATTTTTTTCATATCAAAAAGCCAAAATGTGCCTGAAATTCCTAATGAAGAATCAGCGAACCCCGGTTAAAATGAATCTAGTTTAAAATCCGAGATCCGTGTAAAGATTTGAAGGAAGACCCGATTAAACTGAATCTAGTTAAAATACGGGATCCGTGTAAAGTTTTGAAGGCGGACCCGGTTAAACTGAATCTAGTTAAAATCCGGGCTCTATGGAAATCACAGCTTAAAAACGTTATCCCTTCGGACACGGTAAATCCAAATTAATGGTTAAAATGTGATCCCTTCGGACATGGTAAAGCCGAATTAACTATTAAAACGTGATCCCTTCAGACACGATAAAGCCGAATTAACAGTTAAAATGTGATCCCTTTGGACACAGTAAAGCCAAATTAACAGTTAAAACGTGATCCCTTCGGACACGTTAAAGCCAAAATAAACGGTTAAAACGTGATCCCTTCGGGACACGGTAAAGCCGAAATAAATGGTTAAAAACGTGATCCCTTCGGACACGGTAAAGCTGAAATAAACGGTTAAAACGTGCTCCTCTTGGGACACGATAAAGCCTAAAAGTCCTTGTGGCCATGATGTATCAAAACTTCGGGTAATGAAGCGAACCGTCACGATGACCCTAATCAAGTCCAAAATGTTTAGAGTTTGGTTGTCACATTGAATCTAAACATGTGGCGGGTCGCTCTTACTCCTTATTAAATTCTAGTCAACCACACCAGAGCATGTAGTTCTTGGGTGGTCCCGGCACATATTATGCGCAATATATTTTTGACTTTGGCCCGACCATCAAATGGAACCCGATTAAACCGAATCTGGTTAAAATCCGAGTTCTATTTGGAGTCTCGCCCTTACGACGAGGACGGAGACGGACCTCGATTAAACCGAATCTAGTGAAAATCCGGCTCCATGTAAATTTTTGTAGGAAACAAAAAATAGAAGGCGGACCTCGCTAAACCGAATCTAGTTAAAATCCGGAGTGCTCTATGTAAAGTTTTGAAGGCAGACCCGATTAAACTGAATCTAGTTAAAATCCGGGATCGTGTAATTTTTACTAGATCTCCGTGGGAGATCTAGATTAAACCATGAATGCATCCGGCGCTTAGGAGCTGAACTACCAGGCTCGGGGGGCAATAGAGTGGATAGAGTTGTTACTAGAAAAGCATGTTATCAATATTGGAGATCAAGAAACCAAGCTCGGACAAGCATTTAGGCTCGACAAGAATGAGCAAGCTGAATGATCTACGCAAGCAGTAAGTATTTTTTATTGATTTTGATTTGTTTACATATTGTTAAATGCAAGAATATAAACCGGATAATTAGGGTTTGCTTTGAAGTGATAGAGAAAGAGGAAGAATCAAGCATAATCAAATCAACAGTTGAGTACGAACTCAAGGAAGATGCTTTAGTCAATGCCCCTTTAGCTTCCAATGTAATTCAATCTCTAGCCAACATTTCTGAAATATCCAAAGCTCATCTCAACATTTCTGATTTGATGAAGCTTGAATCTTCTCCTTTCTTATCATTTGTAATCGAGCCCTAAATGAAGTAAATCCTAGCTCTAAGTACCATTCTTCCACGATCTCTACTTCGTTGATCATGTTCTTATTGTCTATCTTTGTGAACTTCTTTTTATAGCTGGCTTCTTGTCCTTGCAAATCTGATAGTCAACTCAAACAAAAAGAGAATGATTATTCACCAGTATATCAACGTTCATTTAATTTGTGCGCATAGAATGACAAATAAGTATACTACCAAAATATGCATAATTTTAATGAGTGAATATAACTTTTGGTCCTTCAAGTTTGTCCTTAATTTAGTTATAGTCCTTTAAATTTGAAACCATGTGTTTTGGTCCCTAAAGAGGCAAAATGATTTAGTTTTTTTGTTGAGTTTTATGAATCAATGCTTTAAGCTGAATAAAATTTCAGGAACTAAAACTAAAATAAGGACAAATTTAAGAGGTTAAAGAGTATATTAACCCTTTTAAGTAGAGGTGAGAATGGTGCCTAGTTATCGGGTACACTTACCCAAGCTCAGCAATTAAACAAATCCTTGACTTAACTGTATTTTGCATTTGAATTCCTGGCTTATTTCAGTTTAGCAATTTTTGGATTTTGTAAGCCTTCATATGCAAGATGTTTGGAGCATGGCGAGGCGCTACCACTTGGGCGGGGAAGCCACGCCCTACCCAAATTTAAAATAGTTTGGGCTTTTACCTGCGCGGGCTGGGCATCGGGTTATAAAATGTAGCCCATTTATTCTTTGGGTTGGGCATCAGGCAAAGGTCTCGCCTTATCCATGCTCACCCCTAATTTTAAGATCGTTTGGAAAAATGGTATAGTAATTGATTCCTATTTCGAGAAAAAGAAGTTGATTCCTATGAATTTTTTGGAGAATAAGTTTTTTCAAAATGACATAAAAAAAAAATCCCTCCACCATTGGCCCTTGTCGTCAGATCGGAGTTCTAACTTAGTACGGGATAGTCAAGGTTTTTTATTACACTATACCTATTAGTTCCTACACGATTCATATAAAATTTTTACTTTTTATAGGTAAGATGTTGGACTACTAAACAATAATTACTATTAGATCTATTTTTCCCAAATTAAAACATAAATCATTTGGTGGAAATTTATATTCATAAATTAATGTAATATTACCTGGCTTAAACGTTACTTTCTGGACAGTTCCAACTACTCCATCATCTTCAACGACTTCGACCTTCTGCAACATAGGGAGCTCCTTCTCCAGAAGCTTTCCCATCTGAAGCGAACTGTAGAGATCCCACGCCTGGCTCACCACCACGTTCAACTCTGCTTCATGCTCAATTTCTCCATACATGTCTGTTGATATGATTATTAAACCCCTTTATTTTGCGTTTCTATGCTTTTATATAAACAACCAAGTGCATTATCACAGAAAAACTCCTTGTTCTCATAAATGTATAAGTATAAGTCTGTGAAATTGATTAGAATTTCAGAGCTAGGAGTAGATATGAGGATCATACCTACATTAAGTTTCTCATATCCATTTCGTCAAGTTTTTCAATCACACTTGACCACGTCTCCTATTTTTTTTTTTCATAGAGGTTTATAGTTAAATGATAAAAATTCAAAAATAATCATTTATATGTGAGAACTTGATGAAATAGATATAAGGAACTTGACATAAGTTTTTTATTTATTTATTTAAGCATGTGCATCTCTCTCTCTCTCTCAATGTATGTATGTATGTATGTATGTATGAATGATACAAATATGCAGCATCCGACAATAATACTTAATTACTCTGTTTCAGATATAAGACGATCAATTATAATACTTAATTATTGACTAGATGCCAATACTGATCGGCAAAGATGCTCTTCTTGTTATTTTTAATTATTATTTCCCATTTCATTTGTGTCCACACACATTACTTGCAAAATAATAATATTAGTAAAGAAAAGATCAAACTCCCTTCACAGGCTCTATATGAATTCCAATCGCAGTTTTGGCCTTATAGATTCCAAGATTGTTTCCATGTAATAAAACAAGCATATACCCATGCCAAAAAAGAAAAAAAGCATGCATTTCTCTCTGGCAGAAGTTGAAATAATAATTACAAAAATAGTCTGTTATGTCAGAACAAGATAATTTTGTGTTTCTGGTTCTTTAAGTTAATTTTTGTGTCAATCATGCAGCTACCTTAGAAGAGGAAGGAGCATCTGATGCTTTTCCAGGAGTTATCCTGTTGGACGCGGTTTATCTACAATGACTCGTCCTACAACATGATTTTTCTAGATGGTTTGTCATGGCTGGGTTACTAGGTACAGTATGATTTCGCTTGATTTATGCATAGGCCCTCTTAATAATTTTCTGCAAAATTAAATTTTTACCCCCTAAATCTTGGGTTTTTATTGGAGGGTCAATACTCATTAGCCAAAAAAATTGTTCTTTTCAGTCTCTTAACTAGACATGGTGATATCAACTCAAATTAATGAAAAACTGAGGGGGCTCAAATCTATTTAACACGATTTATGCATACCGATGCAACTGAGTCGCTTTTCCCTGTGCACTAATTGGGGAAGTGAATAAGTCGCTTCTCTCCTAGGTGTAACAAACTGCTTGCTGCTTACTTTGTCCTTTTAATTAACTGTTTCAACAATTCGTATGTGTGATGCTACAAAACCTGCTCATTTAACTTCTCTACGATTATATATGCTTTAATGGTGGCGAGGGTTGAATTAATTTTTGCATATCCTGTCAGGAGAGTCATGCTAAGAACTTTAAAGAGGATTAGGAGCATATGCATCCATGGAGCTTGCTTCATCCACTTCCTCAAAAATCAACTATCAAGCAGTTTGACTTCCAATCAAATGAGAGCATAAATAGCAAAGAGCCCTTAAGTATACAATAAAACGGATATTTTAGTCGGTAAGATTCTTTGACACCCATTTTATTGCATTTCCCCGGGTTCCTGCTCCAATAATTTCTGATTGAGGGACTATTGCCTTGCAGCTAATTTGTTTCCTCATTTTTGGAGGTTTTATATTTTTTGGCCTTCAATTGAACCACTTGTAGCATATCACTGTTACCCATAAATTTGTAGGAGTTAAGAATGGAGAGGATATGTAGAATCCGCCACTAAGATGTGTGTATGTGCCATATTTTTGCCCCTTGTCTTTGTTATTTTTAGGTACATTCTTTGGCCATATCTTAGCATAGGAACGTGACGTAAGCTCTATAAATTGTAAACTGTTGTATCAGCTCTTTGAAAGGCTACTGTTCCGCCTAGTCAAGTATTTTATGTAGAATCAATTGGTTAATCTGAAATGAATGAATAATTTTCTCCTGCAGGGTTTGGCTTGTGTCTGACTCATGTTGGTTTCTTGACTTGTTTATTCAGAAGAATGTGATAGTCTTTGTTTTGGCTTACAACGGTTGAGAATTTGGTATTAGAAATAAGAAAGAATAAGGCCTATTTGTTTATGTTTTCTGTTTTTTTTTTTTTTTTTTTTTTTTAAAAAAAAACATTTTTATAAAATTGTTTTTTGGAAAGTTTTGTATGATTTTGTTTTTAAAAAAATTGTTTGGAAAAATGTTTTCAATAAGTTAGTCTTTTTTTTTTTTTCAAAGCTGTTTTTGAAAATTAAAAAAATCAGGTTTGTTTGATTTTGTGTTTAAAAAGTTTATTTAAATATATATATTTTTTTAATAAAAAAACATGTTTGGAAAATTGTCTTCTACAAATTGTTTTTAAAAACTAAAACAAAAACAGTTTTTAGTTTTTTTTTTTTCGTTTTTGTTATTCTATCTTTTGTTTGTGCCGCCTGTGAATATTTGTGCCGCCTTCGTTTTCAATTCGACTGAAACAGAGAGCAACACAATCTGACAGAACAAGCGCATATGCATCGAGGGTTTGGTTTTCTAAAATTTAAGAATGCAACAGAAAATTATTAGTACTACTTTCGGTCCTTCATATAAGACATTTAATTAATTGGAGAATATTAATGAAGCTAAAGTACTTTGAAATATTAATATTTATTGTTTTTCTGTAAATTGATTTGTCATATTAATAAATTAATATATAACCTAATGATACACGTAAGTATTTAATTTCAGAGAGATCATACAACATATGTTATAATGAAGTAAATTATTTATCTTCTTTACTCTCCTCAAATTAGTTAATTTGGTCTTACATTAATGACAGTAAATATTGTTCTTAATATTTATATATAATGATTCTTATTTTTTAAAAAAGTAATTATATATGATTTTTCTCCAAAAGTAGACCGTTGAAATGGATTGAAGAAGTTGCTTTATATCATCACATTCTGGTTCTCTGCCATGTTCATCATTTGATGTTTACAATTTAAGAATATGTAATTCATTCATTGAAATTTTAATATAAATAATTCGTAAAGCAACTCCTATTATTACCCCAAGAAAATGTAGTATTTTTAATCGGACATATTTTGGAGTAGTATAACCTCAAGTCAGAGAAAAATATTTTCCAACAAATACAGACGACAGTCAAAATATCAATTTCAATATTAGAAACTATTTTTTTCAACAATTAGTTTTTACAATACTTATTTAAGTAAGTCCATAATTAACACCATAAACAAGCTCTCTCCCACTGAAAACTGCACAAACACCAAGTTTTTGATGTAACACCTAAACCATATAACATGCAATATATACTTAACGTTTGCACAACATATTCACACATTCATGGGCACAGGGGCCTGACTTTGACTTTTCATCCACTTTCTTTCCGCTATACACCTCGAATGTTAGATTGAAATTTGAGTGACTCGGATTTAATATTTTATAAAATTATTGTGTTAAATTCTTTTTATTATAGTTTTAAACAATCATGACTAAAATTTAGCAGTTTGATTTTATTTATTTATTTTAATAATTTGATATTTATTAGTACTTATGCAGAACATTACATTTGGACCACAAAAATTTCAATTTGACAGTAGATGTGAGTAGTGAAAAGGAAGTAAATGAGAAAGGTAGAGAAGAAAAGTCAAATCCGATATGAAAGGACATGGCCTATACCTAACAATTATAATGATAATAATATATTAGAATTTTTTTCAGTCACATTTAACCACGTATCATACTTTTTTCATACATTTTTATAGTTAAATGATAATAATTCAAAACTATTATAATTAATATAAGATCTCATTTGTAGTCTAAATTATACTACTTGCAGTCCTAATTATAAGGGGTTGACTTTTTTTAGAGAGATTAAGAAAGTTAAATAAGTTACTTAATCATATCATATGTTGTGTATCCTCGATTATACATTAATTTACTAGTCAAACTAATTAGTTTGAAGAAAAAATAAAAATAAAAATATTCTAAAGTAATTTAATCAGCTTTCTTAATTTCTCCAAAAAAGTCAACTTGGTCTTATAATTAGGAGCAAAGGGAATATTACGACTAGGAACAATATCTTATATTAAGGGGTTCTATTATTTTTAGGTGAGGGATCAAATACGAATCAAGGAAAGACACATGACAGGAGTTAATAAGAATCTCCAAGACTATGCTGTGCTTCCTTTGAACCCTATTTGCTACGACTGTATTAAGCTTCTTCTTTTTAATTTCTTTTAAAGTAATTAATTAAGACTTAAAGTAAACTTGAAATATGTGTTTTAATTTGATTCTAACGTGCAGCCCCTCAAATCAATGGAATTGCTTTTCTACTACTCCCTCCGGTCTTAAATATAAAATAAAGTCAACTTATTTAGAGAGGTTAAGGAAATTAAATAAATTATTTAGACTAATTATATTTTATTTTTTCTCCAAACTAATTAATTTGACTAATAAATTGATATATAATTTAAGGATTCACAATATATGTAAGTAACTTATTTAATCTTTCTAAAAAAAGTCAACTTATTTTGGATCAGAGGGAGTATTTTAATGTACTCTCTTGATAATATTAACACAAGCTAATCTACTGTCTTGATAAGATTGCCACATTACAATAGTTCCACGTTTCTGTAAACAGATTTTTTCCCCCTTCTTGGGAAAAGGTAAACAGATTTATATTGTTAATGTAGACTTTTTTGTGTGGCATCATCGATATATATATTGTGTATGTAAAGTTTATTATAAAGACTTTTTTAATGTATTTTCAAAGTTAGCTAGTTTTTCCAAAAATAATATTAAGAATTATATATCTATCTATTAATTAAATTATGTTAAATTACACAAACATCTCTCTTATTTTTAAATATATACAAACCGTAATCAAAAGAAAAAAGAGAGCTAATATAATCTTTGGTCCCTTAAATTTATTCTCATTTTGATTTTGGTCCATCAAGTTTTAATTCGGAGGTTTTTGTCTCTCGGGGATGGTCCAAAGTTTTGTTTAATTATGGGGACCAGTGTTTTAAAAGAAACAAAACTTGAGAAACTAAAACCTCTAGTTCATAACTTGAGGAACCAAAATCAAAATCAAAATGAAGGGAAACTTCAGGGACCAAAGATTATATTAACCTTGAGAAAGATATTTGTGTAATTCCAGAGACACTGAGATACTGATCAATAAGATATCAATATAATGTATTTTTATTTTCAATAGAAGTTTGTACTAATTTTGAAATATGGACGAAGAAATTGGTACAACGTTAACAATATCTTTTTTTTTTTTTTTTTTTTTTTTTTTTTTAGAACTCCGTATGATTTGTTATTCTCAGAAGAAGTCCGTATAGTTATATTAAAAATAAAAAGATCTATACAAATTTTGAAAGTAAGAAACTTTTCATTTGATAGCTTGTACACCAAGCTAATTACTGATCGGCAAAGATTTGTCTGTTGCTTTTTCCCCTAAAAATTATTATTCCCATTTCACATACGTCCACATATTACTTGACAAAGTAATAAAAACAACATCAACAACAAGAAGAAAGAAAGAAAACTACACAAATCAAGGTTGATAAGTATAGCACATTTTGGGAATCCTAGAGGTGGCATTGAGATTGAAGACTCTGAACCTTAAGATTTGTCACTATTTGAACTTGATTATTATCATATAAACCACAACCACACGAGACTCAGAAAAAGCTATCCGTTGCAGAAAATCAAAGACATGTCTGGGAAACTTCAGCACGAGCTGGAGCTGGATGTACCGGCAAGCGATGCATGGGACCTCTTCGGCAGGCTTTGGATCAGACAACTTGTTGAGAAAGAGATGCCAAGTTTGTTTCAGAAGGTGAAGCTTGCCGAAGGTGATGGAGGAGTTGGAACAATTCAGAAATTAACATTTGTACCAGGTAAGTGTACGTGTGTGTGTGTATTCATTTTTCTTTATTCTATGGATAATACCTTTTTCCCTCTCTTTTTGCCAATAGCATTTTGTTGTTAAAGAGAGATTGCCCTAATAATCATGTTTGAAATTTAGAATACAAGGCCACCATTAAAGACCGGAGGTAGTATGCTACAAGAGTATGTTGAAAGCAAACATCAAATACGAAAAACAATTAGGAGTCGTAGTATTAATACCTAAAAATTTTGTTTACTATAATATTTTCACAGAAAAAGTTTAGATCACTTGATAATAGCTGAATTTGATCGATCAAATAGTATTAAATACTAAATAGTTGAATATAACTTGTTCTTATGACCCTTGAGGACATTGCTTAAAAACCATCTGTCCGTATACTCTTTGGGATTTGCGTAACTTCTCATCAGAAATGAGATATCAACCATTTAAATTTAATATGAACGGTCTAAATTTAAGATTTTTAGTTTGTGATTTTTTAAAATGATAAATTCATTTTTCAAAAATTTATATTTCTAAGATGATCTTTATTTTAAATAGGAAAATCCCAGAAAAGTACGTTTAAAATAGGGAAAGACAAATCAAGAAGTCTAATAACATAAATCCTAAATCAGACTTGTAGGAAGATTATGAGATTTGCTCATATTTTCCAAATGACAAATCTGAAAAGACTTTCTCACAAGCAAGAAGTATTCATAATGGTATGACAAAACTTGCTTAACCAGTGATAAATGAAACTATTTCTTTCACGAAAATACATCGGGGTCCAGGACTTAAATCCTGCCCACAAACCCACTAACAAAAAGGAGAAAACACAGCCCACAAGTTTTTCAACATGGAATCCCACAAGAAAGGGTCTACACAAAATAATTTCTGACACAGGATATGATTATGGATCTACCAAAATATCATAGTGAACAAAATAGGGCCTCGAGCCCAACAACGGTTAAACATTTATTACCCAAAACAATAAATATAGTATTTCAAAAATATGAGAGCTTTAGAATAACAATATATTAATCAATACATCACAATAATAAACAAGAGGCCTACAAAGCTTCCAATTACTCTATAAGGATTACGGTCTCGCCTAAAAAATATTAATAATAATAAGGTAAGACATAAAGTCTCATAACCAAAATTTATTTCCAACATGTGTAGGATAAGAAAACAAGTCAGAAAAGCAGGTTTATAATTATATATATAAATATCAATTTGGCAATCCTCAAAAAAATTAAAGTAGTTTTTGTAATAAAAAAAATTTAAAATCAATTTACTATTGGGATGTGGCGGTTGTCACCTTTGGCAACGGCTGCCGCCACATAATTAAAAGAACATCTTTTGATGAGACCAATAACAAAACACATTTTTTTTAATATTTTTTTCAAAACTTGTTTCCAAAAACATTTTTATAGAACAAAGAAAAAAAAGGAAAAAAATCAAATAAGGCTATTTTGTTTTTAGAAATCCATATGATTTGTTCTTCTCAGAAGATGTCCGTATAGTTATCATTAAAAATAAAAAGTTCTATACAAATTTTGAACGTAAGAAAATTTTCATTTGATAGCTTGTACACCAATCGAATTACTGATCGGCAAAGATTTGTCTGTTGCTTTTTCCCCCAAGACATATTATTCTCATTTCATATACGTCCACACACTACTTGACAAAGTAATAAAAACAACATCAACAACAAGAAGAAAGAAAGAAAGCCACACAAATCAAGGTTGATAATTATAGCATATTTTGGGAATCCTAAAGGTGGAATTGAGAGTAAAGATTATGAACCTAAAGATTTGTCACTATTTGAACTTCATTATTATCATATAAACCACAAGCACACGAGACTCAGAAAAAGCTATCCATTGCCGAAAATCAAAGACATGTCTGGGAAACTTGAGCACGAGCTACAGCTGGATGTACTCGCAAGTGATGCATGGGACCTCTTCTCCCGGCAGGCTTAGGATCGGACAACTTTTTGAGAAAGAGATGACAAGTTTGTTTCAGAAGGTGGAGTTGGAACAATTCAGGAATTAACATTTGTACCAGGTAAGTGTGTGTGTATTCATTTTTCTTTATTCTATGGTGTTAGAAATATAGGTGATTAGTTGATTAATTAGGAAGTTAGAGCATATTCTATATCTATAGAGGGTCTTAACTATATTGATATTAGAGTGTTGGGTGTAGAGCCCTCTCCATGTTTAGAGAGTGAGTTAACTTGGTCTCCTTCTAGGTTTTAGAGTTAACTCAAGTGGGTTACTTAGTAAATGAACATGTTTCTCTTTGTAATAATATATGATTCTTCTTCAATTATATTTGTTAACATATGGATAATACTTTTAAAAAAATTTAAACAGAAACAAGCTTTAAATCTCTTAAAGGTACCAAAACACAAGGAAATTTGAACCCTTGCATCAACCAGAAATATACAATCAGTGTTGAGCTTTCAAGACCTAGTTTTGTCTCCCAATTTCCTCCCTACTTATGCCTACTCTGAATTTTTGTATCGCCTTCATTTTCAATTTGACTAAAACAAAAGGCGCAACAAAATGTGACAAAACATGTAACATCCCATTTTTCAAAAGCAGTATAAATTGTTTTTTCATCAAAGTAGAGCATCGAGCAATTTAAAATATTGAGTAAGCGATAAATCTGTGCTACAATATTGTCTCGTGGTGTATCATAATAATATCAATACATTTATCGGAGAACACAAAAATTCTAGCGATGACAAAGATCGTCTCCAAAAAGAGGCTCCAAATCGAGTCCTCACGCGTCGCTTACCTTGTCTCTTATCTTCAGTCCTCGGTCCTCCGCACTCGAAGCTATGGTAAGAGCGAGGTCCAATGCCCATTGGACCTCGTGTAATCTGATAACCTCATGCTTATATAAACAATATATATATGACGATATTCATGACATTACAAAGAATAATCAATACAAAAGCCCATAACAGATGTATGATTTGTCGGATAATCGGTACACGCCCACCGCATATGTCTTTATCTCTAGTCCGCACCACCTCATGCCACGATTGGCCTATCGTGTCCTCGCTAGGAAAACTCACGGTATTAACAAGACTATAAGCCGCGTAAACCGAATGTGTAAGTAATGAACTAAGACAACATCTTAGTTTATGAATACAACTATCATATATAACCATACTATAAGCATCAGAGTTAGTGTTACAGTACGTCGCGAACGTACCTTTCATCGCGTATTGGCCAACTTGCCTGATTCCTGGATCCGACTCCGGCTTTCCCAGATATCCTATATGTTATCGTCGGATTATTCCTTTTTCCCATAATATCACAACTAATATTCTATTTCTTAAAATAATATCAAAAAGGTTATTTCCACCCATTTTGACATTTCTACCCTTGGTGTATTCATTATTACAATTTTTGCCCTTACATTTTCTCCAAAACGTGGTTTTCAACATTGCTGACAGATTTTTCGCCTAACTTTGATAATTCATAATTAATTCTACAAAAATCAAAACGAGGATCAGTAAAATTCTCCGGAATCCTTAGGACGTCTATTTTCAAATAAAAATACTTGCTTTCACCCAGAATTAGTGAATCATTCCCAGTTTAATATTCTTTAACCTCTGCCCAGAATTTTCCAGAAAAACATAGCATAACTTTGATCAACTTCTCCCTCAGTCTATGGAAGCTCGTCTCACAGTCCTCATCCCACACAAACGATTGATTTTTTCCTCTTGAGCTTTGTCAATGGTAAGGCAAGATGTGAGAAATTCTATATGAATCTGTGGCAGTATCCCGCTAGACTCAGAAAACTATGCATCTCTGTCATTGTCTCTAGCTCTTTCTAGTCCAGAACTAGTTCCACATTGCCGAAATCAACTGCAACACCGTCGCGTGATAGAACATGGCCCAGAAAGTTTACTTCTGGCAGCAAAAGGTCGCTTCTCTCTTAGTACACTCAGTACTGATTGCAGATGTTCTTTGTGTTTTTCTCTTATTTTAGAACAGATGAGGATGTCGCCAATCAACACCTCTATTAACTTATCTATGTTTTTTTTACAGAAATTTTGGTTTAGATAATCTATGAACATAGTAGGTGCATTTATCAATTTGAAAGGCATCACAAGGAATTCGTAATGCCCATAACTAGTCCTGGAACACTGCTAGTTTTGACTCGTAGCTGGTGGTATTCTGAGCGTAAGTCAATTCTATCTTTGTTTTGTGAGAACGATATCTTTTTATTACTACCATTGATCATTGCATTGTTCGCCGTTAGTTAATCAAAATCAAGAATGGCATCAATGTCATGAAAGGATAGTCAGATAAGGTCTATAATATATTCACGTATGCTCATACACGTAATTCGATTCAGACATGTTTTAAAAGCAAAAGATTTCACACCTAGTGGTGTAGCTACTATAAGATAATCTATAGGTATGCGTCCCTAAACGTCTTATACATAAATATGAAATAAACGAGTGATTAGCACCCGAATCATATAATGCCTAGAGTAGATTCCTATTGAGAGATAGTCCTTTGGACCTCCCCTAGGGATTTTCCGGCTTCTCCTTTGTTCAGCGCTATCACCTGGCCTGAGTTCCGTGGTCTTATCTCCACAACTTTTTGGGGACAGTTCTTGCTTATGTGTCCCAGCTTCTGGCAGTTGTAGCAAGTTCGTTTCTCGCCACAACTAACACTTGGATGGTACTTCTTGCATTTTGGACAAGGTCGGGGTCCCGGTATCCTTGGATAGTTCTGCTGCCCAGACTAGTATGATTCCTTGCCTTTCCCTCGGTAGTTGATCCAGGGAGCCTTCTTCTTTAGTGAGAAGTTTCCGCGGTTAAACCTCCATGACTTGCTCTACTGTTGTTGTAGTTTATGTCTCTACGCATTTCCCTTAAGCTATATCTGATCAACCGGCAAGATTCTTCTTGTCTTTCCAGTTGTCTTTCTTGTCTTTCGGTCAAAAGTTCATCGATAAGAGTCTCTTGTTCCTGTAGCCTCCTCTGCATTGTCTACAACTCACTCCGCTTTGTTTGTGGTTCTTGTTGTTCAGGTTTGTGTACTGGTATTGTTCGTAGTTGTCTCACTCTATCACTACCTCTACCGCGGCCTCTAGGGACTCCAGTTCCTCGCAAATTTACCATCATATCTCCCTATTAAGAATGACAAATATTAAGGAATAATTTAATCTTTTAAACAAACATCTATTCCACATAAGATATAATGTACACGGCAAACTATGTCATATCACCCAGCTGGTTTAACACCAGTAGTTATATCTAACATCTCCCGTATTTTCGTATTTATAGCTACTTGTTTACATATTGTCTAAAACTAGCCTTTGAGGATAATTTTAGAAAGGAACGAAAATCAACTATATGTTCTCAGTCTAGGAGTTCATTTGTCTTTTCCATCCAGAAGCGGTCTTGAGGAAAAGTATAGGGTTGATATTACCCAATCACCTAGTGGGTAGGGAAGTTTATGGTGCTTTCTTTATTAATAGGTTATCTTGATTTTCCCTAGCCATTGAGAATATGTTTCTTTCATAGTTGAATTGTAATATTCCGCCATTAGATAATCCGTTCGTAGAGCGCCTATAAGCTCTTTGTTTGCATTTAAGTCATGTCGCAAGGTATTTGGTTTGTAAAAAGATTCACTTTCAGAGTCATCGTGGTAGCTTAACAGCTGGATATACTCACGGTTATCATTGACGGATGAATGATCTGATCTTATAGGTCCCTCTGGCTCAGAGGGTATGCTAGCCACTGGTTCTAGGTACACTATGTTCAAAGATGCTGAATGGAAAGGTCCTTGGTCATATATGATCTTATAAGGATATTCTGGTCCAGGGTGGTATTCAGGTTCGGTATCAATTATCGGGGCGATATAATGTTCAGGGGCAGGAAGACATACTGGCTCAAGGTTAAGTTGGGACGATATAACAGATCAGGTTGAGGTATGGGTTCAAAACTGTATACCGGCTTAGGTTGATATATGTTCAAAGGTTCATGGTCATGAATGGGTACAAGGGGTCTTTTAGGGTTTTTTGGGTGATATACCGACTCAAGGTGGTACACTAGTTCAGATTGATATACTGGTTCGAAATGGTATACCGGTCTAGGGTTGTATATGTGTTCATTGAAACACTCTGGTTTGAAATGGTACTCGGGTTCTGGATCAGCTACAGGTTCGGGCGGTGGGTAGATTGAATCAGGGTTACGTCTATGTTCGACCAACTCAGGATTTACGGTTTCCTAAGCGGTATGCCTTATCCTCCTAAGATAATCTACATAAAGGGTTTCGTCTCTGTCCGTCTCTACAACAATACACCAGTGTTATATCAGTACTCATTTTCAAAATATGCTCTAATGTCAAAAGGCTTGGAGCCTAACTCCGTTAATCAAACCGATTGGCCAGGTAGATGTCTATCATGGGAGTCTCACTGAGTTCATGGCGACTGATTGACCGATCCACATAGACTAGCTCTACCTTCGGCACCAAAAGGTTTGAAATAACTTAGTTAGATCTATGCCAGGAAAACTGCTCTGATACCAAAATTATAACATCTCATTTTTCAAAAGCAGTATAAATTGTTTTTCATCAGAGTAGAGCATCAGAGCAATTTAAAATATTGAGTAACTGATAAATCTATGGTACAATATTGTCTGTGGCGTATCTTAACACAAAAATTCTAGTGATGACAGTACGTCTCCAAAAAAAGGCTCCAGTCGAGTCCTCACGCGCGCTGCTTACTCTTGTCTCTTATATTCAGTCCTCCAGACCCTGAAGCTATGGTAAGAGCTGAGGTCCAATGCCCATTAGACCTCAGGTAACAGTTAACTTCATGCTTATATAAACAATATATGTATGACAGATATTCATGACATTACAGCAATAATCAATACAAAAGCCCATAACAGATGTATGATTTGTCTCGATAACGGTACACAGCCACCGCATATGTCCGTTATCTCTAGTCTGCACCACCTCGTGCCACGATTGGCCTATCGTGTCCTCAGCGCTAGGAAAACTCACGGTATTAACAAGACTATAACCCGCGTAAAACTGAATGTGTAAGTAATGAACTAATATAGCATCTTAGTTTATGAATACAACTATCATATATAACCATACTATAAGCATCAGAGTTAGTGTTACAGTACGTCGCGAACGTACCTTTCACCGCATATTGGCCAACTTGCCTGATTCCTTGATCCGACTCCGACCTTCCCGGATTTCCTATATGTTATCGTCGGATTATTCCTTTTTCCCATAATATCACAACTAATATTCTATTTCTTAAAATAATATCAAAAAGGTTATTTCCACCCATTTTGACATTTCTACCCTTGGTGTATTCATTATTACAATTTTTGCCCTTACATTTTCTCAAAACGTGGTTTTCAACATTGCTGGCAGATTTTTCGCCTAACTTCGATAATTCATAATTAATTCTACAAAAATCGAAATGAGGATTCGTAAAATTCCCCGGAATCCTTAGGATGTCTATTTTCGAATAAAAATACTTTTTTCACCCAGAATTAGTGAATCATTCCCAGTTTAATATTCTTTAACCTCTGCCCAGAATTTTCCAGAAAAACATAGCCTAAATTTGAGAATTTTTATCTCTCTGCAAAAAATTCAAAATAATATGTTCTTGGTATATTTGAAAATCCCTATAAGACTATTTTAACCATGAATATTTTTATAGTTTTAGCATCTCATCTTCAACATAAAAGTATGATGTTTTTGCTACGATTTCAGAAATTCCTAACCGATGAATTTCCGCGATCTTCGCTACTTTGCTTTTCAACTCCCAAAAATTTTGCTATACACTATGGCTCATCTAATTTTGAAAATATCAACATTTTTAACTATAAAAACATGATACCAAAATTACTCTAGCATATTTGAGATTTAAAGCATAAACTATCTATGAATTCAAAAGCTAAAACTCAAGAACTTACTCGCTACGCTTCAACTCCTTCAAGAAGCTCCTCACTCTCCCTCTTTTCTCTCTATATTCAGATGTTATGCTTGCTCTTGCTTGTGAAGGTGTGAGAAATAATGAAGCCTAAGCCCTCCTATTTATACTAAAAGGTCATGGTAGTCTTGGTAATTATTTCTAACCTAATACATCTTGCATGTGAGCCATGAGTTTACCTTAAACAATCTGAATTCTTCTTCAAGCCAAGGCCAAAAACGTGGCCCTCTCTCCCTCCATCACTTTCTTCCAATTCAAAGAGAATATCCTATCCAAAGGTACCTTATCCTCATCCAAAATTGAATATTATTATCACATGTGTGTTTTTGTTTATAATAAACTACTCTTGGCTCTAAGAGTGCATTGGTGGCCTTTCCACCTTCATGCATTCTCCAAGCATGCATTGGTTGCCTCTCCACCTTCATGCATTTCCCAACTTGGTGCTTTAATTTCCTAGTTACTCTAAGCATGTTTGTAACTAGATGACTTTGGTAGTTGGTTAGCAATTAAGCAAAAATGCTCTTAGGGTTTAATTTGAAGTTTAATCAAGTTCCCTAATTAGTCTTGTGATTCTTGAACATCATGGCTTAATTAGAAGTATTTAATTACCCCTTTATCATTTTAGAATTTATTGTATTTGTTAGGTAACAATTAAGATGGTAATTCATCCTAAGCTAAATTTGTGTAGTCTTGGATTAATGCTTGTGTTTAATCTGGGATTAAAATCCCTTAATTGTCTTTGATAATACTTGATTGAGTAATTAATTGATTTATGAACTTCTTATGAGAATTAGTGGTTAATTAGGCAAACATTACTTCACCTTAATTGTCTTGAGATTTTTACCTATGGAACACTTGATCCACATTGAGCCAACAAGACTCTTCTCCTTTAATCACTACACACACATACACACACACAAAATCGCCACCTCTCCCCCTTTTCTCCATGCACTCTTGCTTTATTTTTCTATGGTCCACAATCATCCACACACAAGCCTTGGTTGCCTCTTGAATTTTCACTTAGGTTTAGTCTTTAATCTTTGGTCATTAATCCTAAAATGGTCTTTTAGGTGTTATTGAATTTATTTGATTGGCTACTATATTAATCATGATCATAGTAATCATCTCTATGTTAATCTTGGCCCTTAATTAGCCATTGGTCTTTAATTAGGGTCACACATCCCAATTTATGACTTTAAAACATGTTGTTAAATTAATTATGAAAGTTTATGAAATTAATCTAATTAATGTAGATTTAATTATCTATTAATTGTTGGCAATTTTCTTTAATTGGATTAATTATTTTCTCACAACTTTTGGGTTTACTTTGGTCATCTATGCACTATGCATTAACTTAATAATCATAGGGCAACTTATGGTCCCTAATATAATATTGGATTTTTGCCTCTTTAATTTCCAAGGAAAATAATCAAATAAATTACTAAAATTAGAAACAACATACTTTCCTATTTTAAATAGGTATTAATTTGCCAAAATATAATATTCAAGAGAAATATGAATTTTGGGGTATTACGAACAAGCTCATATGCAGATAGGGTTTAGTTTTCTTATACTTTAAGAATGCAACAAGAAATTTAATACGAAAATCTATCTCGGGCCCAAACTAACAAAAAAATGTCAAAAAGGCCCCCAAAAAAGTCAATGGGCCTTTTTTGGTATTATTTTATAAAATGTTAGTTGTTAACGCCTCTTGATATAGATGTTAACGAGGTATTGATTTGGTTATTAATGGTACTGATTTAGTAATTAGAATATTGTTGTTAATGCTACTGATTTAGTTGTTAATGGGTATGATTTAGTTGTTAATGATACTTGATTTAGTAGTTAACGTTAATGAAATAATACCGAAAAGGCTCAAAGTGGCCTTTTTTTGACATGTGACTTTTTTGGGCTTTTTTGACATTTTTTTGCTACTTTGGGCCTTGAAATAGATTTTCCCAAAATTAATACTACATCTGCTGCTTAATATAAGGCAATTAATTAATTGGGGAAGATTAATTAAGCTAAATTAATTACTTTGAAATATTAATATTTATCATTTATCCTAATTAATTTGCCTTACTTATAAATTGATATATAGTCTAATGATACATGTAAGTATTTCATAGAGATCATGTAACATATTCTTAATATTTATATTGATTTTTATTTTATTAAAGTAATTATGATTTTTCTCCAAAAATAGACCTTGAAATGGATTGAAGAAGTTGATTTATATCATCACATTCTGACTCCCCGCCATGTTCATTTAATAGTTTAAGAATATGTAATTAAGACATTGAAATTTTAATATAAATGATTCTTAAAGAAACTCCTATTATTACCCCCAAAAAAATGTGGTATGGTATTTTTAATCGGACATATTTTGGAGTAGTATAACCTCAAGTCAGAAAAAATATTTTCCAACAAATACAGACGACAGTCAAAATATCAGTGTCAATATTAGAAACTAGTTTTTTCAACAATTAGTTTTTACAATACTTATTTAGGTAGCATAAAACATGCATACTTAACGTTTGCACAACGTAAAGTAGGAAACATAGGCTCTGGAGATCCCCAAACATACATATTGACACATTTATGGGCACAAAGGCATGACTTCGACTTTCCATTTACTTCCTTTCCACTATCCATCTCCGCCGTCAAATTAAAATTTGGGCGGCTTAAATTTAATTTTTATAAAATTATTGTGTTAAATATTTTTTTAGTAATAGTTTTACACAATCATTATTAAACTTTAGCAGTTTGAATCCTTTTTTTTTTTTAATAATTTGATATTTTATTAGTACTTATAGAAAACATTACATTTTTGACCACACAAATTTCAATTTGACAGTAGATATGAGTAGTGAAGATGAAGTAAATGGAAAGGGAAGAGAAGAAAAGCCAAGTCCGATATGATATGAAAAGACTTGGCGTATACAACAATTATAAATATAAACTTAGAGAATCCGCCTCAAAAAAGTGCGTCTTTAATTTATATATAGTTTATTTGTCTTCTTTTGTAGGAGGCTTGTTTTTGTTGAGATGAATTTTGGCAATAAGAGCCATCTGAGCCAAAATTTCTGTGTTAATGAGAGAGGCTATAGGTGCAGCCTCCTCCTTGAACTCATACTCCATTGTTGATTTGATGATGCTTGAATCTTCTCCTTTCTCTACAACTTGATATCGAGTCCTAAATGAAGTAAACCCTAGCTCTAAGTACCATCCTTCCACCATCTCTACTTCTTTGATCATGTTCTTATCGTCTATCTTTGTGAACTTCTCTTTAAAGCTTGCTTCTTGCCCTTGCAAATCTGATATTCAACTCATAAAAAAAAAAAAAAAAAAAAAAAAAAAAATTATTCATCACTATATCAACGTTCATTTAATTTGTTCGCAAAGAATGATAAATAAGTACTACCAAAGAATGCAAAATTTTAATACAGGTTAATATAATTTTTGGTCCCTCAAGTTTTTTGTTATTTTACTTATAGTCTTTTAAATTTCAAACCATGGGTTTTGGTCCCTCAAAAGGCAAAATGATTGAGTTTTTTCTTCAGTTATATGGATCAATGTTATAAGCAGAATAAAACTTGAAAGACTAAAACTAAAATAAAGACAAACTAGAGAGATTGAAAACTATATTAATCCTTTTAAGATCCTCCCGAAGAATGATATAGTAATTGATTCCTATGTAGTTTTTCGAGAATAAGTTTTCATGAAATGACATAAATGCCCTAATGTAAAAAAATCCCTCCACCATTGGCCCTTGTCGTCCGATCGGAGCTCGAACACAATACTGGATAGTCAAGGTGGGATTTGATTCCACTATACCTTTAGTTCCTAAAAGATTGATATGAAATTTTTACTTTTTATAGGTAAGATGTTCGACTACAAAACAATAATTACTATTAGATCGATTTTTCCCAAATTAAAACATAAATCATTTGGTGGAAATTTATATTGATAAATTAATGTAATATTACCTTGCTTGAACGTTATTTTCAGGACACTTCCAACTCCTCCATCACCTTCAATGATTTCGACCTTCTGCAACATAGGGAGCTCCTTCTCCATAAGCTTTACCATCTGAAGCGAACTGTAGAGATCCCACGCCTCGGTCGCCGCCACGTTCAACTCTGCTTCATGCTCAGTTTCTCCATACATGTCTGATGATATTATTGTTAAATTCTACCTTGACACACACATACACACTCTTGTGATGCCTATATCGGCCTCAGAGATTCGATGTCACTACCAAAGATTGTTAGAGCCTTCCCTTTCAAATAATAATATAATAAAGAGAATATATGCTTATGAATTGTAATGTTTCCTTCACTTTCATTCTGCGTTTCTATGCTTTTATATAAACTACCAAGTGCACTATCTCACCAAAACCCCTTGCTCTCATTTGTTTGTCTTGTAGTATACGTCTGTGAAATTGATTAGAATTTCATAGCTAGGAGTATATATATATTAGGATTATACTTACATCAAGTTTCTCATATATCCATTTCGTCAAGTTCTTCCATCACACTTGACCATGTGTCCTATATTTTTCATACAGTTTATAATTAAATGATAATAATCAATAATATTATCATTTATATATGAGAACTTGACGAAATGGATATAAGAAACCTGACATAAGTATTTTCCTATATATTTATTTGTGTGTGCATCTCTCTCTCTCTCTATACACACGCACAATTATAATACTTAATTACGCTGTTTCAAAATATAATACGATCGATTATAATACTTAATTATTGTTTTGTCTGCTTGTGCCAAGCTAGATGCCAATACTGATCGTCAAAGATGCTTCTCTTGTTATTTTTAATTATTATTTCCCATTTCATTTGTGTCCACACACATTACTTGATAAAATAATAATATTAGTAAAGAAAAGATAAATCAAGGTTGGTACGCAGAGCATATTTTGGGAATCTTGTGGATCATTGTGACTAAATATTCTGAACCTCAGATTTGTCGCTGTAGTCTAGTTTAGTCTACGATCTGTTCACTTGTAGCTACATGTATGTATTATTAATATGGTGTTATGGACTCAAATATGAGGCTCATTTAAGGTGTGACCCAACAAGAGGTAACCAATATGACACAGATGCGATGACACAACATTTGGGCTTGGAGGCATATGAGGTCCAGCAGCCCAAACCCTAGTACCCTCTATAAAGAGGTAGTAAATCCTAAGGTATACAGATTCTAAGCTCTCTCACATTTATAATATAGCCGACATTGTGCACATACCCCACCCCTTTAGGTGAAAGCCTTCATGTTTGTGCACAGTAATAATCTATTCTCATAGGTATCTCATCTATAGATACCTAAGAGAGAGCTATTCGATCCTATATCAATATACTAGTCCACCTAGGGCTAGACATCTCTGTTCTTATAACAGAACATTGGTGCCGTCTGTAGGGAATTAGTAAATTCTTGATTCCCGCAACCAAAGATGGTCAGTGAATTAGTGAATAATTAGTCGCATTGTACCCCTAGAGATTTTCAATTCTTCAGCGAATGAAGACGACAGGAATTCGGAGGAGTCGGTCTAAGCTCCTATAGTTAGGCCATACCTTGACTGAGGAAAGTTATTTATTGCTAATACTAGTGACGCTGTGGAGATCCTTCAAAATGGTAGCGATGAAATCACGCATATTAGTGACCATTGCAAACTAGAACAGCGGCATATGGGTGCATCATGATTGAATCATCCCACCATTGTCGTCAGAACGTTAAAACTTCCAAACCACAATCCTGGCTTATCTTCTAGTCGCTCTTATTTTTTGGTTTTTCCATGCCACATGCATTGTTTGCTCAACGTTCTCGGATTTGACGCGTATGCTATCGGGAGGGAAATTCATACATATGTTTGGAATTTCATTCCTCGTAAACTCAGCAAGGGTTTGTTGGAGATTATTAAATGGGGGTTCTTGTTGGTCAAATTCCTTGATGGCAAGTGAACCAGTCGAACAAGTAATAAAGAGTAAGTAGAGTATCGTCCCACAGAGACTGAGATACCGAGGAGTGACGCGCAATTGCTATGACAGTTGTGAAAGCATGAAGTAAATATAATGGTTATGAGGGTTGTGTGCTTATGCTACTAGCAAACATAAACAAAATAACTGAAAAGAGAGAAGATATCAGTGAGAAGTTAGGATGGACTCAGACTCATCCTTAAGTGCATCAATCCCCCAGTTGCTCTACCCAATGCTATAGCATCTAGACTGTATAGCTTCCGCAATTGCTACAACGTAGCTACCATTTGCAAAGCTATTTGGTTAACTCACCTCTATAGTCTACCGAAGCTTCCGCGTTTGATACTTATGATGCTAACTATACTCCTTCCATATTCCTATGGCAACTTTCTAGTTAGAAGATCCGTGCTACACTCAGGGTCTTATGGTTATGAGAGGTAGACCCATTCCTGAAGCCTACAATAATAGGTCTAGCCGTGCACAGGCCGCCTAGCAAACACTGTTTTTCAGAGGTCTAACCCCAACTCCTTGCCAGTTAGCTGAGGCCACAAATCTAGCCCTTAACTTCCGTTAACCGAATAGTAATTAGAACACCAATACGCAAACCAAATTTATTGAATTAAGAAACTGCAACTGGGTTCATTCAACACTTAAAGATTCATCCTCGTCCAGCCATATAAAGTTCAGTTCATGATTGATGAGGGACGCACAAAACAGACACTAACAGAATGACCCATGATCGAGAAAACAAAGATAAAAAGAAAGGAAAATAGAAAGCTTGATGGAATTTCCGACGGCGTGGTCGAGGTCCTGTCACGTCACCACTCTACGTCTTCTTCGTTCCGTCGTACTGTAGGGAAGGATGCTGGGTTGTCTGGAAATCTCGTGCTCTTGTGAGCTCTCTGACAGAGATTTGCCGTAATCTCCCAAAATAACCAGATTAGAAAATGATTTGCAGTATAATGAAACCTGGGTCGTTTCCCAATGAATTCACAGTCGGTTTAATTTGAACAGCAATAGAACAAAAACAATGGGGGTTTTGTTTTGATTCAAAGAGAATTAAAAAAATGAAGTAACAGAGACAAAATGAAATAACACAGATTGAACAGACAAACAAAGGATTAGAGGATTAACCCAGGATTTCAGATTCCACAACTTCCCTTCCTCGGACGAAAACAGATTTATAACCGAACTCGTGATCGACTCTGGACAAACTGAAATCTCTGTATTTGTCCAAAAAATCCCTCAACTGAACAATCATCCAGAATTTATTCGAATCAGTGGCGTATCTCTGTACGATCGCAAAGTAATACTTTAACCTAGTTCGAACTACGTCCTTGGGAAATCTCGATCTGGGTTTTTAATCAAAAACCCAATCCAAATCCAAAAATCGAATCCGATTAAAGAATGCAAAAATGAGTTAGACGGTTACCGATTAAGCGCGAATCCTCTGGATTGTGGATGGAATCCTCATCGTTGGGCTAATCACAGAAATTTAGTCGAACATAATTAAGAAAGATGAAGAACTGATGAAGAACGCGAAGAACACGAAGAACATTGCAGAGAATTTGAAAACTCTTATTTTGATCCACTAAAATCTAAAAACGTGAATGACTGAATGTTTGTGGCTGCCATCTAACTTAAACCTAAACCTAAAATGGAAATGGGTCAGCCCAAAACGAAAATAAAATAAAATGGGCTTTAATTACAAAATTTGAGCCTAACAAATCCAAAAATACATATGACTTTGGCTTCACAATCGACTGCCCTCTTGTCTGAATTTGCTCTTCATATCTTCATAACAATTGTAGCTCTCTGAATCATCTGAAATATGAGACAAAAATGAGGCAAATCCGATGTCTGGTTCAAGATTTATGGTGAAAATAGTGAAGCAATGTAAAACTGGAATTTTATTATTAAAAATGGCTAAAACATAATAAAAGGCCCAAAGCCCAAATAAGTATAAAAGCCATTTTTTATTAGCTAAAGAGTCCTAAATTATCAATCAAGAGACAAAAAGTAGTGTATGAAATATTCAATTATCACTCTCTCACTCTTCTCTTGAGTCTGCCGAAAGTTAGAATCTTGTTCTAGGGCTCTCCGACTCCGTTAGGGTTAGCGCTGCTGTTTCCTTTTATAATCAAACTTTTCTTGCGGCGTAAGTTACAGTGAGCTGGGTCTTTCCTAATCCGTCAGGATCTATCATATCTCTTGATCCGAGTAGATTGCCTCTGTTGATTCTGCGGGATTCTCCAAATCTTTTAGTTTCGATCCTCCGCATCTTCTATTCCGTTATATCGGAACCTATCTATCAATATTGCCCTTTATTTATTCCCCGAAATCATCTCGGGTAAACAATAAAAATATGCCGCATAGCATTGCATCCTTTACTTTGCTATAGCATTCGAGATGCCTTGTATTACACTTGGAATCGCTGTCAGAATGCTAAAGCATCGTATCAGCCCTGCTATACGATTTCCCTTAAAAATAACGTAAACTGTTCCATTCTTAGCATATGCAAATGATTTCTCCTCTTTAGTCCCTATACCATGAATGTATGCCTTTTTGCTTAGATTATCTGCAGTTAAGCTTGTATTTAACATTTAATTCAGTCAATAAGTATAGGGAAAACATGGTACGAATTGTGCTCATCAGTTCTCAGATTCAAATAATGACTGGAGAAAAAAGTAGCTGCTGGCCGAGGTAAATGTTAAATTTCGAGTTGCAAAGGAATCTCGGCTCCATACAAAGGGATTGCGTTATTATTAAACCCATTTGAGTTGCAAGTGTGAAGCCATCTGAGTCTATGCTGGGATTACGTATTTTCTAGGTTCGAATTATGACGGAATACTCAAGCAGGGATATAGTGCCGAGATGCTTCATCATTATCAAGGCGGGGATGGCTCAAATACTCTTCGGGTTTGAATCTTGGAGGGATATTTGAATCAGGATGCAATGTTGAGATGCCCCATTATTCATAGCTAGTCAAAGTTTAATTAATTCATCTATTCAAGAGCAAACTCATGTGAAGAAGCCGAAAAACTTTCAGAGGCAACACCTTGATAAATGTTGAGGTCGCGACGAGATTGTCGTCTTTGGAATCAGATGTCGATATTTCATCAATTTTGGCATCTCTTTCGTCACTAGAGCGTGTTGAACGCGTAGGAGCCTTAGCTCTATTTTCACCATTAACTTTGGAAGGTGGCTTTATGTTGGTCGATTTCCTTGACGGCAAGTGAACCAGTCGAACAAGTAATAAAGTGTAAGTAGAGTATCATCCCATAGAGACTGAGATACCAAAGAGTGACGCGCGATTGCTATGATAATTGTGCAAGCAGAAAAAAATATAATCAGGTTGAGGGGTTTTTATGGTTATGCCACTAGCAGAAGTAAACAGAGTGAATTAACTTGAGAAGATATTAGTAAGAAGTTAGGCTGGACTCAGAATCACCCTTAAGTGCATCAATCCCCTAGTTTCTCTACCCAATGCTATAGCATCTATACTGCATAGCTTCCGCAATGCTACAGCATAGCTAACTACAAAGCTATTTGGTTAACCCACCACGATAGTCTACCGAAGCGTCCGCGTTCGATACATATGACGCTAACATACTCCTTCCATATTCCTATGGCAACTTTCTAGTCAGATTTGCTTTATGCTCAGGGTGTTATGCTTATGAGAGGTAGACCCATTCCTAAAGCCTACAATAATAGGTCAAGCCGTGCACGGACTGCCTAGCAAACACTATTTCTTAGAGGTCTAACCTCAACTCCTTGCCAGTAAGCTGAGGTCACAAATCTAGCCCTTAACTTCCGTTAATTGACTAGTAATTAATGCACTAATAATCAAACCAAACTTATTGAATTAACAACTTGCAACTGGGTTCATTTAACAACTTAAGGAATCATCCTCGTCTAGCCATATGAAAATCAGTTCATGACTGACGAGGGAAACACAAAATTGACACTAACAGAATGACCCATAATCGAAAAATAAAAATAAAAAGGGAAAACAGAAAGCTTTGAGGAGTTCCAACGGCGTGGATGCGGCCCTGTCACTTCACCACTCCACGTCTTCTTCGTTCCGTCGTCTTTATGGGGAAAGATCTTGGGTTGTCCCGAAATCTCGTGCTCTTGTGAAATCTCTCCTTCTTCTCTTGAGTCTGCCGAAAGTAGAATCTCGTTCTAGGGCTCTCCGACTCTCCTTGGGTTGGCTCCGCTGTTTCCTTTTACAGCGAGCTGGGCTTTTCCTAATCTGTTGAGATCTATCGCATCTCTTAATCTGAGTAGATTGCTTCTACTAATCCTACAGGAGTCTTCAAATCTTTTAGTTTCGATCCTCCACATCTTCTATTCCGTGATATCAGCAATCCATCTGTCATTATCGCCCTTTTCTTTTTTCCTGAAATCACCTCGGTAAAAAAGGTCAGAAAACATGCCGCATAGCATGCGTCCTCTACTTTGCTATAGCCTTCGTGATGCTTTGTATTGCACTTCGAGTTGCTGTCAGAATGCTATAGCATTGTATCAGCTCTGCTATACGTTCTTCTTAAAAACCATGTAAATTGCTCCGTTTTTTAGCACATGCAAATGATTTCTATCCTTCAGTCCCTATATCATGAATATATGCCTTTTTGCTTGGTTTGTTCACAGTTAAGCTTATATTTACCATTCAATTCAGTCATAAAGTATAGGGAAAACATAGTATGATTTGTGCTCATCACTCTATCAGTAGAAACAGGTGATTTGCTGCTACTCTAGAGCGAGTAAAAATAGGGTCACCAAATGGTTTTTTTTCCAAGTCAATCTGATTGTGTATTTTTTGGGCTATGTGAATGGGTGCGGCAAGCTGGGCTCGGTGGTGATTAATAACTCTCAGAAGATCCAAAAGGATGGTCTCTTGAACACAAAGATGCAGCGAAGCAGAGAGCAGATATCTTGTTCTTTGGGATGCAAGTTTGGCTTAGATGAAAGCAGGGCCCTTGATACTTCATTTGGTTCTCCTAAACGAGATGGAATAGCTCATGTTCAAGGATCAATGGAGTCAACTGCATGTTTTCATCAGAACGATTTTACAGTGGCATGACGTTGGGAATTTTTCCTGGGTTGAGTATGACATCATGGCACCAGTATAGGCAACAATTGAAAACTTTCAGGCAATAGCATTCATCCCCAATTGTGGGGCTCCAAATTTCTGGATGCAAGCTCTTGAGGAACTTGAGAACTCCAGCGTCAAGAGTGATTCCTATGATGGTTGCCATAGGAACCATGGTGAAAGAGAGAATAATTGTGAAGACGCCAAAGGTTCATTGAGATGGTTGACCTCTCCAACTGATGAGCACAAATCGTACCATGTTTTCCCTATACTTATTGACTGAATTGAATGTTAAATACAAGTGCAACTGTAGATAATCTAAGTAAAAAGGCATATATTCATGATATAGGGACTGAAGAGTAGAAATCATTTGTATGTGCTAAGAATGGAACAATTTACAAGGTTTTTAAAGAAGAACGTATAGCAAAGCTGATACGATGCTATAGCATTCTGACAGCACCCCAAATGCTATAGCAAAGTATACGACACAATGCTATGCGGTAGGTTTTCTGACCTTTTTACCCAGATGATTTCAGGAATAAAAGAGAAGGGCGATATTGACAGATAGATTGCTGACATAACGGAAGAGAAGATGGGGATGATCGGAACTAAAAGATTTGAAGAATCCCCTAGAATCAACAGAAGCAATCTACTCGGATCAAGAGATATAATAGATCCCGACGGATTAGGAAAGGCCCAGCTCGTTGTAACTTACACCGCAAGAAAAGCCTGATTATAAAAGGAAACAGCAGAGCCAACCCTAACAGAGTGGACAGCCCTAGAATGAGATTCTATCTTTCGGCAGACTCAAGAGAAGAGTGAGAGATTTCACAAGAGCATGAGATTTCCAGGACAACCCAGCATCCTTCCCTGCAGTACGATAGACGAAGAAGACGTGGAGTGGTGATGTGACAGGGTTGCGTCCACGTCGTTGGATTTCCATCAAAGATTTATGTTATCCCTTTTTAATTTACTTTTCCGATCATGGGTCATTCTGTTAGTATCTGCTTTGTGTGTCCCTCGTCAGTCATGAACTGATTTTCATATGGCTGGACGAGGATGAATATTTAAGTTGTTGAATGAACCCAGTTGCAAGTTCTTAATTCAATAAATTTGGTTTGCGTATCAGTGTTTTAATCACTAGTCAATTAACAGAAGTTAAGGGCTAGATTTGTGGCCTCACTTACTGGCAATGAGTCGAGGTTAGACCTCTGAGAAACAGTGGTTGCTAGGCAGATCATTCACGGCTTGACCTATTATTGTAGGCTTCAGGAATGGGTCTACCTTTCATAACCATAACACCCTGAGCGTAGCGTAGATCTGACTAGAAAGTTGCCATAGGAATATGGAGGGAGTATAGTTAGTATCATATGTATCGAACACGGAAGCTTCAGTAGACTATAGAGGTGGGTTAACTAAATAGCTTTGTAATTAGTGGCTATGATGTAGCAATTGCGGAAGTTGTGCAGTGTAGTGCTATAGCATTGGGTAGAGAAACTGGGGGATTGATGCACTTAAGGGTGATTCTGAGTTCAGCCTAACCTTTTACTGATATCTTCTCACGTTTTAAGTTATTCTATTTACTTTTGCTAGCAGCATAATCGCAACAACCTCTCAACCCAACATATTTACTTTCGCTTGCACAACTATCATAGCAATCGCGCGTCACTCTTTGGTATCTCAGTCTCTGTGGGACGATACTCTACTTACACTTTATTACTTGTTCGACTGGTTCACTTGCCATCAAGGAAATCGACCAACAAGTTTTTGGCGTCGTTGCCGGGGACTGCTGATACCCTTTGTGACGACGCCCCTTTGCTTAATAGTTGTGATTTACTTAGTAAGAGAGCTCACTTTCTCTGCTCTTGATTTTCAGGTACATTCTGAAGTGTACGCGCAACTCGCCGCCGGCCAATCTAGAGCCTTACGATCTTGAGATAGAACGCACCTACAAACAAAGGCGCAGAAGGCAGAAGCGACGAAGTCAATCTTTTGACCCAGCAAACATGGCTGATATACCTGTCAACCACGAGCGGGAGCAACAAGAGCGCCCATTAATAAACAAGGATAACCAGGTCCCTCCACCTCCAAACCCAGATGTGAACAAGGCCATCATGGAATTTGGGATTCCAGATCTAAACAAGCTAAACTCGGCCATCACACCACCAACCTTCAATGCTGGACACTTTGAAATTAAAGGTGTCATGATCCAGATGCTAAATGCAGTCGGACAATTTGGAGGGCTTCCATCCGAAGACCCGCATCATCATCTCAAGACTTTCATGGAGGTCTGTGATTGGTTCATTATCCCAGGGGTTACACCAGATGCCATTCGAGTTAAATTGTTCCCATTCTCTCTGTGGGACAGAGCTCGAAAGTGGCTCAATAATTTACCTACCGGTTAGTCACCTCATGGGAGGACCTCGGGAGAATATTTCTGTTTTACTTCTTTCCACCAACAAGGAATGCTCAATTAAGGAAAGACATAGCCAGCTTCAAGCAAAATCCTGAGGAACTAGCCCATGAAGATTGGGATCGATTCAAGAATCTGAGAGTGGAGCTAAATCACCAAGAGGGAGGTGAATTGGGGATTTTGAAACTTTTTCGATTTGCTCTGTTTTTCATACAGCAAAACAGAGGTGAACAGAAGATGTAGAGAAGAACAGCTAAACACAAGGATTTATACTGGTTCGGTCTAACTCCTTGACCTACGTCCAGTCCCCAGACACTCTGGGATTTCCACTATATCAATTGATTACACACTCTGTACTCAAGAGTAATTCTCTCACTAGAACTTATTCCCCCTTACAAGTTGTTATCAATGAACCCAATCACCAAGTCCCCAGACTTGTGATACTTTACAATAAATAATTTACAAGTAGAAACTCTCTCTAAGAGTAGATAATGATAACACTGAAGCTTGTGTATCAAAAGATACAATATAGATGAAGACTGAAAGAATAAGTGTAAGACTTGAATGCAATTCATTTTCAGCAGTTGTGGTTGTTGAGAAGAATTGAATGCAACTCTATTTATACTAAGAGTGCATTAAATGACCGTTGTAATCTTGATTATAACCATTGCCTTCATTAGACAAGGTTACGGTTCAGTTTAGGTCTTCTTCTCTCTCTAAACTTCACTTAATCCAAATGGGCGATGTTCGAGTTGACTCTGCGAATTTGTCCGTTGGAATAGCGATTCTTGGATGTAGAAATCATTATTTAATTCTTTGTAGGCGTGTGCAGATGGATTACCCAAAAGTATGCAAATTTAAGGGTTTGCATTTAATGTTCGACATCACTTTTACTTTTGCTTTAAACCTTCAATGTACATTCTCTAATGCATGCAAACTCACCAATAAAGTGGTTAAACATATCTAGAAACATTAGAGATTAATCATAGGAAGTATTAAGATCAAACAAGAAGGTTTCACAAATTCGTCGAGATTTGATTTTCAAACTTAGCGTTCAATACTCGAGTATGTTCATCAATACTCGAGTTTGTCACTTGTACACTTAAGTCAATACACGAGTATCCATTTTGATACTCGAGTATTCTTCTTCCGAGAGAGGAATCATCGAGACTTGACCTTTGGACCTTAATGTTGAAATAAGGTAAATACTCGAGTATACAAATCCATACTCGAGTTTTGAACTTTTGATATGAAAATAAGTTTAAGTTCAAAACCTTAATACTTGAGTATTGATTTCAATACTTGAGTGTTCAAATCATTGACAAAGAGCAAAGCTCTCTCGTATGCCCAATACTCGAGTTTCCAACTCAATACTCGAGTATGCATTCATTTTGAAAAACTTCGTGAAGTCTTTCCCAAGTCAATACTTGAGTATTGAAATGAATACTTGAGTATTCAATATATGCATAAAACTTGTAGTCTTTCTGTCAGTCCAATACTCGAGTGTCTATACCAATACTCGAGTATTCAAGGAGTTTGAAAACTTTGATAGATTGATGTCAAGTCAATACTTGAGTTTTCAAATGGATACTTGAGTATTCATAAACAAGTGTTAAGTACAAAAACTTTGTGGAAATCCAATACTCGAGTATGCAAAACCAATACTCGAGTTTTGAAAAGATGAGAAACTTGATGACTCTCTGTATGACCAATACTCGAGTATTCAACTGAATACTTGAGTATTGAGATCTTAAGTCAATGTTGAAATTGTCTCTGTGTGTTCCATACTCGAGTTTCCATATGAATACTCGAGTTTGGCTCAGGGTGAAAAACTTGGAGTGCTCTCTGTAAGTCCAATACTCGAGTATTGTGTCCAATACTTGAGTATTGCTTTGTGTAATGGTTTTTGAGCAAGTATTGAGACCAATACTCGAGTTTGGCTTTGACAGTAAGTTTTTCAACTTACCAAAGACAAACTTCAATGTGTGTTTACAATTGTTAATTATCATCAAAACAAATAGAGAACTAACAGAATCTGCTTAGCAGATGCCCACAAAATGGACTACAAGACTGGGCTCAATTGGAAACCTTCTATTGTGGACTAAATAGTGATACTCGATCATTTATGGATGCCTGCGCAAACAGATCTATTCTCATGCAGCCATACAACAAGGCATGCCAACTGTTAGAAACAATAACAGCACAGGGTTATCAATGGGCTGACAACAGCAGGGAAGTCGCCAGTATTAGCATGACGGATGCATTCATTACCCTTACAACCCAGGTGACAGCTTTAACTAATGCTATTGAAGGACTACTCAGTCCCGTCATACAGGCCAGTCTCCATGGTCCATCAACCTACAACAACTTCTAGAAAGCCACTGATCTGAGAAGGCATCCTACTGACATTCTGGGGGACTACATAGCAAGAAACTGTTACACTTCCACCGGCCTCACCCTTTCGGGTGGCGGGTTAGAGGGATTCCTTTTAATAATTACCTTTCCTTTAATTATTAAGTACTTTAACATGCATCAGAGTACGTGAGACAGAGCGCAGGACTGGTTTGGACTAACTACTATACTGATAAAAGTAAAAACAACAGAAAGTATAAATCCTTAGAGGGTTAAGGGTACAGTAATCCAAAGTAAACCCCAGAAATATAATACAGTCATCCAAAAGTAAAATACAAAATATGGTAGGGCATTCCCTACTCTTCACAGCAACACTGGACCCTACCCTGTCAACAGAGATCCTCACTCGTCGGTATGCTCCCCTGTAGCTGTAGAAGCGTCTGGAGTCCAAAAGTGGCCTCCAGAGTAACCGTCAATACTCAAATACTAAATGTGCAAGGAGTATGTAAGTTACCATGCTAGATAAAAATACAGAACATGCCAAACACATACCATATATGCATCCAGATCATACCACATTAAAACACATAACACAATCCATGAACCCGTACAGCTGCCTTACCAAGGCAAGCCTCGGTCTCACTGGACTCTCAACCCGTAAAGCCGCCCTCACTAGGCCAAGCCCAGACTGAAACTCAACCCGCACAGCTGCCAATCAAGGCTGGCCTCGGACTGATCGTCCTCAGCGCTAGGAATCACACAACACTGTATGCATATTTGGCACAACATATACAAAGCAAAAACACACATGGCAAACACAAACATACAACAAAACACATAAAGATATCTGAGTAAAACGGTTACTACCTGGTGTGGTGAGTACTATCCTTACTCTATTATTGGGCCCACTGATTTTCCAAGGAATTCTTGACCTAAATATCATTAAAATACACCTATTCAGTATTTATAAAAATGCCACTACGTTTTTCTTACCAAAACCGAGCCCAACATGACTTTCCGTAAATCCGGTGTTTCGACCCAACTTGTAGGATTTTTAATAAATCCCAAAACAATAATTTTTAGATGAGATCAGTGTCATTTGAACCATAAATGTCTATTTTTCATGAAAAATATTCTTAGACCCTAAAAGTACATTTATTTCGGCGTGTCTCTCACTTTTCACACCTGGGTCAGATTTCTCCCTGTTGCAGGCAGAATTAAATTAGAAAATTTGTATCTCTCAATTGGTTCATCAAACATATATCAAATTACCTATCACAATGATGCCCAAGATGTCTACTTTTCACCTGTAAAATTTCAGCTCAAACCAACATCTCTATTGTTCTAAAAACACTTTTGACGCGTCGCTGCCCAAAATCCAACACCGGCAGCAAGCCTCTTCTTTGAGTTTTTGGGGTTTTTGAGTTAGAAAACTTAAACCATGGCTTAATCCCACACAAAATCACGTTTTAAACACTTTGGGACCATTAAAAACTCCAAAATCAGACCCTAGAACCAAGCCCCAACCAGTTGCACGAAAATCCAAAGTTAAAGCTTTAAAGGTTCCGGTTGTCGGTAGTTACCTATTTCGGAACTTTGGATTGGTGGACCAAGTGGTTGAGAGCTTGAGTTGAGCTATGGAAGCTTGGTGGTCTCCTCCTTCCTCTGCAGCTGGAGCACGAAATTTGGGGAAGAAAATGGCTGTTCAAGCTCTTTAATAATATCCCCAAATGTAACCATTTAGTTCATGTAACTAATTAAATTTTATAGTTTAGTTAGAAACTAACTACAATTGCTTGGATAAATTTCAGGTGCAGATTTTTGAACATTCTAGGGGCACAAGTGGCATGAGTTTTGGCTGCCCATGATCAGATTTTTCTATTTTAATTTTACAACATTTATCCCATGTGTTTCTAGAAGACTTTTAGGCTCCACATGCATTGACTCAATTGACCAAGCTTGAATAATCAACTTTTTGTCAAATTTTGGCAGATTTCATGCGCATGGAATGTCCCAAGATCTGAACTCCAATAATTAAATCCATTCTTCCACTTTATTGGTCAATTTTGGGGTCTACCGGCTCTTAACGGGTCCCGTCGAGTCCAAAAACGCGTCTTTTTGTACTTTTCTTTGACTTTGCCAGATATTCTCCTCTGCTTGGTATATTCATGTGGCACTTTCCCCCTTTACAAGGTGGCCCCACATTTGTCTCATTCTGTCTAAAAGTAATTCCCCAACTGGTCGCTATCGGTCCCCTTTTATCGGTTTATCGCCTGCGGGTCCCGCGTCTTGTGTTTGGACCAAAGTATGGGTAAAATCATCGTTTTTTCTCTCCTTCTCATGTAAAACGAAATTGAATGCCCAAAAGTCAAGGAATTGACCATTTTGCCCTTGCTTCATCATACCGGCTTTATGCCTCACCGATATCTTGCCTTGGGCCCGCGCCTTTCCAAACCTGGGCCCGCCGGAGACTCTTTTCCTCTGGTCAAAATGGGTGACCTTTTGGACCTTTATGGGATCCACTTTCCTGTCTCCCACTATACGTACATCCTTTTTCAATTAATATTTTTGTCATAAGATATTACACAAATAGTAACAATTCGACCACGATCAAAATTCTTCACTAGTTTCTCGCCGATTACAACTTACACTATTTACAACGAGGGGTGTTACATTTCTCCCCCCGTAAAATAAGTTTCGTCCCCAAAATTTGGTTACACATTTATCATATTACGAGCCATAAAGTCGGGGTAGCAATTTTTCATATTCTTTACTGTATCACATGTTGCTTCTTCGGGAGACAAACCTTTCCAAAGTACTTTGACAGAAGGAATGGTTTTTCACCGCAATTGTTTTTTTTTTATATTTGAGGATCCTTTCGGGTTCAACGATGAAAGTATGATTGTCTTGAACATCCACATCTTCATATTGCAAGATATGCTTTGAGCTCGGATGATATTTCTTCAAGGGATAAGGGTCTTAAATGCCATGGAAGTTTTCACTCGGGAGCACCGGTAAGACGGAAGTTTTTTTGGACCAAAAATGCCACGAAGTTTTCGCGAGAGGAGCAATTTTGCCCCTAAGTTTTCACTAATGAGCAATTTTGCCCTTCTGTCCCCAAATATTAAATTTGACTATTAAATCGGTCAAAGACTACGCACGTTATGCCTTGAAAAGGTCAAACTTGGAGCCGAGAGAAGGAGATCCTTGAGATGTTGAATTCAAGGCGACGGAAATTTGTGAAGCCGAACTGGTCAAAGGGACTGAAAGGTCGACTGTCACAAAACCCAAAGGAAGCATCACTTATAATCGAAGAAAATGATCAGTCTATATAAATGTAAATATTATTATCACTATTGATTTGTTTTACTGAACCAATTTCGGAACAATTCATTTCTCGTTTTGCGTTTCATTTGCGTTTTTGTGACGGACCTTTCGGTCCTTTGACCGTTCGGCTTCACAAATTCTCGGCCACCTTGATTTCAACATCGAAGGATCTCCTTCTCTCGACTCCAAGTTCGACCTTTTCAAGGCATGACATGTGTGGTCTTTGATCGATTTAATAATCAAATTTAATATTTGGGGACAGAAGGGAAAAATTGCTACGTTTTGTAAACTTCCGAGGCAAAATTGCTCCTCAGCGAAAACTTCTGTGGCAAAAATGATACTTCCGGGGCAAAATTGCTACGTCTTGTGAACTTCCGTGGCATTTTTAGTCCAAAAAAACTTCCGTCTTACCAGTGCTTTTGAGCGAAAACTTCTATGACATTTAAGACCCTTATCCCTTTCTTCAATTGTGACCAAGGTTATGAAACCCGGACCGGACCGGCCGGTTCGGACCGGAAACCACCGAACCGGCCAGAAAACCGGTCCGAGTCAAGGTAAAACCGGGGTCATGAGTTGACTCGGAGTTGACTCGGTCAACTCGGCCGAACCAAATGCCGAGTTAGCCGAGTCAAATTCAAAAAGATTGGGTTTTTTTTTTAAAAAAAAAAAAAAAAAAAAAAAAATCAACGAAAGAGAACGAGAAGGAGGGGAGAGTGTTGGCACCTCGCGGTGGTGGCGGTGCTTGGTGATCGCGATCTAGATTCGTTGAATGTTCGGAGCTTCTTTGGTTGAAATCATGGAAACGGATATTGACCGGTAGAATTTCTTACCGCTACACGCTCCACGGCGCCTTCTCAATGTCGAGACCGAACAAGGAGGAGGAGAGACTGAGAGAGAGAGTAAGAGTTGGAGGAGAAAGAGAGATCTCCGGCACAACAAGAAGGAGGAGGGACGGAGAGAGAGGGAGACATGACGAGAAGGAGATCTGAAGAGTTCGGTGAAGAGTTGAACTGTTGAAGGAGGGAGATAAAAGTTGCACACACCTCAACGCGAATTGGACGGCCAAATAAAAAAAACGTATGGCTAGCTATATTAATTAAACAAAAGTCAAAAAGCCTATTCTCCTATACCCGTAACCTATACTCGCCATGGACACATCACATCTTATTATCTTGGAACTCGGACACCGAACCATCAGCCCCTTTCTTTTGAAAAAACCAATATCGTATCATATATATCTTCACCAAAACAAAAAGTTAGGTTTTTATATAATATTTTCTATTATTAAAATATAAATATTTTAACCAATTTTAATTATAATTAATACCGGTTTGACTCCGGTCTGACCCACTAACCCTTAACCCAGTACTCCCACCGGTTCAGTCACCGGTCCGGTTTTTAGAACCTTGATTGTGACACATGAAAGACATCATGCAACCTACTCAGGTTGGGTGGTAACGCCAACTGATACGCAACTGGTCCTCTTTTAGCAAGGATCTAAAAGGGTCCAATGTATTGAGGACTTAGTTTTCTCCGCTTTATCGCTCTATCAACTCCGAATGTGTGATACTTTAAGGAAAACATGATCCCCAACTTCAAAGTCTAGAGGCCTTCTTCTTTTGTCCGCATAACTCTTCTCGTCTACTCTGTGTCTTAAGAAGCCTCTTTTGTATTAGTTTGATTTGATCGATGTTTCATCAACCATCTCCGACCAAATAGTTTTCTTTCAGATAACTCAGTCCAACAGATAGGAGATCTGCACTTTCTTCCGTATAAGGCTTCATAAGGTGCCATTTGTATACTGGAATGGTAGCTGTTATTGTATGCAAATTCCGCCAAGGGAAGGTACTCATCCCAACTACCTTTGAAATCAAGCACACAAGCACGTAACATATCTTCTAGTGTCTGAATGGTCCTTTCTGATTGACCATCCGTCTGGGGATGATAAGCAGTACTATAGTTCAACTTTGTTCCCATTCGTCCCCGTAAGGCTTGCCGAATCGTGAGGTAAACCGGGGTCTCTATCGTAAATGATACTTTTTGGCGTACCATGGAGTGGAATAATCTCTTTGATATAGATCTTTGCCAATCGCTCAAGGGAATAATTCACACTTATAGGAATGAAGTGTGCAAATTTTGTAAGCCGATCGACGATTACCCAAATTGCGTCGTAATGCTTGACCTTGGGGAGGCCTACAACCAGATCCATGGTAATGTTCTCCCATTTCCATTCGGGTATTCTGATCCCTTTTAAAAGACCTCCGTCGTTGATGTTCGATTTTCACTTTTTGACAAGTTAAGCACTCGCCACATATCGAGCAATATCATTTTTCATACCAGGCCACCGTAACCCAGTTTTCAAGTTATGATACATTTTTGTTGCTCCTGGATGAATAGTATACTTGCTTTTGTGAGCTTCATTCAGAATTTTCTTTCTTAACTCTTCTACGGGTGGAACATTAATTCTCTTTTCATACCGGATTAACCCATCTGGTGAAAGTTCATAGTCCAGTAATTTGTTGGCTATCACCTTATCTCGAATAGATTCAGTTTCATCATGTTCATCCTGCATCTGAGCTTCTCTTATTTTTGTCTTTAAATCATTTTCTTCATGACTGACTAGGATATTTGCAATTCACCTGTCATTCATTTTCTTGCTCATGAGGATCTAATTTAATGAATTTAAATCTCGAAAATCCTCTAATAGTTTCTGTTCCGTCATCATTATAGTTGCCACATGTATAGTCTTTCTGCTTAACGCATCAGCAACAACATTTTCCTTACCTGGGTGGTACTTAATCTCCAAATTATAATCCTTGAGTAATTCCATCCATCTACGTTGCCTCATGTTTAATTCTTTTTGGTCAAATAAATATTTAAGACTCTTGTGGTCGTAGTACAATTCAACAACAGCACCGTATAGATAGTGACGCCATATTTTCAAAGCAAAAACAATAGCCGCAAGCTCCAAGTCATGTGTAGGGTAATTCAATTCATGAGGCTTCAGCTGACGAGAGGCATAGGCCACAACTCTGCCCTGCTGCATCAGGACACATCGCAATCCCTGTAAGCTCGCATCACTGTAGACCGTATAGGTCTCGGTCGGATCGAGATAATCAACACAGTGTCGACGTAAGCCTCTCCTTCGAAATTCGGAAGCTCTCCTCACATTGAGCATCCCATACGAATGACTGGTTCTTTTTAGTAAGCTTTGTCAACGGCGACGCAATCCGTGCAAAATTTTGTATAAAACGGCGGTAGTATCCCGCAAGACCCAGAAAACTACAGATTTCAAACACAGTTTCTGGTCTTTTCCAATTCAATACTGCTTCCACTTTACTAGGGTCAACTGCAACCCCATCTTTTGAAATCACATGGCCCAGAAATTTAACTTCCGAAAGCCAAAATTCACATTTGCTAAATTTAGCGTAGAGTTTCTTTTCTCTTAGAATACTCAACGCAAGTTGTAGATGGTGCTCATGCTCCATCTCATTTCTATAATAGATTAAGATGTCGTCGATAAATACCACAACAAATTTATCCAGGTAAGGTCGAAATACACGATTCATATAATCCATAAAGACAGCAGGAGCATTCGTTAATCCAAAGGGCATCATTAGAAATTCATAACGCCGTATCTAGTCCCGAAGGTTTTGGGACATCTCGGCTCTTACTCGTAATCGATGATATCCGGATCGCAAATCAATTTTTGAGAATACATAGGATCCGCATAACTGATCTAACGATCATCAATCCCGGGAGTGGATATTTATTCTTAATTGTCACCTTATTCAACTCTCGTAGTCAATACAAAGTCATAGACTACCATCTTTCTTCTTCACAAAAAGTACCGGGGCTCCCCACGGTGAAACACTAAAGCCTTTCTCAAGTAACTCTTCAAGTTGCTTCTTTAATTCTGCCATTTCGTTAGGTACCATCCGGTAAGGTGCTTTCGATATAGGTCCAGTACCAGGTATAAGTTAAATGGCAAACTCAACTTCTCTTTCTGGGGGTAGACCACTAATGTCGTCTGGAAATACATCGAGAAATTCTTTTACAATCGGAATTTTATCCGGCGTGAGTTCTACCTTTGCACATGCGAAAGGAATATTATGTATCCCAGCAACCCTGTTTAAGACATTTTTCCGCCTCAGTGGCCGTCAAAACATTGAGGCTGACTTTACCGTCACTGTTGCTCGGTAACTCTCGGTATACAATTGCCTTGCTTCCGAGATCCATAATTACATTATTAGCTGACAACCAGTTCATACCCAAGATCACATTGATCTCCCGTAAAGGTAGGCAAATCAGGTCAATGGTCGTCTCACGATCATTCACAGTTACAACACAATTCAAACAAGCATCGGCAGTATTGGTTTTAACCCCTAAGGGTGTAGACACATTCAAATCATAAGGCAATTTATGCAATTCAAGGTTCAAACGCATGGCACAGTCATATGCAATGAAAGAGTGACTAGCACCTGTATCAAACAATGCATATAAAGGATGACCGTGAATAAAGATTGTACCTTGCACCATCTCAGGGGATTTCTATGCCTGGTCCCTGGTCAAAGCAAAGACTCTGCCTTGATTCTGAGGTCTTCTTGCTGTCCTTTGCTGTGGACAATCCCGGCTGAAATGCCCAGGTTTATGGCAATTGAAACAGATAATCTGCGCCCGTAGCAATCTGTGCCAAGATGGCTCTTTCCGTATTTATTACATTTCTGTGGCTCTGAAAGTTTTTGAAAATTTTGTCGATTAGACTGAAAAGATTTCTTCCCATCACCACGTCTGTTACTTCCTATTCTTTTTCGTTTATATGAGTTCCCGTGGCTAGACTCACCGCGATTAGATGTTTTTGGAAACACGAAGATCCTTGAGATTTCTTTCAACGATTCTACACTCTTCCACAGCTTGGTATAAAGTGTGAAATTGTCGAGCGATTAATTTCTTCTTTATTTCGTACTTCAGACCTCTGATCAGGACATCTGCCAAATTTCTTTCGACACCAGGATTTCTATGATAAGCAGAATACCGAGACAAACGAGTAAATCGGGCATAATAGTCTTCAAAAGACTCATTATTAGCTTGTTTAATCATGAGAAACTCAGACTCCTTGCCAAGACGAATAGATAATGGCTGGCACTACTCATTAAATTTTTCTTGAAAGATTTCCCATGTCACAGGAATATTCAGAGCTCGTAAGGTGGTCTCCGTATTTCTCCACCACCTATCAGCGTCACCTTCTAGTTTATAGATGGCCAATTGTGTTTTTCTTTCATCAGGGCAGCCAAGAACCTGAAAAATTTTCTCAAGTCTCAAGATCCAGTCTTCGGCCATGTCAAAACGTCCTCTGAACACCGGAGGATTTTGTTTACAGAATTTTGACACCTAGTAAAGGGGAGTTTCTACATCTCTATGCTCTTCCTCCTGCTCACTGTTATGATTATTGTTATTACTGCCATTACCATGGTCATTATTACTTTCTGTTTCATTTCTGTCTTGATAAGCCCTTAATTCATTAATTTCAGCTCTCATCATCTGCATCATTTGTCCTTGCTCTTGGAGCATTTTCATCATTTGTTCAATAAGATTAGGCACCAGTGGATCTTGTTCTGTTCCGCTCCTCTCGAGCTCGGTTCAACGTCTAGCCATTATATTCGTCTTACTACATCATAACATAAATAAATAAATAATAAGAAATTACAAAGTTACACAAACATACTTATATTATTCACATAAGAGTTTACATCCAGTACATATTCGGCATCCTACAACTATATTACAATGTCATATAGTCAAAACACTCACACATCTAACTATATTTTACATTCCTACCCCATCCCCTACATGTATGCTCTCTCGCTACAAGACTCATCCTCACCCACTGCCAACGGAACAGAATCAATAGAGGTCTCTGCAAGTTCTTCTATATCACCAACAGATGATTGTACTGGTTCGTTGTTATTCTCCATACCTTCTTCTTCCGGCATCGGAGGCACAACAGCCATGGGTAGTTCAAACATGGATACATCATATAGAGGAACCGGAGTGGGTTCATCAAGATTTAACGGTGCATAAGCGAGTGCCGGGTCAAACAGGCCAAATAAATCTAGTGCGACTGCAAAAGGTTCAGGAACGACGTCAGATATCACTACAGGGTCTATATCCAGAATAGAGGGTAACATCGGCACATAGGGAGGTATCGATCGATCGAATCGGTAGCGCTACGCTCGTGCTCAATCGGTGGATAAAGAGGAGTCTCTGAAATGGGGACAGGTGCCTCCAAGGGCAAGAAAGGGAAATCGGTTCTGGCAGAGGTACTAGTGGAGATAAGTAAGGAAAATCAGACTCCGGAGGAAGTATCTCAAGTGGTGCCGGGCGTCGGTGCCTCTAAGGGTAAGGGAGGGAAATTTTTCTCCCTGATGAGATCAACGAGGGTAAATAAGGAACATCGGGCTCCGGAGGAGGTAACTCAAATGGTGTTGCCACTGGTGCTGGTGGTTCGGCTCTGTGCCTCTCTCTGCCGAACACCCTTGGTTCATGCCTCCTTCTTCGATAGACCTGCCCGTACATCGGGTTCTCGCCTATCGATCCAATACAAAATTTCGTTAGTACCCTTAACCGGTAACCTTTTATCAGTATTGTCCAAACCGCGCTCTGATACCAAAACTGTTACACCTCCACCGGCCTCGCCCTTTCGGGTGGCGGGTTAGAGGATTCCTTCTAATAATTACCTTTCCTTTAATTATTAAGTACTTTAACATGCATCGAGTACGCGAGACGTAGCGCAGACCGGTTTGGACTAACTACTCGTACGATAAAAGTAAAAACAATAGAAAGTATAAATCCTCGTAGGTTAAGGGTACAAGAATCCAAAGTAAACCCCGAAATATAATACAGTCATCCAAAAGTAAAATACAAAATACGGTAGGGCATTCCGTACTCTTCACAAAGAACACACGGGCCCTACCCTGTCAACAGAGATCCTCACTCGTCGGTACGCTCCCCTGCAGCTACAGAAGCGTCTGGAGTCCAAAAGTGGCCCCCAGAGTAACCGTCAATACTCAAATACTAAATGTGCAAGGAGTATGTAAGTTACCATGCCAGATAAAAATACAGAACATGCCAAACACATACCAAATATGCATCCAGATCATACCACATTAAAACACATAACACAATCCATGAACCCGTACAGCTGCCTTACCAAGGCAAGCCTCGGTCTCACTGGACTCTCAACCCGTAAAGCCGCCCTCACTAGGCCAACCCCGGACTGAAACTCAACCCGCACAGCGCTAGGAATCACATAACACTGTATGCATATTTGGCACAACATATACAGAGCAAAAACACACATGGCAAACACAAACATACAACAAAACACATAAAGATATCTGAGTAAAACGGTTACTACCTGGTGTGGTGAGTACTGTCCTTACTCTATTATTGGGCCCACTGATTTTCCAAGGAATTCTTGACCTAAATATCATTAAAATACACTTATTCAGTATTTAAAAAAATGTCACTACGTTTTTCCTACCAAAACCGAGCCCCCAGTGTTTTTGACCCAACTTGTAGGATTTTTAATAAATTCCAAAACAATAATATTTATATGAGATCAGCGCCATTTGAACCATTGAAATGTCTATTTTTCATGAAAAATATTCTTAGACCCTAAAAGTATTTTTATTTCGGCATGTCTCTCACTTTTCACATCTGGGTCAGATTTCGCCCTGTTGCAGGCAGAATTAAATTAGAAAATTTGTAACTCTCAATTGGTTCATCAAAAATATATAGAATGACCTATCAAAATGATGCCCCATATGTATACATTTCACCTGTAAAATTTCAGCTCAAACCAACATCTCTATTGTTCTAAAAACACTTTTGAAGCTTCGCTGCCCAAAATCCAGAACACTGGCAGCAAGCCTCTTCTTTGAGTTTTTGGGGTTTTTGAGTTAGAAAACTTAAACCATGGCTTAATCCCACACAAAATCACGTTTTAAAAACTTTGGGACCATTAAAAACTCCAAAATCAGACCCTAGAACCAAGCCCCAACCAGTTGCACGAAAATCCAAAGTTAAAGCTTTAAAGGTTCAAGTTGTCGGTAGTTACCTATTTCGGAACTTTGGATTGGTGGACCAAGTGGTTGAGAGCTTGAGTTGAGCTATGGAAGCTTGGTGGTCTCCTCCTTCCTCTGCAGCTGGAGCACGAAATTTGGGGAAGAAAATGGCTGTTCAAGCTCTTTAATAATATCCCCAAATGTAACCATTTAGTTCATGTAACTAATTAAATTTTCTAGTTTAGTTAGAAACTAACTACGCTTGCTTGGATAAATTTCAGGTGCAGATTTTTGAACATTCTAGGGGCACAAGTGGTGTGAGTTTTGGCTGCCCATGATCAGATTTTTCTATTTTAATTTTACAACATTTATCCCATGTGTTTCTTGAACACTTTTGGGCTCCACATGCATTGACTCATTTGACCAAGCTTGAATAATCAAATTTTTGTCAAATTTTGGCAGATTTCATGCGCATGGAATGTCCCAAAATCTGAACTCCAATAATTAAATCCATTCTTCCACTTTATTGGTCAATTTTGGGGTCTACCGGCTCTCAACGGGTCCCGTCGAGTCCAAAAACGCGTCTTTTTGTACTTTTCTCTGACTTTGCCAGATATTCTCCTCTGCTTGGTATATTCATGTGGCGCTTTCCTCCTTTCCAAGGTGGCCCCACATTTGTCTCATTCTGTCTAAAAGTAATTCCCCTAACCGGTCGTTATCGGTCCCTTTTTATCGGTTTATCGCCTGCGGGTCCCGTGTCTTGTGTTTGGACCAAAGTATGGGTAAAATCATCAATTTTTCTCTCCCTTCTCATGTAAAACGAAATTGAATGCCCAAAAGTCAAGGAATTGACCATTTTGCCCTTGCTTCATCATACCGGCTTTATGCCTCACCGATATCTTGCCTTTGGCTCGCGCCTTTCCAAACCTGGGCCCGCCAGAGACTCTTTTCCTCTGGTCAAAATGGGTGACCTTTTGGACCTTTATGGGATCCAATTTCTTGTCTCCCACTATACAGACATCCTTTTTCAATTAATATTTTTGTCATAAGATATTACACAAATAGTAACAATTCGACTACGCTCAAAATTCTTCACTAGTTTCTCGCCGATTACAACTTACACTATTTACAACAAAGAGGGGTGTTACGTAAACAACTCGTAAATGCGAAGTCAATGTCCTTTCATACTTCGAAGTTAGAAGAGCAAATTGGGCAAATTGCAGCTCTCACCGAGGAATGCTCAAGACCCTTACCTCATAGCATAACAAATGCAACCACCATGAGTAACGAGCAAGAGGTAACGTCGCTTCAAGTTAGCTTAGTGGATAATGCTACAGCATGCTCACCATCAGAAACTATAACCAAACACATACCAAGGATATAGGGGAGTGACACTACTGAGTTGACCGCACATAACGAAGCCACCAGACTTATCTCTAGCCAGCACTTTCGAGAATTCTTGAAGGACTATATGGTAAAGAACGATGCAATCATCCAGAATCAGCAAGTGACCTTGAGTAATCTTGACACTCAAGTGGACAACTAGCAACCGCTCTTAACAACAAGCCTCAAGATCCCCGCCCAAAGGACACCGAAGTCCCTGTGATCCAGGGAAGAGAGGAAGTCAAAATGATAGAGCTCTGAGTGGTAAAAGTTTAAACCCATGAAAGCAACCAAGCAACCTATGGTTGTCACTAATCCAAGGCCAGAGAAACTTAAGTAAGGGCAAGAAGGTACTGAACAAACTCTTGAAGACGAACGGAGGCAACCAAGACTGTCACAATCGGAATATGATCTAAGTACCGCAACACTGCCTCCATGTGTAGCATTGGATGATTCCATGAAATACCCAACAAAGAATGTCACCGCTTCATCTTCAAAGCATAATCCTGACCTCAGGACTCCAGCAATACCAAAGCCACAACCGCCTTTCCCACAAAGGCTAAAGAAGCAAGGACATGAGAAACAATTCAAGCAGTTCCTGGATATGCTACGATAATTGCTCATTAATATTCCACTCGTGGAAGCTTTGGAACAAATGCCCAAATACGTGAAGTTTATGAAGAAAATTTGTCTAAGAAGAGGCGATCGGAAGAATTTGAGACAAAGAGCATTGACCCAGGACTGCAAAGCCATGTTAACCAATCGGCTACCTCCGAAACCGAAGGATTCTCGCGCTTTTACAATCCCGTGTGCAATCGGACCCAATTACTTCCGTAAAGCTCGTGCGACCTAGGTGCTAGCATAAATCTCATGCCGATGTCGATCTTCGCAGCTTGCGTAGGGGAAGCCAGGCCCACGACAGTCACATTGCAACTGGCTGATCACTCAATAGTATTACCTGAAGGCAAGATCGAAGACGTACTGGTAAAAGTGGATAAGTTCATCTTCCCTGTGGACTTCATTATCCTAGACTTTGAAGCAGATCATGACATTCCAATTCTGCTGGGATGACCTTTCATGGCAACTGGTCATACACTGATTGATGTGGAAAAAGGAGAACTCACTATGCGTGTAAGTGATGATCAGGTCACTTTTTCAATACTTAAGACCGCAAGGTTCAAAGACCCAACAGAAAAGTACCTAACCACTCCAGATAGCAGCAAGGACACTAAAGAAGCAGGGGACCCCTTGCCCTACCTCAGCATTAAATTGCTATAGCAAAGTCTAGCTGAAGACTTTAAAGCAAGCGCTATTGGGAGGCAGCCCAAGGTTATTTGTTCTTTAGCATCAAACATAGGAATGAACAAGTCCAGATGGAAATTGCTACGGCACGAGGCATGGCATCAAGACCCTAGAGAGACTACACGGCAAAAGCCCAATTTCCACCAGGTACGCCCCTCATCTATACTTACTTCGTGCATGCATCTGTTTGGGTGGGCCACCTTCTTGGGCCCACTACGCGTTGACTAAGGAGACCACATTGTCTAAGTAGTCGTGACGTTTCATATTCAAATCCCTTCATATACTCTATCCATCCCACCACCCCTGCACCCGCTTCTTTTCACAAACCCACCGAATCTATTCTTCTGCCATATCCTCACCCAGAGACACCAATGGTCCGGATAAAATGCACAGCACGACGTGGCCGAGCGCCCCCACCGGCCTACGCTCATCGGGCCGCCATATCGCGTTCCACCCACAAGCAGTGCACCAACCGTCCCCATCCAGGTTTCCTCCCCTTCCTCCTCCTCCACCGAACCCTCTAACGTCTCCAGCCCCACTGAATCCTCTGACCGCTCCTAGATCATGACTCACACCCACCTTTACTTCCGCCCAGCCACTGATATGAAATCTCCGTGCAAACAGGAATCCCATCGCCGTCACCTGCCCATGGCCGTCTCCCTCTCCCACTCCCATTCAGCGATTCCCATGGTCAACACCCTAAGAATACATCGGATGAAGAAGACACCGCGAGCGGCCAGCCCCTACCCGTTCCTTCCGCTCCGTAGTTTTCTTTTTCTTTTGTTATTTTCGTATAGCTGTTTTTCTTTTTGGTTTTCTTGACAATTGCTCCAGGCCCGGGCGTTTCCCCAAGGCCCTTTCTCGAATGGTATTATGTTTGCTTCTCTTGCTTTCTACATTTCTCTTGCCCCCTTGTTGCGAATACCAGCACCCTCGTTTCTTGATTCTTGATTCTATTGCAATGTGGACATTGCATCCTTCCAGTGTGGGGGGACTGATTGGATATGTGATATAATGTACCACTAGGGTGTGATTCGATTCACCATGCATATAGCTTTATGCACATACTGAATTTTTTTTCCAAATTGCATGATAGAGCATGAATAGAATCTTCTACCAATGGAATGAATGTGTGTATAACTGAGCATAGCACAAAGGCCTAAGGGAACTGAACCTTTAGGCTTGGTAAATTGACGGTGCTAGCCAATCTGATGCGGGGTAGAGTGGCAATGAGGAAGTTCAAAGGGAATAACCCCCAATGGAAGGATTGAATTGAGCCTAATTGTTTTATTCTGTGTGCATGTCTTCTAGCCTCTGTTTGATCCTTGATTTGTCTTAGTTCTTTGATAGACTATCTGGCATCTGAGTTTGAAGTTCATAGGATAAAGGCATTCCTGTCATATCCATTATTCCCATACACAACCCATTGCATCATCATCTCCACATTGTTACCCCTCGAGCCACACAAGTACGCTATAGCGTAAAGGGTAGATAAGATAACCGAAAAGACCGTGAAAATGCTATGGCAGAGTGCTCCCGTGAAAAGCTACAGAAAGAACTGAAGAGCTGTTCGTTTGCTTATTTAAAAAAAAAGAAAAAAAGAGAAGGAAGAAAAAGAAGGAAGAACCCAAGAAAAGACTTGGAGTAAAGAATAGCATGAAGTACAAGGTTCAAGGAGAAGCGCTTGGCTGAAGCCAAAAGAATTATTTGCCAGAGCTGCTATAGCATCCACCATCCTTTCCCACCTCACAAACACTAGGCCATCCTCGCATTATAACCCAAGAAGTCCTTTGATGAACGAATACTCAAAATGCTAGGAAGTGCTCTTAGAACTTTGACAAGGCTATGGATCTTCTGGGCCTGTTTGACAAGAGAGAAACGAAAATCCTCGGGAGCGAGTGTAAACAATGAACTTGAGAGCCCCGGAGACTTCTTCATCTAAACAATACCACACTTTATGAGGGGTTGGCACCAGGCACCGGGATTGCCGAATAGGATGGAAAACCGAAAGCAAGCGTGCAAGCAAAGTTATACGGACAGAGTACTACGGCTATGAGTTTTTTGTTCGCTTCATCTTATTTTGCCCAAGAGTGCAAAAAGCTAAGTGTGGGGGTATTTGATGAGCACAAATAGTACCATGTTTTCCTATACTTACCGATTGAATGGAATTGAATGTTAAATACATGATTAACTACAGATAATCTAAGCAAAAAGGCATACATTCATGATATAGGGACTAAAGAGTAGAAGTAATTTGCATGTGCTAAAAATGGAACAATTTACTTTGTTTTTAAGGGAAATCGTATAGCAGTGGTGATATGATGCTATAGCATTCGACAACGATTCAAGTGCAATACAAGGCATCCCGAATGCTATAGCAAAGTAGAGGACGCAATGCTATGCGACATGTTTACTCACCTTTTTACCCGATGATTTCAGAATAAAATAAAGGGCGATATTAATGTATAGGTTGCCGACGTGACGGAATAGAAGATGCAGAGGATCAAAACTAAAAGATCTGAAGAATCCCATAGAATCAACAAAAGTAAGCAATCTACTCGATTACCGAAGATATGATAGATCCCGACGGATTAGGAAACGCCTAGCTTGCTGTAACTTACGCGCAAGAAAAAGCTTGATTATAAAAGGAAACAGCAGCGCCAACCCTAAGAGAGTCGGAGAGCCCTAGAACCAGATTCTATCTTTCGGCAGACTCGAGAGAAGAGTGAGAGATTTCACCAGAGCACGAGATTTCTAGACAACCTAGCATCCTTCCCTGTAGTACGACGGAACGAAGAAGACGTGGAGTGGTGACGTGACAGGACCTCGACCACGCCATCAGAAATTCCATTAAGCTTTTTGTTTTCCTTTATTTTTATCTTTGTTTTCTCGATCATGGGTCATTCTGTTAATGTCTGTTTTGTGTGTCCCTCGTCGGTCATGAACTGAACTTTACATGGCTGGACGAGGATGAGTCTTTAAGTGTTGAATGAACCCAGTTGCAAGTTCTTAATTCAACAAATTTGGTTTGCGTATCGGTGTTTTGATTACTAGTCGGTTAACGGAAGTTAAGGGCTAGATCTGTGGCCTCATCTTACTGGCAAGGAGTTGGGGTTAGACCTCTGAAAAATAGTGTTTGCTACGCAGCCCGTGCACGGCTTGACCTATTATTGTAGGCTTCAGGAATGGGTCTACCTCTATAACCATAACACCCTGAGCGTAGCACGGATCTTCTGACTAGAAAGTTGCCATAGGAATATGGAAGGAGTATAGTTAGCATCATAAGTATCGAACGTGGAAGCTTCGGTAGACTATAGAGGTGGGTTAACCAAATAGCTTTATAGATGGTAGCTATACTTGTAGCAATTGCGGAAGAAGCATACAAGATAGATGCTATAGCATTGGGTAGAGCAACTGGGGGATAGAAGCCCTTAAGGATAATTCTGAGTCCAGCCTAACCTCTTACTGATATCTTCTCTCGTTTTAAAGTTATTTTGTTTATGTTTGCTAGTAGCATAATTGCAAAACCCCTCAACCTGATTATATTTACTTTCTACTTTCACAACTGTCATAGCAATTGCGCGTCATCTCTCGGTATCTCAGTCTCTGTGGGACGATACTCTACTTACACTTTATTACTTGTTCGACTGGTTCACTTGCCATCAAGGAAATCGACCAACACTGATCCCCCATACTTTTGAGGTAGGCTAAGAAGTCCTGTTGTACAACTCTCATCTGAAACTATTCCCAGTGAAGTGGGAGCTTCAATCTTCCAAAAAGACATAAAAAGCAAGAAGAACTCACTAACGCTAGACCCAATTTGGAGCAATGTAATACTCTAATTTTCATAACTCTTATAAACATTGTATTTTGGCAAATAGTTACTAAAATACAAAGGTTAACATGTGTCTTGGAGGATTATAATCTATTGATTATATTCTTGTCATTTTGGAATTAATTAATCAATGGTTAATTAATTATGAGACTACATTTGAGCAGGGGCGGAGCCAGGAATGGAAATCAGAGGAGGCGCAAATTATAGAATAAAACTCAGTAGAGTTAGTATTTAAAATTAGGGCCAAAAAATACAGAATTAGACCCAAAATTTTTGGAAATTATGATTTAGCCTCATAAATATTTCAATGTGTTCAATGTAGTCCCTCTATAAGGCTTTTTGATAGGGACTTAAGTGAAAGTATTTAAACTTTCATGAGGCTAAAGCATAATTCCCGAAACGTTTGGGTCCAACTCTGTAATTTTAGGGGGCGGGGGCCACCCCTAGCCCCCTAATTCCGCCCCTGCATTTAAGGGCTATTTAATGTGATATAAATAACACATAGATAGCTAATTTATAACCAAAAGAGATAAGGAAAGGTTATGAAGACACTTAATTAAATCAGAAAACATTAGCAAATGCTAATTGGCAATTAAGCTTGCACTAAATAAAGATTAGTAGTATATGTCTTCAAGTTGATAAAATACAATGGAAATAAGTATAAATTAAAGTGCATAAAGTTTGATTAATTAAGCACTAATTTCCATGGTTAGTTAACAAATGCAATTAAGAGTTGATTAAACTTTGTTAATTAATGTTGAAAAGTCAACAATGGCATCTAGCCAATGAAAAATGAAGAAAATAAGCTAAATCCTTAGATAATTAATTGGACCAATGAGAGACTTGAGCCATGGATTAAGGGTGAGAATTGAACTTAAACTAACACAAATTAGATCCAATGGTTGAGAGGAAATAAGAGGTGTTAGATTTGCACATGGAGGAATGAGAGAGGATTTATTATATAATAATCAAGATATTTGGCTTATAAGAGCACATGCAAATTAAAAATAAAAGATCTTCAATAGTGTTTAGATTTTTCTAAGAAAAATGAAGGGAGAAGATTAAATCTTGTAAAGTAAATTAGATGCAATGGTTGTGAGGAAAGAAGAGGTGCACATGGTGGGGTCCACATTGGGCTTGAGATTTCCCTATAAATAGAGGGCTCCCCTCTTCATTTTCTTCACACCAAAACTCAATTCAAATTGATTGAGATAGAGAGCAAGACAAAAATAGGAGCAAGGAGAAGAAGGAGTAAGAACTTCAAGAGGTAAGTTCTTGAACTCTTGCTTTTAGTTCTTTGTAAAATTGTAGTTTAATCTAGGAAATGATTAGGAAAATTCCTTTTTATGTTTGGAAGTCTCCATTGCTTTCAAAATGCAAAATGGAGTGGAAAACATGTTAGGGAATAAGTTTTGAAATCAATGGATCAAGATTGTGAAAATTGTAGAATTTCCAGTTTTTGAATTTCCTGGAGGCAACGAAATTGACGCTATTATTTTATGTAGAAAATGAAGTCATTAAATCATGAAATTTTACAATAAAGTAGAAATGTAGGGATTTCTAAATATATAAAATATGTAACATTTTGATCTCTCGGACAAGGAAATATGAATTTTTAAAGTGAAGCCACATTTTTGGAAAATAAACTGGAACAATGTTTGAAATCTTAAAAACTGAAAAAGCACGAAATTTTGTAGTTAATGGTGATATGTTTATTTGGAAATAGACATATCAAGGGTCATTTAGGCTTTGGAGATTTTGATATGTGGATAATTAATTATGAATTTTTCAAGATTGAAGACATATTCTGAAAATTCTGGGAAAATCATGAAAGTAAAAGTGACAAGGGTAAAAATGGAACTTTGGCGTTTTGGAAATTAATGAAGGAATTTAAGTTAAAGAAGGACCAGATGGTAATTAATACAAGTATTATTTGAATTTTTGGGGAGTTAACATAAGTGATGAATATTATTTAATAATTTAGGAAGTGACACGGCCGAAGGATTTAAGGAGACGGGAGTAAATTGTTGATCGAATTAAAAATTAACTAGCTAGTAACTCTAATCTCACATACTCTGTATAACTGTGTATGTGTGTTTGTACCATGATTGTGGATCCATGTCTGGGACACATGTTTATTGCATTCAGTTGTTATATTCTCAGAGTTGTGGATTCAGAAATTGCTGTATGCATATATGACTGTTTGTTCCGGGATTGGCAGTGTGCATTCAAGGCCTTGTTGTGTGCCATGCCTTGCGATCAATGGTGTGTGCATTATTTGGCTACTTGTGATATACACCGATGTTGTATTAGTTATTTTCATGATTGTGTTTGACTATCATATGTTGTTCATGCTATCTGTGATTTGTTCGACATTATTTGAACATAGTTCTCAGGACAAAGAGGTGGATGTTAGCAAAAAGGAGGTGCAGGACCGGTTTAAGACTGTTTTGAGTATATTTGTAGAAACTTTATGTGATTATATTTCAAAATTTTATACCTAATATTTTTAATATAATATCGATACTACGTCTAAACCATCTTGTCAATGCGCTATGCTATAATGCTCTAACGTATGATGTATTATTTGAAGGGTGTGACATATGGTAATTTCTCCTTGATTTGGAAACCTCAAACCAAAAGGAGAGGTTTTGCCCAAATGGTTTACAAACATGTTTAAAGGCTAAATAATGTATTAGGAGGTAATCTGGGTGCATAAAATCATAGATTTTACAAGAGCAATAGAACTACCGATTTGAGTTCACCGGAGGTAGTAAGCTTGTGCGTAAGTTTTTAGTCGTTGTTTTTTTATTTGTGTTTTTCTCTCTTATTTTTTCAGGTTATCGCCTATTTATCGTCTGTTGGAACGTGGTGGTGGCGCTGGCGTGTCTACCGTTATGTCATTGGAAAACATATTTTTTAAGGCAACTAACAAAGCGCTTTTTTTTTTTTTTCTTTTTTTTTCTAAAACTTGTTTTCAAAAATAGTTCTATAGAATAAAAATATGAGAACAAAATCGAATAAGACTAGTTTTTAGGTGTTTTCTTGTTTTTATTTTATGTTGCCACCTATCTATTATCAAAATCTCACTAAGCTGCAACATCATTTGAATATATATATATATATATATATTTAAAAAAATAACTATTAAACATTTTTTAAAAAAACTTGTTAAAAATAATTTTATGGAACTGTTTTGGAAACCAAAAATAGAAAAGAGAAACAACCCGACCCTAAGTTTTCAAACAAAAAAGACTAAAAAAATCAATTTGGATAGTTGTTTTAAAAAATATGTCTTTGAAGTGACATGTCACCGTTATTGACATGATGTGGGGTGGTCCTTCTTGGTTCTCTAAAGATTTTGATGATTGCCAACAATTGTGAACAAAGAATGAGGATTTGCTCTCGAAAGTTGGAAAATCCTGAGTGAGAGCAAACCTCGAGGTTTGCCCAGAAACCTCGAGGTTTGGCCTTACAAAGGAAGCCTCAAGGTTCTGTATTTTAACTTGCAAAAACTTGGTTTCACAAATTTATGTGAAACCTCGAGGTTTATTAAGAAACCTCGAGGTTTTGGACTTCCGAGAAAACTCGCTTTACACCCGATTATGAAATCTCGAGGTTTACAACAAAACCTCCAGGTTTATGCCTCTACGCCAAACCGAAAGTTTTGAAATTAAATGTCAAACCTCGAGGTTTCGGCATCCAAAGAGCTAATGGTTTTCGATGATAGAAAACCTCGAGGTTTCCATAGAAACCTCCAGGTTTGTGTTTTGGCTCAAAACAAAGAACTTTGAAGTTTGGACAAAACCTCGAGTATTGTTATAAACCTCGAGGTTTGTGAGTTCCGAGAGCAAATGAACTTTCACTCATTCTAAAACCTCCGGTTTCTTGAGAAACCTCCAGGTTTGCTTCCATCGTGTTTCGCCGGGTTTCACTTACAATGTGAAACCTCGAGGTTTCGAGAAAACCTCGAGGTTTGGAGTAAGCCGGAAAACCATTGTTTCTTACATCTTAAGAAACCTCCAGGTTTTATTATAAACCTCCAGGTTTGAGGTTTTGGTCTTAAATCATTTTCAACTACAAGTGACCAAACCTCGAGGTTTGTGAACAAACCTCCGGTTTTACGAACGTTACTGAAAATCAAATGTGTCGATTTTGTTATACCTTCGTGTTTGATCTCAATGCTTTCCATGATTAATCTCTATTGGTTCTTGATATGTTTAACTATCTTTTTAGTGAGTTTCGCATGTTAAGGAAAGTTTATCAAGGTTTAAAGCAAAAGCAAAAGTGATGTCGAACATTAAATGCTCAACCCGTAAACTTGCATCCTTTTGGTTAATCCATCTGCACACGGTTGCAAAGCATTAAAGAATGATTTCTACAACAAGCAACATCTTTTCCAATGGATTAATTTGCGTAGAGTCAACTCGATCATCTAGCCACTGGATTAAGTGAGTTTTAGAAAGAGAAGAAGACTTAAGCACTCACAACTTCGCAGATCATCTTCAACGGTCTTATTATCAATGCAACAGTCTATTAATGCTATCTAACTATAAATAGAGTTGCATTCAATTCTTCTCAACAACAACTACATCTCGAAAACGCACAAGCATTCAAGTTCTTCGCCTACCTTTCTCGTTTTCACTTGTATTTTGTCTTTTGACATTATAAGCTTTAGTATTTATTATTATCCACTCTTAGAGAGAGTTTTTATCTCAGAATCATTTATTGTAAAGAATCACAAGTCAAGGGGACTTGGTGATTTGGGAGTTCATTGATTACAACTTGTAAGGGGGAGTGAGTTCTAGTGAGAGAACTACTCTTGAGTACGAGTGTGTAATCTTTGTGATAGTGAAAACCCTGAGAGTCCGGGGACCGGATGTAGGTCAAGTTTGCTAGGACCGAACCGATAAATCTTTGTGTCCAAATACTCTTCTTTCTACTGCTTATCTCTCGTTTTCACTGTCTAAAAACAGAGCAGTTAGAGAAATTTTTAAAATACCCAATTCACCCCCCTCTTGGGTATATAGTTCCACTTTCAGTCCTTGCCAATTGTGTGAGGGTTGCCTCAAAAAAAATACAAAAGAGAAAATAAATAAAATATCTAAAAACTATTTTTATTATTTAAGTTTTTTTTTTAATTATCTTTTTGTTTTTAAAAACAACTTTTTAAGACAGCCTTTTTAAAAAAATTATTATTTTCTAAAAATTCTTAAAAACAGAAACAAGCTAGCTTTAAATCTCTTAAAGGCACCAAAAGACAAGGAAATTTGAACTCTTGCATCAACCAGAAATACACAATCTGTATAGTGTTGAGCTTTCAAGACCTAGTTTTGTCACTCAATATCCTCCCTACTCATGCCAACTGTGAATATTTGTGCCGCCTTCGTTTTCAATTTGACTGAAACAAAAGGTGCAACACAATCTGACAGAACAACCGCATATGCAGATAGGATTTAGTTTTCTAACACAATTTAAGAATGCAACAGAAAATTAATAGTACTACTTACAGTCCTTAATATAAGATAGTTAATTAATTGGAGAAGATTATTGAAGCTAAATAAATTATTTTGAAATATTAATATTTATCATCTTTCTCTACATTAATTTGTCTTATTTATAAACTGATATATAATGATACACATAAGTATTTCAAAGAGATCACAAAACATATGTTATAATGAAGTAAATTATTTATCTTCTTTACCCTCCCCAAATTAGTTAATTTGAGGTCTTATATTAATGATAGTAAATATTGTTCTTAATATTTATAATGATTCTTATTTTTTTAAAAGTAATTACGTTTTTTATCCAAAAATAGACCGTTGAAATGGATTGAAGAAGTTGCTTTATATCAGCACATTCTGGTTCTCTGCCATCTTCATCATTTGATGTTTATAATTTAAAAATATGTAATTAATTCATTGAAATTTTAATATAAATTATTCTTAAAGCAACTCCTATTGTTACCCCCAAAAAAAAAAAATGTTGTAATTTTTTTTTTGTGTAAAAAGATGTTGTATTTTTAATCGGACATATTTTGAAGTAGTATAACCTCAAGTCAGAAAAAAATATTTTCCAACAAATACAGACGACAGTCAAAATATCAATTTCAATATTAGAAACTAGTTTTTCAACAACTAGTTTTTACAATACTTATTTAAGTAGCATCCAACATGCATACTTAACATTTGCACAACACAAAGTAGCAAACATAGGCTCCTGAGATCCCCAAACATACATATTCACACATTCATGGGTACAAGGGCTTGACTTTGACTTTTCATTCACTTCCTTTCCACCGCCCATCTCTACCATTAGATTGAAATTTGAACGGCTCGATTTAATGTTTTATAAAATTATTGTGTTAAATATTTTATTTTATAATACTTTTAAACAACATGAAGATTTTAGCAGTTTGAATTTATTTATTTATTTTAATAATTCAAATTTTATTAGTACTTATTCAAAACATTACATTTGGACCAGACAAATTTCAATTTAACAAGAGATACGAGTAATGAAGAGGAAGTAAATGGGAAGACTAGAGACGAAAAGCCAAGTTCGATATGAAAAGACTTGTCCTATATATCACTACTACAAAATATGGATACTACTACCCTAAAAGACGTCCCTATTTTAAAAAAGGAAGTAAAAAATGAAGGTTGTGGCATTGTCGTAATTATTTACTTGAATTTGAGACTTTAGACAACCCAAATGTTAATTTAGGATGTCTAAAAGAATTTTGGCGACCCGAATTAAATTGTGTCGCCAATTTGAGAAATTTCAGGAATTTTGGCACGATTTAGGAAATTTTGGCGCCTCGGAGAAACTTCAGAATTTTGGCGACCCGAATTTAATTCAGTCGCCAATTGAGGAATTTAGGCAACTTGAATTAAATTCAGCCAATTGTGGGATTTAGGCGACCTCAATTTAATTCAGTCGCGATAATTGAATATTTCATACACTACTTTTTGTCTCTTGATTTATAATTTAGGACTTCTTTAGCTAATAAATAATGGCTTTTATACTTATTTGGGCCTTGGGCCTTTTATTATATTTTAGCCATTATTTAATAATAAATTCCAGTTTTACATTGCTTCACCATTTTTACCATAACTCTTGAACCAGACATCGGATTTGCCTCATTTTTGTCTCATATTTCAGATGATTCAGAGAGCTACAATTGTTATGAAGACATGAAGAGCAAATTCGGACAAGAGGGCGGTTGATTTTGGAGCCGAAGTCATATGTATTTTTGGGCTCGAATTTTGTAATTAAAGCCCATTTTATTTTATTTTCGTTCGGGCCCGACTTGTGGATTGGAGCCCCATTTCGTTTTGCCATTTTAGGTTAAGTGAGGCAGCAGCCACAAACACATTCTCATTCACGTTTTTAGATAGTTTTGAATCAAATACGTAGTTTTATTTTCTCTCATCTGCTCTTCCTCTCGTTCATCGTGTTCTTCGTGTTCATGATGAACTTCTTCATTTCTGCTTCGATTTTCGCTCGCATAATCATGACTAGCTAAGCTACTCTTGTGATTGACCCATGGATTGAGGATTCCACTATCCAGAGGACTCGCTCTTAACGGTAACAAATTCGCTTTCGCTTTGTAATTTCGGATTCGATTTACTTTCGGATTGGGTGTTAGATTTAACGCCCGATCGACATTTCCCAAGGACGAGTTCGAACTAGGTTAAAGTATCATTGTACGATCGCATGAGATACGCCACTGATTCAATAAATTCTGACGATTGTTCAGCTTGAGGGAATTTCTCAGGGCAAATGCGTAGATTTCGGGTTTGCCCAGAGTCGATCACGAGTTCTATATAACTGTTTTCATCCGAGGAAGGGAAGTGGTGGAATTCAAATCCTGGGTTAATCTTCTCGCTTATCCGTTTAACTGTGTTTACTTCGCTCGTTATGTTATTTCATTTTTATTCTCTTTGAATCAAAACCCCCAATTTTTTACTCGCTTTTATTGTCGTCAAATTGAACCGATCAAGAATTCGTTGGGAAACGACCCAGTTACATTATACCGCAAATCCTTTTCTAACTGGTTATTTTGGGAGATTACGGCAAATCTCTGTCAAAATATGGCACCGCTGTCCGGGAATTTGCATCGGTTTGATTAGTAACAGTGTAAATAGCTTCGCTTTTTCTAGTTTAGGTGGTTCGGGTGGCTGGACAGAAATTTTTCTCGACCCGATCACTCAACCCAGGTCTTATTCACAAGGAATTGGGCATTCTAAGAAAGAGTCACTCCCAAGAAGGGAGTGAGGTATACCCTATTTTCCCCAAATTCCAACGTTTAGACCACTTTTTCGCCCATTTTTTAAGTTTCACTTTTTTGATTTCTACTAGGGTCATTTTTTTTCAAGATCTCCGATTTGGTTGAAATTTGGTCCAAGGATAGAAAATGGCCTATCTCGCAACGCACATAGAAAATCTTTGAGAAAATCTTTGATTTTCCATGTGCTAAGCTCCGCTTTTGCCAAATTCCATCGCTTAGACCACTTTTTCAATTTTTGAAGTTTTTTTATTCCATTTTTTGGGTTCCCCAATGGTCTAGGAGTTGCCCCGTCCAAGTCCCAAAAATTTTAAAAATCATTTGATAGTGTTTCTGGACTTGTTTAGGTCAATTTCTACCATAGTTTCTTTGTTTTTGTGTTTGCTTTTGTGTGTCTTAGTGTTTTTCTACTTTTTACCACTTTTAGTGGCATTTTCGTAATTCTGATTGGCTAGTGGCATTTTTGTAATTCTGATTGGCTGGTGGCATTTTCGTAATTCTGATTTTCTGCGAATTCTCGCCTTGTGTTTATGTTGCCGCATGAGTACTAGGAGCACTATAAATCCGTAAGACTTGTTGCCATTTGATCCCGAAATAGAAAGAACCATTCTCACCGCTAGAAGAGTTGTTAGGTTAAGTCGTGGGATTAATACCGAATCGACATTGAACTTGAGTCCGATAGTGGCCATTCCGATTGTGTCCATACCGTTGATCTTTTGTGTTTCCGATAGTGCTTCGATAGTCTTGTTGTTTTCACCGATTCTAGTAGCAATTTTCCTAACTCAAATTATGGCGTAAGAACAAGAAAATCATCTTACTTTAAAGGAATTGAATGAACCTCGATGTTAATTATCAACCTTTGTGCATTCAATATCCCGCCCTTTTGCCGCTAACTTTGAGCTTAAATCTGGTCTAATACATTTGTTGCCTAAGTTTCATGGTCTTGCAGTGAGTGTGCCATTAAGCATTTGAAGGAGTTCCATCTAGTATGCAAGACAATGAAACCGCATGCCATTGATGAAGATCAAATCAAGCCGAGAGCTTTTCCTTTCTCATTGGAAGGTGGAGCCAAAGATCGGTTGTTGTACCTTCAAATTTCATCTATTGGGAGTCAATGAGGTTCGAGGTTATTTATGGAGAAATATTTCCCTTCTTCAAGAGCAACTCGCGATCAAGAAGGAAATTGCCAACATTAAGCAAGTCAACGGGGAGACTTTGTATGAGTACCGGGAGAGGTTCAAAAGGTTGTGTGCAAGCCGTCCACACCACCAGATCTCCGAGAAAGACTTGATTACCCATTTCTATGATGGTCTCCGCTACCGTAGACAAAGGTTTAGTGGATGCTTCTAGTGGTGGGGCTCTACGTAACAAGACACCCGAAGATGCCCGAGACTTGATATCCGAGATGGCAGCCAACTCTCAAGAATTTGGCACCAAGGGCCAATAGTACTCCCGCTTACCATGTTCAAACACCTCCACCAAGACGATTCTCGAGATTAGAGAATAGACTTGATGATCCGACCTCTCCGGTGAGGCACCGGGCAAAGGACACGCATAAAGACAATCTTCTCCTCCTCGATTGGGTACTCATGTGGGTTCTGTTTCGACCCTTACCATTCTATCGACTTTGCCCTACCTTGCATGATCCTACTTATCAAGACCAATCAAGAGCTTCAGCTGGGAGCTTTTCCAGAAAGCCACAATACCAAAGAATAATGCCTTCTCCAACACCTACAATCCCGGTTGGAGAAATCACCCCAATTTCCGTTGGAACCGAATCGAACCGAGTAACCAATATCAGCAAAATTCTCGGGAATTACCAACAGACAAGATAGACCACAATTTCCAACAAAGAATCTGCACCTCCTTTGCCTTTGCTAGCACCACCTCCTCGACTGCCATATGTGCACCTCCACAAAGCAACACAACAACAAAGGCTAGTAGTAGTGGTAGTGGTGGTTCCTCCCTTGAGGATATGATGAAGCAATTTGTCACGCCTAATATGCGCCTCCAACAAAGAACCGACACTTCCATTCGTAGTTTGCAAACACAGATTGGGCAAGCTTGGCAACCTCATTGAACCAGCCTTCAACCTCGGATCCAACACTCTTCCTTCACAAACAATTCCTAATCCTAAGGGGAATGTGAGTGCTATCTCCCTTCGTTCGGCAAGCAATCGGAGGAACCTAAACCAGCGCAGCATGTGACTTCCACATCGAAAGAGAGTCGAAAATGTGAAGATTGACTCTAAAAATAAAAAGGCAAGCAGCAAGGTGAAGAGGAAGACATCCCCATTCCTCTTCCTTTCCCTCGAGAGCGCTTCAATCCAAGAAGTTGGCGTAAAAGCACAAGAGAAGGATATACTTGAGACATTCGTAAGAGTAGAGATCAACATTCCTCTCTTAGATGCAAATCAAACAAATTCCTAAATATGCCAAGTTTCTCAAGGAGTTGTGCACCAATAAGAGGCGATCAAGGGGAGTGAACGAGTGAGTTTGAACCGAATGTATCAAGACTCATCCAAATTTACGATGCCTCGCAAGTGCAAGGATCCAGGGACGTTTTCTATCCCTTGCTATTTTGGTAACTATAGATTTGATGATTGCATGCTAGATTTAGGTGCTTCTATTAATGTCATGCCTCGCATCTATTTATAAATCTCTTGGTCTTGGTCCTTTACGTCCCCACGGTGTTGTTGTTCAGCTAGCTAATAGAGTAATGTTCATCCTTCTCGGTTTAGTTGAGGATGTATTAGTCAAGGTTAATGAACCGATATTTCCCGCTGATTTTTACATCTTAGATATGGAGGATGAGTCTCCCAAAAGTAGATCACCTATCATTCTAGGGAGGCCTTTCATGAAAACAAATAGACTAAGATAGATGTGCATTCTCGGTACTCTTTCCATGGAGTTTGGTGATATATCTCGTGAATTTCAATATTTTTGATGCCATGAGACATCCTAGGGAAGAACATTCTCGTTTTCTCGCATTGATGTGATTGATGATGCCGTGGATGATGTTATTGCCGATTGGTGTGCCGATTATCCCGATTTTGCATCCGAGAGTGATTCTCCCATTTGTGCATGTGCCGATAATGAATGGTGCTCGCTTGCACCGATTTGCTTAATGCCGCATTATTTGGTGATTCTCGACTTGCTTGATGATTCTACATTACATGTGGATTCCGATATTGATTCCGAGTTTGAGCTTCACCCCGATCCTAATGTGCATCCCGATTCTCGATTTTGATGAGCTTAACTCGATTTTGATGAGCTTGATTCGATGTTAACATTGAGCCGTATAGACACAAATTCTTCTCGCTTTTTGAATGTGGTTTCGTGCATTTCCAAAGGATGACATCGAGTTGTTGCAACAACCACCCAAGCTTCTTCCCTCCACCGAGCAACCACCCAAGCTTGAGTTGAAATCCCTTCCGCATCACCCGAAGTATGCATTTCTCGAGGTGGATGAACAAGCTTGCCACCATTGTGGCAAATAATCTTCTTCCCCGACCAAGAAGAGAAGTCGCTAAGCTTATTGAGGGCGAACAAGAAAGCCATTGGGTGGACATTAGCCGACATCGTTGGCATTAGCCCTTCCATGTGTATGCATCGCATTCTCGTTGGAAGAGGACTCTAAACCGCGAGGCAACCCTGCAGACGCCTTAATCCTCTTATCCTTGATGTGGTGAAGAAAGAGGTCACTAAGCTTCGCAAGCCGGTATCATCTATCCCATTTCGATAGCCAAAGGGGTTAGCCCGGTCCGTGTGGTTCCTAAGAAATCCGGAGTCACCGTGGTAGCCAATCGAAGAATGAGCTCATTCCTACTCGAGTTCGTAATAGTTGGAGAGTTTGCATCGACTATAGGAGACTCAACCAAGCCACTCGCAAGGATCATTACCCTCTACCTTTCATTGATCGATGTTAGAGCGATTGGCCGGGCAAGTCCCATTACGCTTCTTGATGGCTACTCCGGATACTTCCGCATCCATATTGCTCCCGAGGATCAAGAGAGAAGACGACCTTCACATGCCCCTTTGGAACATATGCCTACCGAAGGATGCCTTTTGGCCTTTGCAACGCACCCGGCACCTTTCAAATACATGGTAAGCATTTTCTCTCGAGTTTCTGAGGACTCGCATGGAGGTTTTTATGGATGATTTCACCGTATATGGGTCTCGATTTTGATGCATGCTTGGCTAATTTGTCTAGAGTTTTGCATAGGTGTATTGAGTCTAATCTTGTGCCGAATTATGAGAAGTGTCACTTTATGGTTGAGTCGGGTATAGTCTTGGGACACATAGTGTCTAGGAAAGGGATCGAGGTAGATCCCGCTAAGATAGATGTAATTACCGCTTTTGCCTTACCCCGCATCTCGCGGAAGTTCGCTTCTTTTCTTGGTCATGCAGTTTCTATCGGCGTTTCATTCGGATTTCAAAGAAGACTGCCCGACCCTTGTCCAACCTTCTCGCATAAGGACACCGACTTTGTATTTGATGATGCTTGCAAGGCGGCCTTCGATCATTTGAAGCGTTGCCCGACTACATGCCCCCTGATCCAAGCCCCGATTGGTGCCTCCCTTTGAGTTGATGTGTGATGCTTCCAACTATGCGGTTGGTGCTATCTTGGCACAAATGAGTTGATGAGCATCTCATGTGATTGCATATGCCTCCAAGACTTTGGATCCCGCTTCGCCTAATTACACCACTACCGAGAAAGAGTTGTTGGCTATTGTATTTGCCTTTGATAAGTTTAGGTCATATCTCGCTAGCAAGTAGAGTAATTGTTTTCCCGACCATGCCGCTTTGAAGTTTCTTTTGAAAAAGACAGATGCTAAGCCCCAACTCATCCTAAGTGGATGTTATTGCTCCAAGAGTTCGATGTTGAGATTCGAGATGAAGTGGAGCACAAAACCGGGTAGTCGACCACTTGAGTCGCATCACTCATTCTCCCTCTCACCCTCTTCTATTCGGATGATTTCGATGAGCAGCGCTTCTACTACACCGCAAGGTAAGCTTCCATGGTATGCTGATCTAGTTAACTACTTGGTAGCCGGTGTTTTGCCTATAGATTCCACTAGGGCCCAAACCCTTAAATTAAAGAGTGAGTCTAAATATTATGTTTGGGATGACCCTTATCTCGGGAAATTTTGTAGTGACCAAGTAGTTAGAGATGTGTGCCCGATCATGAGTTTCACTCTATATTGCATTTTGCTCATGCTTCGCCGCGGTGGTCACTTTGGACCCCAAAGAACCGCTAGGAAAGTGTTAGACAAGGGATTATTTTGGCCTTCCTTGTTTCATGATTCCCATCTCGTTTTGTAAGTCATGTGATAACCGTCAAGAGAGCAGGAGTATTTCCCGTAGGCATGAAATGCCCTAACCCTATATTGTTTTGTGAGATCTTTGATGTTTGGGGTATTGATTTTATGGGTCCATTTCCGCTTCATACGGTTATACTTACATATTGCCGGGTCGGATTATGTCTCGAAATGGGTTGAGGCGAAAGCCACTGACTAATGATTCTTCCGTGGTGGTGGATTTTGTTAGGTCTAACATTTTCTCGGGTTTGGCATTCCTAGAGCTATTATCGTGACCAAGGCTCCCATTTTTGCAACCGAAGCATGGGTGCCTTTGTTACGCAAGTATGGAGTGCTTCACAAGGTCTCCACAAAGATACCATCCTCAAACCAACGGTCAAGTCAAGTCTCAAATAGAGAGATTAAGCAAATCCTTCGTAAAGACCGTTAACTCTACCCGGAAAGATTGGAGTAAGCGACAGAGGATGCTTTGTGGGCATATCGCACCGCCTACAAGACTCCGATTGGGATGTCTCCTTATCGGCTTGTCTTTGGTAAGGCATGTCATCTTCCTGGTTGAGTTGGAGCATCAAGCCTATTGGGCCATTAAACAAACGGTAACATGGATTTGGCCAAGTCTCGGATGGAGCGGAAGCTACAATTGCAAGAGTTGGATGAGCTTAGATTGGATGCCTATGAAAGCTCACAAGGTTATACAAGGAAAAGACTAAGGCATTCCATGATAAGCATATTCGAGGAAAGAATTTTCGGTGGGCCGTGAAAGTTCTCTTCGTTTAACTCCCGTTTGAAGTTTATGCCTGTAAGCTTCGATCTAAATGGGATGGCCCTTTGAGATCACTAACATTTTTCCATTTGG